>CM059426.1:78222013-78543137 GCA_030390025.1 Squalus acanthias | reverse complement strand
CCCGCACTAGCACCCGGGCTGCACAGAGCCACACGAATCTCACAGGCTGAGAGACAAAAAACCCTTACAGATTATTGCTACAGCATCCTGATATGATTAGCAAAGAGAAGAAACATCAGAAATGTCATCAGCTTTGGCACCCATCTTCACTTGCATCAGAATATAGGCATCCTCCACAGAATCAGTTCAACCATTGCACTGACTGGTATCATAATCATTCTTTTAAAAAACAACAGCTTTTCTATAAATTAACAGAATTTTACAAACTTTTCCCCCACATAATAGCCTGTCTTTATTAAGTAATAATGTCACAATATTAACTTTACTCTTTTCTAAAGTTTAATCTTTCTTACGTGTGGGTGTGCTAGGGGCATTGTATGATACGTTGGAGGATAGTAAATGATGGTAATAATAATAATAAATGGTGATTTATTGCAGGAGAAGATTAAATGTACAAAACTGAACCTCAGACTAACAGCAGAATGTAGATGAGTCTGTCCTTGACATTAATTGATCAAAATGAATATAAAGCTGGAAAGTGACTGGAAAAAAATCGGATTCAGCATACAGATGAAGAGTAGTGTCAGAAAAAAAAAATCAAATGACTAAATTTAGAGTATAATAGATTATAATGATGATGGCCCTAGAAGTGACTACATCAGTGTTATTGTGGGGTTATCTGAGCATTGCTTAAAGGTTTTACGCATTATTAAGCATGCCTGTTAACCCCTGTCGCCCCCTCCGGTTGTTCTTTCATTGACTAGTTCTGCACTGCGGCTGCATCACAGCTTGTAGGTTGTGGATTCTGTTAGCTAATTCAAGGATTTGCTCATCTGCTTTTCAAATATATACTACTAAACATCAACAAAGAAACAATAGAACTCTGAAAATCAAAGTTATTGGAAACCATTATCAGGGACAAAATAAACTTTCATTTGGAAAGGCATGGGTTAATTAAGGAGAGCCAGCATGGATATGTTAAAGGCGAATCATGTCTGACTAATTTGATTGAATTCTTTGATGAGGTAACAGAGAAGGTTGATCAAGGTAGTGCAGTAGATGTTGTATATGTGGACTTTCGGAAGGGATTCGACAAAGTGCCACACAGGAGGCTTATTAATAAGATGGAAACCCATGGAATTAAAGGGAAAGTGACAGTATGTATACAAGATTGGTTCAGCGACAGGAAGCAAAGGGTGGTGGCGGATGGATGTTTTTCAGACTGGGAAGTGGTTTGCAAGAGAAAAGAGACCCAGCCTTTTCATCCTTTCCTGATATGTATACCATCGCATTTCTGGTATCATATTTGTAAATCTTCTCTGCACCCTCTCCAGTGCCTCTATATCCTTTTTATACGCAGTACTCTAAGTGTGGTTGAACCAAGGTTTGATACAGGTTTAGCATAACTTCCCTACTTTTCAATTCTATCCCTTTAGAAATAAACGCTAGTGCTTGGTTTGCTTTTTTTTTAATGGCCTTGCTAACCTGTGGTGCAACTTTTAGTGATTTGTGTATTTGTACTCCGAGATCCCTTTGTTCCTTTACCCCCACCTAGACTCGCACCCTCCAAGTGATAAGTGACCTCCCTATTCTTCCTACCAAAATATGATAGCTCACATTTATCTATGTTGAACTTCATTTGCCAATTATTTGCCCATTTTGCAAGTTTATTAATGTCCTCCTGTAATTTGTTGCAGTCCTCCTCAGTATTAACGATCCCCCCCAATTTGGTATCATCTGCAAATTTAGAAATTGTGTTTTTGATTCCAAAGTCTAAATCGTTAATGTAAATTGTGAACAGCAGTGGTCCCAGCACTGACCCTTGTGGAACACCACTACCCACCTTCTGCCACTGTGAATAGCTACCCTTTACTCCCACTCCCTGCTTTCTGTCTTGAAGCCAGCTGGCAATCCATTCTACTACTTGTTCCCTGACTCTGCATTCTCTAACCTTATTCATTAGTCTATTCTGGGATAACTTATCGAAGGCCTTTTGAAAATCTAGATAAATTACATCTACTGCATTACCATTGTCTACTCTCTCTGTTACCTCTTCAAAAAATGCAATAAGTTTGGTCAAGCAAGATTTTCCCTTTGAAATCCATGTTGACTATTCATTATTAGACTTTTTGTTTCTAGATTTCCTTCTATTCTCTCCTTTAGTAGGGATTCCATTACTTTTCCTACCACCGATGTTAAGCTGACTGGTCTATAATTCCCTGGACATGTTCTATCCCCCTTCTTAAATATAGGTATTACATTAGCTGTCTGCTAGTCCTCTGGCATAGAAGATAGGAGCAGGAGTAGGCCATTCGGCCTCTCGAGCCTGCTCCACCATTCAATGAGATCATGGCTGATCATCCAAACTCAGTACCCTGTACCTGCCTTCTCCCCATATCCCTTGATACCTTTAGCTTTAAGAAATATATCTAACTCATTCTTGAATATATTTAATGACTTGGCCTCAACTACCTTCTGTGGTAGAGAATTCCACAGGTTCACCACTCTCTGGGTGAAGAAATTCTTGCTCATTTCTGTCCGAAATGGCTTACCCCTTATCTTTAGATTATGACCCCTGGTTCTGGACTCTCCGACCATCGGGAACATTCTTCCTGCATCTAGTTTGTCCAGACCTGTCAGAATTTTATATCTTTCGATGAGATCCCCTCTCATTCTTCTATACTCCAGCGAGTATAAGCCCAATCGACCCAATCTCTCCTCATATGTCATTCCTGCCATCCCAGGTATCAGCCTTGTGAATCTTCGCTGAAATCCCTCCATGGCAAGAACATCCTTCCTCAGATAAGGCGACCAAAACTGCACACAATACTCAAGGTGTGGTCTCACCAAGGCCCTGTACAACTGCAGCAGGACATCCCTGTTCCTATACTCAAACCCTTTCGCTATGAAGGCCAACATACTATTTGCCTTCTTCACCGCCTGCTGCACCTGCATGCTTATCTTCAACGACTGGTGCACAAGGACACCCAGGTCTCGTTGCACTTCCCCTTCTCCTAATCTATTGCCATTTAGATAATAGTCTGCCTTTCTGTTTTTGACACCAAAGTGGATAACCTCGCATTTATCCACGTTATATTGCATCTGCCACGCTTCTGCCCACTCACCCAACCTGTCCAAATCATCCTGGAGTTTCTCGGTATCCTCCTCGCAGCACACACTCCCACCCAGCTTTGTGTCATCTGCAAACTTGGAGATATTATATTTAGTTCCCTTATCTAGATCATTAATGTATATTGTGAATAGCTGGGGTCCAAGGACCGATCCCTGCGGTACCCCACTAGTCACTGCTTGCCACTCGAAAAAGACCCATTAATTCCTACTCTCTGCTTTCTGTCCGCCAACCTGTTCTCTATCCAAGTCAATACCTTGCCCCCAATCCCATGTGCCTTAACTTTACACGCTAATCTCTTATGCGGGACCTTATCGAAAGCCTTTTGAAAGTCCAAATACACCACATCTACTGGTTCTCCCTTATCTATTTTCCCAGTTACATCCTCAAAAAATTCCAGTAGATTAGTCAAGCACGATTTACCTTTTGTAAATCCATGTTGACTTTGTCCGATCCTGTCACTGTTTTTCAAGTGCTCAGCTATTACATCCTTTATAATGGACTCTAGCATTTTCCCCACTACCGATGTCAGGCTTACCGGTCTGTAATTCCCCGCTTTCTCTCTACCACCCTTTTTGAATAGTGGGGTAACATTAGCTACCCTCCAATCCATGGGTACAGTTCCAGATTCCATCGAATGTTGGAAGATGATCAGCAATGCCTCTACTATTTCTAGGGCCACTTCCTTAAGTGCCCTAGGATGTAGATTATCAGGCCCTGGGGATTTATCAGCCTTCAATCCCGTCAATTTCCCTAACACCATTTCCCTGCAAATACTGATTTCTTTCAGTTCCTCCCTTTCATCAGACCGTATGTTCTCCAGCATCTCTGGGAGGTTATTTGTGTCCTCCTTTGTGAAGACAGAACCAAAATATGCATTTAATTGGTCTGCCATTTCTTTGTTCCCCATTATAACTTCCCCCGCTTCTGACTGCAAGGGACCTACACTTGATTTCACCAATCTTTTTCTCTTCACATATCTATAAAAGCTCTTACAGTCAGTTTTTATGTTCCCTGCAAGCTTACTTTCATATTCTATTATCCCCTTCTTAATTAATCCCTTTGTCCTCCTTTGTTGAATCCTAAACTGCTCCCAATCCTCAGGGTTACCGCTTTTTCTGGCCAATTTATATGCCCTCTCCTTGGATCTTATGCTATCCCTAATTTCCCTTGTTAGCCACAGTTGAGTCACCCTTTTTGTTTTATTCTTATGCCACACTGGGATGAACAAATTCTGTAGTTCATCCATGCAGTCTTTGAATGTTTGCCATTGCCTATCCACTGTCAACCCTTTGAGTGACACTCCCCAATCAATCCTACCCAATTCGCGCCTCATACCATCGTAGTTTCCTTTATTTAAATTCAGGACCCTAGTCTCTGATTCAACTACTTCACTCTCCATCCTAATGAAGAATTCTATCATATTATGATCACTCTGACCCAAGGGGCCTCGTACAACAAGATTGCTAATTAATCCTTTCTCGTTACATAATACCCAGTCTAAGATGGCCTGATCTCTGGTTGGTTCCTCAACATATTGTTCCAGAAAACCATCCCGTAAACATTCTAGGAATTCCTCCTCCACAGTATTTTTACTAATTTGGTTAGCCCAATTTATATGTAAATTAAAGTCACCCATGATGACTGCTGTGCCCTTACTGCATGCTTCTCTAATTTCCCTTTTAATGCCATCCCCAACCTCCGTATTACTGTTTGGAGGTCTATATACCACTCCCACTAACGTTTTCTGACCCTTGTTATTTCTCAGTTCTATCCATACAGATTCCGCATCATCGGAGCTAATATCCTTCCTTCCAATTGTGTTAATCCCCTCTTTAACCAGCAATGCTACCCCACCTCCCTTTCTTTTTTGCCTATCTTTCCTAAATATTGAATACCCCTGGATGTTGAGTTCCCAGCCTTGGCCACCCTGGAGCCATGTTTCTGTAATCCCAATCAAATCGTATTCATTTACCTCTATTTGCGCAGCTAATTCATCCACCTTGTTCCGAATGCTCCTTGCATTAAGACACAAAGCCTTCAGGCTTGTTTTTTTAACGCTCTCAGACCTATATGAATTATTATTTACTGTGACCATGTTTGATTTAAACCGTTGAGTTCTTTGCCTTCTACTTTTGTTTTTCTCCTTCCTGTCTTTTGCTTTTATCCTTGTTTCCCTTTCCTCTGTCTCCCTGCTCAGGTTCCCAACCCCCTGCCACTTTAGTTTAAACCCTCCCCAACAGCACTAGCAAACACTCCCCCTAGGACATCGGTCCTGGCCCTGCCCAGGTGCAGACCGTCCCGTTTGTACTGGTCCCACCTCCCCCAGAACCGGTTCCAATGTCCCAGGAATTTGAATCCCTCCCCCTTGCACCATTCCTCTAGCCACGTATTCATTTGAAATATCCTCCTATTTCTACTCTGACTAGCACGTGGCACTAGTAGCAATCCTGAGATTACTACCTTTGAGGTCCTATTTTTTAATTTACCTCCTAACTCCCTATATTCTGCTTTTAGGACCTCATCCCATTTTTTACCTATATCGTTGATGCCTATGTGCACCACGACAACTGGCTGTTCACCCTCCCCCTCCAGAATGTTCTGTAGCCGCTCTGAGACGTCCTTGACCCTTGCACTACACCTTTTTCTAACGAATTATTAAATATGTGTAATAATGCCTCTGCTATTTCTTCCCTAGATTCTTTTAAACTGCGTGGATGCAGTCCATCCGGATCAGGGGTTTTATTCTCTTTGAGTTTGATTAGTTTATTTAATATTTTTTAATTTTAAATGCACTTATCTCATTACTCATCTCATCATCCAATGTCATGTCCACCTGTTCTATCTCCCTGGTAAATACCAAAATAACGATTTAATATTTCTGCCATCTCCCTATTGTTACTGGTGGTATTGTTCTGTCCAACCCTTAATGGCCCTATTCCCATCCAAACCTTCCTTTTTTTATTGATGTGCCTGTAAAATATTTTACTATTTTGTTTTATGTTCCTTGATAATTTAATTTCATAGTTCCTCTTTGCCTTCCTAATTGTTTTTTTGACTTCTCTCTGAATCCCTTTGTATTCTATCTTATCATGCACTCCTCTGGTGTCTATGTACTTAATGTATGCCTCTTTCCTTACCCTCAATTGTTCCCTTATGTCTTTATTCATCCATGGAGTCTCATTAGTGTTTAATTTGTTCTTTCCTTTTAGCGGAATATATTTTTCCTGCACTCTGTTGAACACCATTTTAAATGTTTCCTTTGTCGTTCTACATCATTGTTTGCCAATATTGTTGTCCATTTTATTTTCCCAAGTTCTATTCTCAGCCCCACAAAATCAGCTTTTCTCCAATCTATTACCCTGGTTTTCATCATACTTATGTCCTTCTCTATTATCATCTTAAAGTGTACTATATTATGGCCACTATTGCCTATATGTTCCCCTACTTTTACTTCTCTTATCTGCTCTGGCTCATTCCCCATAACTAGATCCAATAACGAATCCTCCCTTGTTGGGCTTTTTACATATTACATAACAACTTTAAATACTTTCAATTGTGGATTAGAACAACAGAAAAGGATATTCACACTAGAATAGGTGAGACTTGGTCAGCTTGCAATCCAATTAATAGAGTCTAGAAGTGCAAAGAGCTGGATAGGAAGATAAGATCAAGATATTCAGAAGTACAGTGCAGTCAGTATTGATACATGGTGCTAACACTTGGATATTTACGAAGAAATAAAAAGAAACTAGATGACACCCACAAAAAAAAGCCACAAAAAGTATTGAAAAAACATAAGAACATAAGGCGTAGGAGCAGGAGTAGGTCATTTGGCCCCTCGAGCCTGCTCTGCCATTCAATAATATCATGGCTGATCTGTTCATGGCCTCAACTCCACTTCCCTGCCCACTCCCCATAACCCTTGACTCCCTTACCATTCAAAAATCTGTCTATCTCCACCTTAAATATGTTCAATGACCCAGCCTCCACAGCTCTCTGGGGAAGAGAATTCCAAAGATTCACAACCCTCTGAGAGAAGAAATTCCTCCTCATTTCTATTTTAAATGAGTGCCCCCTTATTCTGAAACTATGCCCCCGAGTTCTAGCTTCCCCCACGAGGGGAAACATCCTCTCTGCATCTACCCTGTCAAGCCCCTTCAGAATCTTATATGTTTCAATAAGATCCCCTCTCATTCTTCTAAACTCCAATGAGTATAGGCCCAACCTGCTCAACCTTTCTTCATAAGAGAACCCCTTCATCGCCGGAATCAACCTCGTGAACCTTCTCTGAACTGCCTCCAATGCAAGTATATCCTTCCTAAAATAAGGAGACCAAAACTGTACGCAGTACTCCAGGTGTGGTCTCACCAACGCCCTGTGCAGTTGTAACAGGACTTCCCTACTTTTATACTCCATTCCCTTTGCAATAAAGGCCAACATTCCATTTGCCTTCCTAATTACTTGCTGTACCTGCATGCTAACTTTTTGTGATTCATGTACAAGGACCCCCAGATCCCTCTGTACCTCAGCATTTTGTAATCTCTTCCCATTTAAATAATAATTTGCTTTTTTATTTTTTCTACCAAAGTGGATAACCTCACATTTTCCCACATTATACTCCATCTGCCAGATTTTTGCCCACTTACTTAGCCTATCTATATCCCTTTGGAGATTATTTGCGTCCTCCACACAATTTGCTTTCCCACCTATCTTTGTATCATCAGCAAATTTGGCTACATTACACTCGGTCTCTTCATCCAAGTCATTAATATAGAATGTAAATAGTTGAGGCCCCAACACTGATCCCTGTGGCAACCCACTAGTTACAGTTTGCCAACCTGAAAATGACCCATTTATTCCGAATCTCTGTTTTCTGTTAGTTATCCAATCCTCTATCCATGCTAATGTATTACCCCCAACCCCGTGAGCTCTTATCTTGTGCAGTAACCTTTTAGATATCAACTGGAAAGTCCACATCCATGGGAAGTGAAAGACTTTTTTTTAATTTGTTTATGGGATCAGGGCGTCACTGGCAATGCCAGCATTTATTGCTCATCCCTAGTTGCTCTTGAGAAGGTGGTGGTGAGCCGCCTACTTGAACCGCTGCAGTCCGTGTGGTGATGGTCCTCCCACAGTGCTGTTAGGTAGAGAGTTCCAGGATTTTGACCCAGCGACGATGAAGGATCGGCGATATACTTCTAAGTCAGGATGGTGTGTGACTTGGAGGGGAATTTGGAGGTGGTGGTGTTCCCATGCGCCTGCTGCCCTTGTCCTTCTAGGTGGACGAGGTCGCGGGTTTGGGAGGTGCTGCCGAAGAAGCCTTGGCGAGTTGCTGCAGTGCATCTTGTAGATGGTACACACTGCAGCCACAGTACGCCAGTGGTGGAGGGAGTGAATGTTTAAGGTGGTGGATGGGGTGCCAATCAAGCGGGCTGCTTTGTCCTGGATGGTGTCAAGCTTCTTGAGTGTTGTTGGAGCTGCACTCATCCAGGCAAGTGGAGAGTATTCCATCACACTCCTTACTTGTGCCTTGTGGATGGTGGAAAGGCTTTGGGGTGTCAGGAGGTGAGACACTCGCCACAGAATACCTAGCCTCTGACCTGCTCTTGTTGCCATAGTATTTATGTGGCTGATCCAGTTAAGTTTCTGGTTAATGGTGACCCCCAGGATTGGCAAATACATTTGCTTTCACCCAGGTGCCTGCAACCAGAACATGGTGATAATGCTTTCAGGTGCAGGCCAGCTTTAATCACCTCTTCTTTGTGATTTCCACTTCCATCCTGTGTCAGGCAATGGGAGAAAACACAGTGGTAAGGTTGGAAAAGAATGACTAAAGAAGGAGCTACCTTGGGAGGTCAGCATCATGAAAGATCTCCAGGTATTCTGATATCAGAAAAAGGTCCAGGTAACTAAGTAAAGAAAATCCCATAAGTCTTTGGTGGAGGCATTATGGTGGGAGGTATCTGAGGTAGTTAGTGCTCCCTCCATGACCCTATATACTGCTGGACAGTGACGGAAGAGGTTGACCAAAGTAAACAAAGGTACAAGTCCATTGCATCGTGTAGGAACAATAGAGGCATGACTCACCTCCATGACTACCATGGGTGAATGTAACACCTCAATATTCACAAGAAACCGCAGGAACACTCAGCACCTCTTTTCCCACCTTACCACTGTGTTTTCTCCCATTGCCTGACACAGGATGGAAGTGGAAATCACAAAGAAGAGGTGATTAAAGCTGGCCTGCACCTGAAAGCATTATCACCATGTTCTGGTTGCAGACACCTGGGTGAAAGCAAATGTATTTGCCAATCAGTTCCTTTCTCAGATCGTTTTCTCCCTCTGCCCACGACCAGCGTTAAAGATCTTCACAGGGGGAATAACAGCCCGCATCTAAACATTCAGTCTGCATGAGAAGGAAATATTTCATCTCCTGAGCAGACACACAGGAGAGGCAGTGGGAGATGGAGGCAAGCTGCCAAGACAAGCTTGTTTAAGTCAGTATGGTACAGTGGATTTTTGCTATCTGCAGACGTTCAAAATTTGTAGCTGATCTATGTGAGAGTCAACTCTCTTAAAAATATATAATTATTCTTTACTTTCCTAGGAGAATCTGAGAAAAATATTACGGGGATGAAATTTGAGTTTGGAGTTTGCACTAAATGGGCGATAACGAACTGGCAGCCCATTTGACACCCTGCTCGATATTGTTTTCCTTTGACTTCAATGCGAATTTCACCCCCTATTTGTGTTCAGAAGAGCAGCCAGACACATCAAGCTCCATAACTCCTGCCATCGCCTCACCAACTCCGTCACGGCATCTAACGTACTGAAGCACCAACCCAGATACACTCACTTGCGAGGGTTTAGTTAGAATGTCAGAGAGTTTATCACTGGCTGAAGAACAATTTTAGTTGTTCCATGGGCCTCAGTGTATTTGTTGCCACCTTCTGAATGTGAATACCTTACTGGAGTTATTAGTCATGACTGCAGGGGATATCCCCAGCTCTACTCAACCACCCGGAGACAATGGGGTGAATTTCCTCAGGCGTTTTCCTGCTCTGCCAATTTAACTTCTGTGGAAGCTTGGCAGAAACACCTATTACGCTTATAACCAGGGTTTCTGCCAAAGTTATGGCAACGGAGAGGAGAGGCCTTAAGGAAACCCACCGCCATTGTTTTAGCTCAACAAAGCAGTAATGGTCGATTGGAAATGTATGAAAAAATCATGACGGCTACTTGGGTAATGGGAATTGACTCGGAATTATAATGGGATTTATATCACACACTAACTGAATAATAATGGAATGGAATTGAGGAGTTTGTCAAATGGGACTTTAAAAACCTTATGAGTGCAGTCAGTGGCATTCTGCACCTGTGAAAACCCAGTTAACCTGTAAAAGCTGCTTGCTTGATCTCTTTGCTAGCAGGGTCCACAGAAAACATGATAAATTGAAAAGTCTTCCTAAACAAGTGACCTTTATGCAATGGTGAGCAGCTGCTTAACTGATGTGATCGAGCTCACCGTAGGCTGCCTGGAATCAACCAGTAGCAAAACAAGACAATGCAGTAGTCACTTTAACAGACACAGATAATGCTGTGCTCTTTGTGAATATGGTGGCAAGTCTTCGGCCAGTAATTGGCATAATTCCCCAACCGACTCTGGAGGAAACATAGGGCTAGAAATTGGGCACCTTAGCCTCCGGGGGGCACTAACAGGGTGCTAAGCAGTTACCGACCGGGCGCGGCGAGAATATTGACTCCTGCTATATTCGGCGGGAGGTTTGTGGCAGCGGTATGGCGTTGCGCCCCAATCTTCTTTGCCTGGAGATCATGATGTCATCGCTGTGCGCATCGCCCCGGTAGCGCTCCAGACCCGAACTTCAGTTCCGCCCCCTGCAGCATCGCTGGGCGAAAACACTGGCAGCTGCAGGAGGCATTGATCGGGAGGCCGGGTGCTTCAGGGGCGATACTTAAAGGAGAGGTGGCCGAGGTAAGTGAAAAAAATTCTGAAATGCTGTTCCTCATTTTTTTTCCTTGTCTTCGCCAGCGATCGATCAGCTCGGCACTCTGCTGCAGTGCATCAGGCTGATCGGGCCGGATCGCAGCTGCCGTCGGGGACCAGGTATGTTTTCCTCTTGCAGAGCCTGCAGCGATGGCCCTTCCCTTTAAGGGAGGGAAGGAGCCTTCCAACGCGGCAGCGTGCACGGCCCATTATGCAGCGCTGCACAACTACCGCCCCTCCTGCTGCGCTGCAGGAAGGAAGTGGAGCACTTGATTTACCGTTCCACTTCCTTCCTGGAGCGCAAAACCACATTTTTTAAAAGTTGAAAAGTATTAGTGCCTGGTGCTAAATTTTTCAACTTGTAAAAGTTAGCGCCCCAAACAGGGTGATACCGAATTTCTCCCCCATAGCCTTCTAATAGTTCAAGATATCTGTATCTGAAGACTGACGGGTTTGGTTTTAGGGTTAGATGAAGTAAGGTGTGAGGGGGCTTGTGTGGAGCATAAACACTGGCATAGACCAGTTATCTATAAAGACATTTACCTTCTATATGATATGATTTCTCCCTCAGTCAAGAACCGGTCTGGCTCCCTCTTGAAGGTGTACAGAGAGTCAGCACCCACCGCACCAGCCAGCAACATATTCCAGAGGCTCACTGCTCTCTGGGAAAAGAAGAACCTCCTAACATCCAGTCTATTCCTACTCTTACATAGTTTAAACTCATGTCCCCTGGTCCTCCCCAATTTGTTAAACTGGCATAATCTATCAATAGGCATCTTATCCAGCCCTTTAATTATTTTATGGATCTCTATCAGGCCGCCTCTAAGTCTACGCTGCTCTAAAGTAAATAAAAATGAGAAGTCGCACAACACCAGGTTGTTTTATTTGAAATCACAAGCTTTTGATTTCATATAAAACTGTTGGACTATAACCTGGTGTTGTGCGACTTCTCATTTTTGTCCACCCCAGTCCAACACCGGCATCTCCGCATCATGACCACTAAAGTAAATAGACCAAGGTCCTTAAGCTTGTCTAAGTAGCTGAGGTTCTTTAAGGCAGGAATTATTCTCGCAGCTCTCCTCGGGACCTTTTCAATATTATCTATCATGTGGGGACCAAAACTGGTCACAGTACTCCAGGGGTGGTCTGACCATCCACCGATATAGTGACAAAATGGTGTCCTTTATACTGCTATTGTGAAGTGAGAGGATTGGATTATGAAGGTAACATTTTTACTCTCATGCAATATATTCACAATTAATGGATTTTAAAGAGTTGGATGAGTTCTATAAGTTGTTTTTGTACTTATACAAAATAGTTTGACATAGTACTTTGAACTGTAGTTTTATTTGTTTATACATATATTTCATTGAATAAAGTGCCAATATATCTATTTTATATATCTCTCAACCTGTTTTCCATTTTTTCCACTGTGCTTTTTAATCTCTTTCACTTCTGTGCTGTTTGTGATTGGATCTACGATTCTGGTCATTCAGTTGATGGGAAGTACACTTGAAGTATGATTCTTTTAAGTTCATCTTATTTTTTTCATCCTTTTCTACTGAAGAGAGCTGCAGCTTCGAAGGAAAGCAGGCCAGGTGACAGCTTAATCAGTGTAAGCACTTATGTGAACCTGAGACCATCTGTCTTATTTGGTTGGGAAGCTCTGGAATTTAAACCAATGGCCATCTGGTTCGGATTCCCTTGGGGCTTGAACTGAGACCATCTGTTTGGAATGGAAGTATTGTCTCAACTAGGCTCTCAATGCACCTCCAACCCAAATGGATTTTAGCTTTAACGGTAATGAGAAAATCTACCAGATGTAAAGATGTTAAAGTAACCCCAAATGATAAATTAGAGAGGTATAAATTTAATGACATGCATGTTGGTATTGGTCTCTGGATGAATCAACTCATCAGTGCAAGGGATTGATAGGCATTGCACACTGTTGTTTGTTTGAAATTAAAAGACAGTTAAATTAATGAACAGAAAATTGTTTTAAGATCTTCTTTGTTGATGAATAGGTTTCCTGGCTGAGAACAATGCCTACATTTACATTCTGAACTGTTATTACACCCGAAAACGAGTGTTCAGTACATTCATTATATCAGCATCCTGCTACTGCTTGAAAAATGACAATGACATTAATGAGTATATAAAAAAAACTTTAAGTGGTCACTATGTGTTTGGGTAAATTTTATGAATTCCCACTCCCTCTGCGCTCAAATTCCCAATATGCACTTCCAGTGGGTGAAGCTCCATGCTGAAATGGATGAAAAGTCCTGTGGGGCCCATGGACCTCTGCATCTGAATTCTTGAGTTACGCTCCTGGCATGAAAAACCATAAGCTCATAGTAGGAATAAAGGTGCAAAGGTCAATGGATTCATTAAAATTAAATGATTGCCTCTTTGTATTTGAAGTGATTAAACTAGGATAAATTCTAGTCAAGAGGACCAATTTAAGACTTGGGATGAGCAGTTAGGATATTTTGAAGCTTTAGATTCTGTCCATTCTCATTTCTTTTTATCTGTATTGTAATACATGCTCAGGGACAGGGGCCATATGGAAAGATGGATCCTCAGTGATAAGGTTTACCCCTTGCTGCCATGGCTGATGACATCTTTTCACGTCCCACAGACCAAAGCTGATGAGAGATACAACCAAGTACATGTGACCATGTAGGCAGATGCTTGAGAGGACCACCAGGGTGCTGAAGAGCCATGTCAGGTGTTTGATTAGGTCTGGGGGTGTCCTCCAAGGAAATCAAAATGTAGATTTTAAGAGCTAGTGCTTCTGATGCAAAACCTCACTTGATGGGAGGGCAGAGTCGATAATCTAGCACAGAGGAACCGATTTGTGTCTCTACCAATTTTCCGGTCATTAAAATTAACAACTAAACCCTAATTAGGGGTCAATTTTAACCCCGAGTGGGTTTTGGGTGGATGGGGTGCAGAGGTGGGGCAAGTTTCAGATTGTAATATACTTGGGTAGAACAAATGAAGGACAGAGACACGATGAGTTGCGAGTCCATGTGCTTGTTTATTATTACCCAAACACACGGAACAGCCATGGGGACCAAATTCGCACCCCAATACGCCAACATCTTCATGCACAAGTTCGAGCAAGACTTCTTCGCTGCACAAGACCTCCAGCCAACGCTGTATACCAGATACATCGACGACATTTTCTTCCTTTGGACCCATGGCGAAGGATCACTGAAAAGACTACACGATAACATAAACATGTTCCATCCCACCATCAAACTCACCATGGACTACTCCTCAGAATCAGTCTCATTCCTGGACACACGAATCTCCATCAAAGACGGACACCTCAGCACTTCACTCTACCGCAAGCCCACGGACAACCTCACGATGCTCCACTTCTCCAGCTTCCACCCTAACCATGTTAAAGAAGCCATCCCCTATGGACAAGCCCTGCGAATACACAGGATCTGCTCAGACGAGGAGGAACGCGATGGACACCTACGGACGCTGAAAAACGCCCTCGTAAGAACGGGATATGACGCTCGACTCATCGATCGACAGTTCCGACGGGCCACAGCGAAAAATCGCATAGACCTCTCAGAAGGCAAACACGGGACACAACCAACAGGGTACCCTACGTCGTCCAGTACTTCCCCGGAGCGGAGAAACTACGCCATGTTCTTCGCAGCCTTCAACATGTCATCGATGACGACAAACACCTCGCTAAGGCCATCCCCACGCCTCCACTACTTGCCTTCAAACAGCCGCCTAACCTCAGAAGTACCATCGTTCGCAGCAAATTACCCAGCTTTCAGATAACAGCGACCACGACACCACACAACCCTGCCATGGCAAACTCTGCAAGACATGCAGATCATCAACACAGATACCACCATCACACGTGAGGACACTACCCACCAGGTACATGGTACATACTCATGTGACTCGGCCAACGTTGTCTACCTCATACGTTGCAGGAAAGAATGCACCGCGGCATGGTACATCGGCGAGACCATGCAGACACTGAGACAACGTATGAACGAGCACCGCGCAACAATCGCCAGGCAGGATTGTTACCTCCCAGTCGGGGAACACTTCAGCAGTCAAGGACATTCAGCCTCGGATCTGCGGGTAAGCGTTCTCCAAGGCAACCTTAGAAACACACGACAACGCAAAATCATCGAGCAGAAACTGATAGCCAAGTTCCGCACTCATGAAGACGGTCTCAATCGGGATCTTGGGTTTATGTCACGATACATGACGTGATCCGGACTTGAGTCGTCGTTAGCTTGTTCACAGATGTGATTCCCAGTAAAAAAAGTAAAAATTTTCCCAGTAAAAAAGTAAAAAATGTTAAAGCTTTTCGTTTTACATACAGACGGCAGCTTTTGACACGTTAGAACCCCTGCGACTACACCTCATTGTCTCAGTTGTATCTTGCTATGTCTTTGATGTGGTACCTTCCTGGCTGATTAATTAACTTTATCACACCTCGGCAGATAGTCAGGATGATTTAATTTATTGGTCTGCAATTGTAAAGTACACATTCTTTGTTTTCCATCTATATATGCTTTGGAGATTCTGTATCTAATTTACTTCACCTGAGGAAGGAGCAAATCGATAGCTCCGAAAGCTTGTGATTTCAAATAAAACTGTTGCGTTCGACCAGCCCAACTTCTCTTTACAACTCCTGTTCAGCTCTCCCCTCCACTGTCTGTGTGTGCAAGCCCTTGGGGTGTCACTTTTATTCTCTTTTTAGGGGTGGGCCTGAGGCCAAATTATTGACAAGACCATTTAACCTATAGAAGCTCCTCTAAAACTTCATCAACCAATGACAGCTCAAGTTCTTTGTCTTGGTTCTTGAATGAAAGCCCTCCCCAAAAGGGGGTCTCATTAACTCATCCAATTTATCTTTCTTGTTTTTACATTTTGAATGTTGCTCCATTGGAATTCATCTTATCTCTCTTGACTCTATCCTCCTTAACCCAGCAAGTACAAGGCCCGGCCCTGTCCCTCTTAATCATGCCCCAGCCAGAGCTGTCGCACATTAGCCAGTCGCTATCTCACCTTCATCTAGCAAATGGTCCATTCTAAGATGGATACCTTAGCCTCCTCAAATTCCTTTCATTCTATGTCTTTTCCTAATTAACTTTTAATTATCTTCGCAAGCAGTTCTGCTAAACAAACTCCAAATTCTATCTGTAGAGATTATAATATGGTTATTAGTAATAGTGGAAGAAACATAGGTTGGGCCTTCACTGGCCAAATTAAAGATACATTAACAAAGTCAAAACCCTAACTTACAAACAACAGATAACTAGCCTGACAGGGCCATCCTATGGGCACCCGTGTGGAATGTTTATGTTTCACCTAATCTAACTGATTAAAAAGACTGTCTCAAATTCTAATGCAAGCTTTCCAGGAAAATGAAACTTATCATTTAAACACAGTATTATTCGTGTAGCCATATACATTTTTAGGTACCCCTAGTTTCTAACAGCATGCTCATACTAAACCATGTGATAATACATTACACTGCTTTCCCCCTTAAAAAAAATGTATGTATTCCCATCTCAAATACAACAAAACTATGGTCCCACCTTTCCCAGCATTACATGTTCCACATAACAAAAACGCCTGGCTTTTTTTATTTTAAATGAACTACAAATCCTACAAATGAACTACAAATCCAGTTTAATAACAGGAGCCTTCCTGATTTCCTTACAGAAGATTTTGGTGTTTCGGGTTGTTTTGTTTTGGTTCTGAAATCAAAGATGATCCTGTTTCTATCTCAGACTTGTTTGAACCTGGTACATCAGTTACTGAAGTCTGAACTGAGTCAAACTCAGTATGTGTTCATGATCAAGTGGTTCATGATCATGTCTTGGTTCATCTCTAGCAGAGATTGTTTGATCTACACTTCGGATTTTGTCACCAATTTCAACAAAATATCTTTTGTTTTCACCAACCTCTACCATGGTTGCTACATCCCACTTGTGTGAACTTCACTTGCCGGGGGACTGAAAACACGAACACACTCGTTTTGTTTGAAACTACGTTCTTTCTGATTGCTGTCATAATAAGGTTTCTAACGCAACTGTTTCTGTTTAACTCTTGAGGTCAAATTTGGATGAACAAGACTCAATCGTGTTCTCAATCTCCTCTTCATCAAGAGTTCTGTTGGGGTATATCCAATTGTAGTGTGTGGAGTAGTTCTGTACTTCAGCAAGAAATTTGCCAAACATTGCTTCATGCTGAGTCCCAAACAACCTTGCAACAATTGTTTTTTCAGAGCTTCTTTCACTATTCTGACTGACCTTTCGGCTGCTCCGTTTGAAGCTGGATGTTATGGTGGAACGAGAGTGTGTTTGATACCATCCCGTGTGATGAATTCTTGGAATAGAGCAAAACGGAACTGAGGGCCATTGTCAGAAACAAGCCATGACATGCAAAGATAGACCTCAACTCATCTATGGGACATTCAGTTATAGTATTTGAACCCATATGTTTCACTTCAATCCACTTTGAGTGACTATCTACAAGTACCTGGAAATAATCATTTGCTTTCTCTCAGAAGTCTACATGTACTCTCTGAAAAGGTCCACTTGGCAATGACCAGGGTTGTAGTGGAGCTTTGAGTGGTTTGTTTCTGCAATTTTGGCCAACGCTGCATTTGCTGACAAGTGATTCAAGATCACTGTCCAATCCAGGCCAGTAAACAAAGCTCCTTGCAATTGATTTCATACTGACGATCTCTGGATGTTCAGTATGAAGTTCAGTCAGAAGTCTATCTCTCAAAGAAGTAGGTACCACCACTCTGTTTCCCCACTTGATACAACCTTGCTCAAAAGACAATTCAGTACGACGATTATGGCATGGTTTCAATTCTGTGTTCATACACTGAACAGTCCATCCATTCAAGGTCTTTTCATACGCTCTTTTCAGTACTGAGTCCTTTTGAGTCTCATTTGCAATCTCAGTTGCATTCACAGGAAAGTCTTTGTCAACTGCACCTAGCGTGAAATTGCACCTTCACTCCCAACACACGAGTCCTCATGTGGCAACCTGGACAAGGCATCTGCGATTGCGTTTGCTTTGAAGGGCGATATTCAATCATGTAGTCATATTGTGACAACAACACTGCCCAACATTGCATTCTTGATGCGGCCATTGCATAGATGGCAGATTTGGGCCCCAATATTGTTAATATTGTGATCGGATATCAGGGTAAACTTTCTGCCGATCTGGAACTGTTGGAATTTCTTGATTCCAAACACTATAGCGAGTGCTTCCTTTACAATTTGCATGTAGTTCCTTTTGCTCTTTGTGAGGATTTGCGATGTGAACGCGATTGGTTTCTCTTGGCTGTCATCCATTACATGGCTTATGACAGCTCCCACACCATAGCTGGAAGCATCACACGCTAACTTAAGCTCACACTGTTGTAGTGCACAAGTAGAGCATCGCTAGAGAGACTTCTCTTACAAGTGCCGTAAGCTTCCTGTTGCACTTTTGTCCACTTCCACTGGACAACCTTCTTGAGGAGCTTGTGCAATGGCGCTAACATGGTCAGTAACTCAGGTAAGAAACGTGCATAGTACTGGACCATTCCAAGGAAAGATCTTAACTCAGACACGTTCTGTGGCTTTGGATCATTAAGCAACCTTTTCATTCACTGGTTGCAAGCCATTTGCATCAACTTTCAGACCAAGGTACACAACCTCGGGCTGCACAAAAGCACATTTGCTCCTTTTCAATTTGACATTGTGGGCATTCAACCTTGAAGCACTGAATCTAACATGTCTAGATGTTCTTCCTTGCTGCTTGTTGTGATCTGCACATCGTCTTGATTGCAGAAGCAATTTGGAACTCATTGCAAAATCTTATCCATCATAGCCTGGAAAATTTTGGGGGAGGATTTTACACCATACGGCAGCTTGGTGTATGAGTACAGTCCCTTGTGTGTGTCGATGGTGAGATACTGTTGACTCTCTTTGTCAACATTCAGCTGAGTGTAAACGTGTGACAGGTCAAGTTTGGAGAAAACCTTTGACCCATTGCTGCATACAAATCTTGCAATGTAGGTAACGGGTACTGCTGATCTTCAACTGCTTGATTGATAGTAACTTTGTAGTCACCGCACTAGTGTACAGTTTTGTCTGCTTTGGGCACTACCACAATCAGGGTAGCCCATTCACTTTTGTCAGTTATTACTAGCACTCAGTTCTCTCTGAGCTTCACTAGCTCTTCCTCCACCTGACTTTTCAACGCATAGGGGATTGGCCTTGCCTTACAATAGACAGGCTTGACGTTGGACTTGATGCAGATATGCACGTCATACCCAGAGATGTCCTCATAACTGTCTGTGAACGTGCTTTCGTACTTGTTCAGCATTGTGTTGAGTCGCTTCTTTGAAGCATCTACACTGAAGATGTTTTTCCAGTCTAGGTTTAACTTTCTCAACCAGTCGGTGCCCATGAGAGTTGGCTTGTTGTTGTAGCTCGCTAGAATAATAGGCAGCTTTACTGACTGGCCATTGTGTTGAACTGTACATTCTATTTGGTCACATGTCTCTAGGATTTCTCCGGAGTAGGTTTTTAACTCTACGGTACTCTTTGTAAGTGGTATTTGATTAAACTTACTCTCATATGTGTCCTTACTCATGATAGAGCAGTCCACCGCCGTGTCGATACACATATCAATATATTGCTCGTTGATCAAAAGTTTTGTACGGAAGTCTTTCTCACGACTGCTAGCATTGCCGCTAGTGGTATAGATACTGTAAATGCCTAGTTCACGAGCTCGGTCATGCATGCTGAGGCTACCGATGAATCCCGTAAGCGCAACCATGATTGTCTCGATCCCGTTAAACAGTGACTCAGCATGCTACCTGTGTACATGTGAGAATCAACGCCACTGTTGCTGTGTATACATACACGTGAAGGCGAAGCACGGACGATTCTGCATGAGCATTAATGGTAAAACATCGCAAAAATTCAGTTTAGGTGTCACAAATTCACCTTAAACTTGTCCACTCATAGGTTGAATACTGTGTCCTTCCATGATCCCTAAAAATGGCTTTGGGAAATCATCCTCGTCGCCAAAATGTAATATACTTGGGTAGAACAAATGAAGGACAGAGACATGATGAGTTGCTAGTCCACGTGCTTGCTTTATTAGGCCAGAGCGAACTGAGCATGTTCATACCAAACCATGTGATAATTCATTACACAGACCTAGGGGATTTTAATTGCTGGGTCTAATTTAAATACAACTGGTCCACTTCCCGGAACAGACAAAAATACAGTGCAGAGTATCTTCTGCAGGGGCAGATTGGGCAGCCAAGGGCCACCTGCTGTCTTGCAGTTAATTGGCCAAAAGGAGGTTTTAGTATTACCTTGTGGGAGGGAAGACGGGAGTCTGGGGCAGTGGAAGCCATGACTTTCCTTGTGGGGCATGATGCGGAGATGCCGGTGTTGGACTGGGGTGGACAAAAATGAGAAGTCGCACAACACCAGGTTATAGTCCAACAGTTTTATTTGAAATTACGAGCTTTCGGAGCGCTGCTCCTTCGTCAGGTACAGTGAGGGAATACAAATCAGTTACAAAGTGTATATAGACAGAGAACAATGTGTCTGCAGAGATACAATCCGTCAGGGAGGCATTACATCAAAGACACAGCAGAGTTCCTTGTGGGGCCCAGAGGAGCACTTCTGCTCTTCCTGGTCCCATAGAAGAAAATGTTTCACTTACCTGGAGGGCAGCTTTGTCCTTCCCACCAGCTGCCAACCTGTTCAGGCTCCAGTTAAAATACTATCAGGCTCCTATTGATGTCCAATTAGCATTTATGCATGAGACTCCCACCTGAGCACAGTTGGCGCTACATCTGCTGCTAAAACCAGTGGTGTTAAAATCTATATAGCTAGAATAGGAGCCACAACCATCTCCCCTTAACATTCAATGGCATGACCATTGCCAAACCCCCAACCATCAACATCCTGAAGGTCGCCATTGACCAGAAACTCAAATGGACCAGCTACATAAATGTCATGGCTGCTGGAGCAAGTCAGAGACTGGATATTCTGTGGCAAGTGGTTCACTGCTGACTCTTCAAAGCCTCTGTACCACCTATAAGGAAAAGAACCAGCACAGGCATGATGGTCAAGAGTGTGTTGAAATACTCTTCACTTGCCTGTATGGGTGCAGCTGCAACAATACTCAAGAAATTCAACACCATCCAGGACAAGGTAGTCCACTTGATCGGCAACCCATCCACCAGCTTAAACATCCACTCCCTCCGCCACTGGAGCACCGTGGCTGCAGTGTGTACAATCTATAGGATGCACTGTAGCAACTCACCAAGGCTTCTTTGGCGGCACCACCCATCCCCCTTGCAGAAATTCACGTTTTTAATCAATTTTGATCAGGCCTCAGGCCTTCCGGGATTGTTCCCTGCGCTCAGTTCGCACTATGCAATTTCCACCCCCTTAAGTCTCAGTAACCTTATTAAAAACCACCCTGCCTTAACAATACCTAAACTACGTCTGGATTTGTAGGATCGGAAAACATGCTCACCACTCGGTTTACTTCGGAGATTTTAAAATGAGGCACTCAGCTCGTTTCGCTGTAGCGCCTGACTGTCACATGTTTGGAAGGGTTTCTGCACCCCACTTGTTTACTCTCGCTGCTGCGAAAGGCAAGCCAGACTCCCTGATGTCATGAAGCAGTCGATGGACTCAAACCGTCTTAGAATTCAAAGAAGAATCTTCCTGTGTTACGGTACATGTAGAAGTCGGTAGAATTCAAAGGAAAGTTCTGTCGTTATATTTTCGGGCGCGGTCGGGGTTTACTGACCGTGGCGGCACGTGGAATTTCTTCTCGTTTTTCTTCTCGTCTTTCTTCTCGTCACTCGGGCCTCCGGGTCCAGACACCGTTTACCGACACTCGGGATGGTGTACCCTGTTACTTGCCCTTGTCGAGGCGGCTCGTTCCGATTGAGCTCCACCCAACACTCGAATAACCGACCAGTACGGCTAAGAGTCAAGAGTCAACAGAGTCCAGAGTAAAATCAAGAGTCCAAAAGTCAAGCGCCAGCAAGCCAAGAGTCCGAGTCCAGAGTTAAGAGAGTTCAGCCCGAGTCAAGAGACCAATGGACATTTTGTCCTCTATAGTTATACCGTTCTGTCCGCTTTATCTCCCGCTCAAATCTAAATGTTTATCCTTTGTGTGATTTTGGCGCTCAAAACTCCCAGCATGGGGCGATTATCTTCTTAACGGGTTTCGGGAGCACCTGAAACTGGCCAACTATCCGTTAATGCCTTCCCCATTGTTGAGCCAGCCAGGATGTGTATGAATCGTCTCCTCGACTGGTTTTGGGGCCCCCCGAATACTGGCTTAATCACCCGCCAATGTCTCTCTCATTGTTCAGCCGGGGCGGGGGGTATTTGTGTATTGATCTGTCTGGATGGGCCTTCGATTGCCCAGTTCAATGATTCTTACTGTGCATAGGAAAACGATTCCAGCACTTATATCATTGCTATTGTTCAAAATGCAAACGGGTTGCATCCTGTCTTTATCAATGTGTACCGAGTATGATCCAATCTCATACTGAATGTATATTCGACGCCATCTTGTCTGCCCACTGTGTCTCTGGAAGCTTCTGCCACGATGCGCGGCGGCCATTTTACAGGCTTCTGTGTCCTTTATTATCAGGACAGCATTTCGTTTAATAAAACTGATCAATTGAATCTGCTTCTCTCATGTTATTTTGAATCGCGATAATTGCGAAACTCTACAGGTTTATGGCTTTGAATTTATGCAGTGCGACTATTAACATGAAAACTGTTAATGCATTTGTACAAAATTCCTTTGTCTGTTTTTTTATTGGAGCATTGCAGTCTTTAGACTGGTGCCGGAGGACTGCTAACGTTGTACCTTTGTTTATAAAAGGGAGAACGGGATAGACCCAGTAATTACAGGCCAGTCAGCCTAACCTCGGTGGTGGGAAGATTATTGGAAAAAATTCTGAGGGACAGGTTAACGGATTAATTAAGGACAGTCAGCATGGATTTTTTAAGGGAAGGTTGTGTCTGACGAACTTAACTGAATTTTTTGAGGAGGTAACAAGGAGGGTTGATGAGGGTAGTGCATTTGATGTAGTGTATATGGATTTTAGCAAGGCTTTTGTTAAGGTCCCACATGGCAGACTGGTCCCGAAAGTAAACACCCATGGGATCCAGGGCAAAGTGTCAAGTTGGATCCAAAATTGGCTCAGAGGCAGGAAGCAAAGTGTAATGGTTGATGGGTGTTTTTATGACTGGAATGCTGTTTCCAGTGGGGTTCCGCAGGGCTCGGTACTGGGTCCCTTGCTTTTTGTGGTATATATCAATGATTTAGACTTGAATGTAGGGGGTATGATAAAATAGTTGGCAGATGATACTAAAATCGGATGTGTGGTTGATAATGAAGAAGAAAGCTGTAGACTGCAGGAAGATATCAATGAACTGGTCAGGTGGGCAGAACAGTGGTAAATGGAATTCAATCCAGAGAAGTGTGAGGTAATGCATTTGGGGAGGGCTAACAAGGCAAGGTATATTAAATGGTAGGACACTGAGGAGGATAGAGGATAAAAGGGACCTTGGAGTGCATGTCCACAGATCCCTGAAGGTAGCAGGCCAGGTAGATAAGGTGGTTAAGAAGGCTTATGGAATACTTGCCTTTATTAGCCAAGGCATAGAATACAAGAGCAGGGGGGTTATGCTTAAACTGTATCAAACACTAGTTAGGCCGCAGCTAGAGTACTGCGTGCAGTTCTGGTCATCACATTACAGGAAAGATGTGATTGCACCAGAGAGGGTACAGGGGAGATTTACGAGGATGTTGCCTGGACTGGAGAATTTTAGCTATGAGGAAAGATTGGATAGGCTGGGTTTGTTTTCTTTGGAACAGAGGAGGCCGAGGGGAGACCTTATTGAGGTGTATAAAATTATGAGAGGCCCAGATAGAGTGGATAGGAAGGACCTATTTCCCTTAGCAGAGGGGTCAACAACCAGGGGGCATAGATTTAAAGTAATTGGTAGGAGATTTAGAGGAGATTTGAAGGAAATTTCTTCACCCAGAGGGTGGTGGGGGTCTGGAACTCACTGCCTGAAAGGGTGGTAGAGTCAGAAACCCTCACCACATTTAAAAAGTACTTGGATGTGCCGTAACCTACAGGGCTATGGACCAAGAGCTGGGAAGTGGGATTAGGCTGGATAGCTCTTTGTTGGCCGGCGCGGACACGATGAGCCGAAATGGCCTCCTTCCGTGCTGTAAATTTCTATGATTCTATGAATCCTTCTACAACACAACAGCTACTGCACAAAATGCAACAGACGTGATGGAGACTGATCAACATTTCTTTTCTTCAAGTTCTACGCACAGCTGTTTCTTCAAAAAGAAGGAAGGGAAAATTGAATTATTATTTAAATCAGAGGGAAGTTATAGGGATATGGACAAAGAGCAGGGCAGTGGGATTAGTTTTCGATTGCTCAAGCAAAGAACCGGCACAGGCATGATGGCCTAAATGGCCACCTTTTATGAGTGTATTACTACAGTATTTAATCTTGTGGCTGCGAACACGGCGTGAAGCTTGGGGATAGGACCGCAGTATCAAGAAAACTCCTGCTGGTTAGTTGAGCCAGAAAGAGAAGATGACCCAGGACGATGGCTACAGATGTATGTCACACCAAATGCCTCCAGAAGGAAGTTAACTGATGGGACTATGCAAATGATCTACCAAAGGATCAGGCAATAAATTAGCTTCGCAGGCCATATGGCAAACTCGGATGGTGAGCTATTCCCAGCTACTGTCCATTTGTGTAGGTAATAATTTAAATGTGCTTTCAGTGTAATACCCTCTACCTAAATGCCTAATAGAATTGCTGAATGTAAGCTAATTGCATATTGTAAAGCTGACTGCAAACTCATTGCTAATCAAATGGCTGCTGCAAACCAAACATTTACATATGAACATACAAACATACGTAATTGATGGGTAGGAAAAGACCATCTGGTCCAGCAAGCCAACCCCACACCATGATGGCCGGACCATCATGACTAAACACTTCTTACCTCCCACCCACCCCACAGCCATGTAATCTCCTGGGAAAGGCAAAAAACAAGAGAAAAATCCCAGAGTCAATAAGGGAAAAAATACTCTGTAAAATTCCTCTCTGACCTCCTCAAGTGATTGGAATCCATCCAGGAGATCACACGGACCCAGTGTTATCTACAAAGACACTTACCTTCTATATGATGCGATCTCTGCCCCAGTCAAGAACTGGTCCAGCTCTCTCTTAAAGTTATACAGAGGGTCAGCACTCACCACAGCAGCAGGCAATGTATTCCAGAGGCTCACTACACTCTGGGAAAAGAAGAACTGCCTAACAGCCAGTTTATTCCTACTCTTACATAGTTTAAACTCATGGCACCTGGTCCTCTCCAAACTGGAAAACTGGAAAACTCTATCAATAGGGACACTATCCAGCCCTTTAATAATTTGATAGACCTCTATTAGGTGGCCTCTAAGTAAATAGAGCAAGGTCCTTGAGCCTGTGTGAGTAGCTGAGGTTCTTTAAGATAAGAGTAATTCTTGTAGCTCTCCTCTGGACCTTTTCCAAGGCCACTATATCACCCACCATGTGAGGGGACCAAACCTGGGCACAGTGCTCCAGCTGCAGTCTGACCAGCGACCTGTATAGTGTCAAAATGGTGTCCTTTGATTTATACGGAATGGTTCTATTAATACAACCAATACCCTGTTAGCTTTAGCTACAGTTTCTCTACATTGGTCATGAACCTTCAGCGATCTGTGCACAATAACACCAAGGTCTTTTTCTCTCTCAACATCTTTCTGTATTGTTCCCTGCAAATGATACATGTATTCTGTGTTGACCCCATCAATATGCATGACACTACATTTATCTAAATTAAATGCCATTTGCCATTGCATGGTCCACTCTCCTAGCACATCTAATTCATTTTGGATTTGATTGCACACCTCTACCGTCTTAACACTTGCGCAGATTTTGGTGTCATCTGCAAACTTACTTACCATACTGCCATCACCGCTCTCCAGGTCATTAATATAAACCATAAAAAGTAGTGGGCATAGGGGGAACCACATCTGTTAACTACAACTTTTTGGCTGCAGGATTGGAGCCAATTACATACGAACATACGAACAATGATGGAGAGGTAACGACGCTCTGGTCCATCGAGCCTGTCCCACACAATTGCAATACCTTGTGTATCACAACATATACACTCCACCCCACCCGAAACCTTGTGATATCCTGGGAGAAGCAAAAAACTTTTTTATAAAACAGGCCAATTTGAGGAAAAAGTCTAGGAAATTCCTCTCTGACCCATCTAGGCGATCGAAACTAGTCCAGGGGATCACTCTGGCCCTGAATTCCCTGCTGTACCTACCTTCTGTCAGAGGTGATCCCCGCCCCAGCCAGAAACAGGTCCAGCTTTTGCTTGAAGGAATTCAGCGAGTCCGCATCCACCACACGAGATGGCAGCCTGTTCCAGAGGTCCAGGTCCTGGGAAAAGAACCACCTCCTGACATCTAACCTAGATCTATCCTTATAGAACTTAAAGGTTTGACCCCTGGTCCTCCCTAACCTATTTAATTGAAACAAACTGTCAGGTGGAACACAATCTATTCCTTCATTATCTTATAAACCTCAATCAGCTCTCCTCTAAGTCTACACTTCTCTACAGTGTAGAGTCCCAACTCTTTTAGCCTATCTTGATAACTAAGATGCTTTAAACTGGGAATTAGTCTAGTGGCCCTCCTCTGCACCCTTTCCAAAGCCTCAATATGACCCAACATGTGAGGAGACCAAAACTGGACACAGTATTCCAGTGCGACCTGATTAAGGTCTTGTACAAGGTCAAAATAGTATGGCTCGTCTTAAACTCAATTGTCCTATGGATACACCCGAACACCTTATTTGCTCTAGACATCGCTTCACAGCATTGCTCATGTACCTTTTGAAGATGTATGCATGAGAGTGTCCAAATCTCTTTCTATCTCAACTTTCTTTAATGCTTTTCCCTGAAGGGTGTATCAATGTTGAGCATTTGCCCTGCCCGTATGCACAACACTGCACTTATCTAAGTTACATCATTTGCCAGTCATGAGCCCAATCTCCCAACACATTAAGATCCGCTTGAAGCAGATGAGCACTGTCTACAGTTCTAATACTCACACAGATCTTGGTATCGTCTGCAAATTTGCAGATCGTGCCCCCAACACCTACATCCAGATCATTCCTAATCGAATGTTTCAAATTTCTACTGATACAGGATTCTATCTTGTGAAGTAACCTCGTGTGAGTTACCTTATCAAAGGCTTTCTGAAAGTCCAGGTAGACAATGGTCCAGAATTTGTGGTGGGTATGACAGTGTCAGAGTATACCGTCATACTGCCTTTGAAATGGACCGCAAGTTTGGATTTCCGTTTGCGCATGCGCTAACTTCCAAACTTGCAATCTGTCATGTTATGACTTGACAGATCATCCATTCCACCTTGGAAATCCCAATTGCTGGCGCAGATTTGGGCTAAATGCCCACCAACTGCCCAGCAATTATGTACAAAAATGTTACCGCTGATGCAAATAGGCCCAGGGCCTGTTTGCATCAGTGTAAGGGGATTAGATAGAGACAGTTACACATTCTATTAGCTCCAGAATGTGATGTAATGAATTGTAAACTGTCCAAAACACCTCCAATAATTAATGTACAGATTTTTCAGCTTCAGGCTACTAATGCGATCATATTGCTATAACATCAGCGCAGATTATTATAATATCAGCGCAGAACACTAATCACTATTTCAGTGTTTTTACAATAACTAATCCTACATCTTCAGATCTTTGTTTGGGCTCTGTCGTATTTACGTTTGTATCACCTGTCCATGCTAATACTATCAGATATTTCTGCTTCATATAGATGTATTTTACATGAAATTTCACAGAGCTTGAACAATTTATCAGAACTCTAATTCCTAAATTAGATTTAAGAATTAATTCACAAATAATTTTTTTAGGTGGCTCTGTGTGTATGTGAGAGAGACAGAGAGAGAGCGGGTCAGTTTGGAACTATTTATTCTCCTAGTCCTTATAATTATTCTGAAAATACATCCAAAGTGAGAGACACAAAGCAGCATATTTTTAATATGCGGTCAGTTCCAGGCCATTAACTCCTCTGTCTATCAATGCAACCTCCTCTTCAATTACAAGAAATGTAATAGGAAACTCGGCTCTTCCACTGATTGGAGCACCAGGCCCACGTGGTCCCAGGTACTCTTCCGCACACGCTGCTCCCTGGGATCTGTGGGCCATTATGCTGACCTCGAGTATGCAACATCAAAGAGCAAGTTTGCGAAGGAGGGTCCCCATCAGGTAAGTTCGTATTCTATTCGGATGCTGGCTATGTACTCTGTAGGTACGCTGCTGACCGCAAAATCTGCCCCAATGTCAAGTGGATTTCCCTCATTCACTACCCTAGTGACTTCCTCAAAAACCCTCAATCAAATTTATTAGGCACGACCTATTTTTTTCGGAAGCCATGTTGTGTATTTCTAATGGCCCCTTCCTTTTCCCAGTGATCTTAAAGGGCATCTCTTATGATCCCTTCTGGCATCTTTCCAATAATGGATGTCAGACTGATAGGCCCTGCACTGATTTTTTTTTCCCTGTTTTGAAAATAGGAACTACAAGAGCTAGCTTCCAGTCTAAGGGAACTATCCTTGACTCTATTCCACTATTGATGCAATTGGCAAGCAGCTCACAGAGCACCTGTCCTTGGATGGATATTATCCGTACCTGGAGCTGTATCAATTTTGAGCTTTCCTAATCTATCCAAGATGAAATTACTATCTATTCTAATGCTCATAATGCTATTCAATACAGAGCACCCCCAATGTGGAAAATAAGCAACACCTACAGGAGTATAGATAGATGCAAAATAGTCATGTCATGTCAGCTGTGGCTCAGTTGGTAGCACTCTCTAGGTGGGAGGGGCTAGGAGTGAGCAGGTGCTGCTGGGTGCTTGATTACTGCAGGGAGTTTGTAAAATGTTGGTGGTGGTTTTTATTCAGATTTTAGGGCCTTTTTGGTCCTTAAACAGCAGCCAGATGGCTGCTGAGGGGCCAGAATGCCGGACCCCTCAGAGGACAGTGTTCCCATGATGAATTTAATCAGGGGAGAAAATGTTGGGTGAAGGGAGAAAAAAAGGCCCAAAGATTTGGGCGGGACCCCAGGTGGTTTGGAAAAGAAAACACGGTGATGGTTCAGTACAAGGATTGCAAGGATAAGGAGATACGAGTTTGGGATATTATTCAGGCGGTACATGAGGACTGCGGCGAGGGAAGCTGCTTTGCCTGCCGACCAAAGCCGAATGTTGGGTTCGAGGTGATGGTCAGTGGTCAAGAGGAGGTGGAAAGACTTTTACTGAGCTTGAAGGTTGGAGATAAGTTCTTGGATGGATCTCTGCTATATTCTGAAGAGGTGGTGGTCTCATTCTTAAACCTGCCGGTTTATGTTGAGGACGATGTGCTATTAAAAATGTTGGAGTTGTGGGACATTAATATTTGCTCAGCAATAAAGAGGAGATAATATCCAGGAACGCGGGTAGCAGATGGAACCCGTTATGTAAAGGTACGGTTCCCAGAGGGGGTGAAGTCATTGCCGTATAGCATGAAATTCGAGACAATGGAAGGAGTGCAGTACTTCCGGATACTGCATGATAACCAGGTGAAAGTTTATTATTATTGTCTTGGACACGACCATCTTGTAAGAAGCTGTCCAGACTTGTACTGTTATAACTGCGGCGAGTGACTTGGACACGTCGCTCGGAGCTGCAAGGAGGAGAGCTGTGGGGTGTGTCACAAAGGCTCCACCCGCTGTGAGTGTGCGGCAGAGGGAAGCCCCTTGAGTGACGAGGAGATGGGAGAAGGAGAAGGAGCAGGAGGTGTGAGTGGAGCAGCTGGAGGAGCGGAGCAGGCGGAGACACAGCTGGTGAATGGAAGAAGAAAAGAGTGCAGTAAGAGGCAGAAAATTGTGGAGCAGAGAACTGGATAGAGATGGTGGAAAACACACCAAGTATGGTGGAAAAAGACAAAGACAGCAGTGGGCAGCATGCGTCAAGGGCAGAGTTGAACCATAATATGGCTCGGCTCTGCCCAAAGAATCTGGTGTCCGCGGGGGGAGAGGAGGCGGGGTACGGGGTAAGTGTAAGTACTCCAAAGAAAGACGGGGAGTCGGACATCTCGGGGAGCAGGAGGGGGAAAAACAAGGAGAGGGTGCAAGAGGCAGGAGCCTTAAAGGGGCAGCAGGACGGGAGTGGGGAGACAAAGACGGCAGAAGGAAGCAAGATAGGTGCAGATGTGCCATTGTCCCAGAGAGAGAAGAAATGGGGAGCAAGGGTCAGTGGTGGAGATGAGGCTGAAGGGAGTGGCACTGTTGGAGAAACTGTGATAGCAGGAAGACTCTCTAAGGGAGATTATGTATCTGATGGGAAGCAGGGATGGGAGGTTACAGAAGAGCTCGAGAGTGAGGAGTCAGAGGGGGACAGAGACAAGGAAGTGGGGTGTGGGGTGGCATCGTGTGGAAAGGGAAAGGTTAGTGAGGGGCAGAAGGAGGGAGAAGGGGCAGCTCCTTGGCACAAACCTAATGTAAGGAAGAGGCTGAAACTGCAGGGAAGATTTAAACAGGAGGTGAAAAAGAGCAGGAGGCTGCAGAAGAAAGCAACAGCTGCCCGAAAAGTTGGGAAGGAACATGAGAGGAGGGAAGGGCCGGAGATTAAATGATGGGGGGATTATCAGGCACACTTCCCTTATTCGGAGCCATGATTACTGATCAATTTTTAAAGTACAATAGATTAGTATATGTTATGGGAGACAAATTAAACATCAGGTTTTGATGTTAATATGTGGTGGAGGAATGGCTGTGCAGAGCAGTGGAATGGATTTGTATGATACAATGGAATGATCACGATGTAAATGTTTTTAATGTTCAATAAATAATATATTTTAAAAAAAGTTGGTATCACTCTCGCCTCTGAGTCAGAAGGTTGTGGTTTCAAGTCCCACTCCAGAGACTTGAGCACAAAAAATCTAGGCTGACAGTCCAGTGCAGTGCTGAAGGAATGCCGCACTGTTGGAGGAGCTGTCTTTTGGATCTGATGTCTACTCTCTGAAGAAGAGGAGGGGAGTTATCCCCGGTGTCCCGGCCAATATTTATCTCAACCATCATCACAAAAACAGATGATTTGGTCATTATCATATTACTGTTTGTGGGACCTTGCTGTCTGCAAGTTGGCTGCCGCACTTCCTACATTACAACAGTAACTACGCTTCCAAAAAAAAATACTTAATTGGCTGTAAAGCGCTTTGAGATGCCCTGAGGTCGTGAAATTCGCTATATAACTGCAAGACTTTCTTTCATTTAGCAGCTCTGCTACAACCTGAGAATCAGTTTGAATCTGCCCTACAGTGTCCTTCAGTAGCCCTATACAGCCCTTAATGGTCTTCCGATTGCTGACATAGCTGAATATTACTGCCACAATTACGCACCATCTTGATCTCTTGGCTACTCTTATGGCTGTTTTTGTCTCCCTTAATTGCATGTGAGTTAAATTCCTTAAGTGTGAAGAATATATTCTATTTCAATTGAACTTGCCTCTGACATTCCTCGTCAACCATAATGGTTTTGTTTTGGCATGTACCCTTCTTTTTAACTATTGGGACATACATGGCTTTGTTCTGTTTGAGAATGGTTTTAAAAAGAACCCATTTGTCCTCAGTACTTGATTGCCTATCTAGTAGGGTTGCCCAGTCAAGTTTTGCCAGATCTTCAGTTATTTTTGTAATGTTAGCCCTCTTAAAATCTGAGACCAGCATGAGATTGGCTGTAGCCTTAGATTGGCCAATGAGATTAAATCTAATTATATTATGATCAAAGCTAGCCAGGTGTTCCCCATTTAATAAAATGCTTACTGTAAACGGAAGGCCTAACTAAACAGCTGTTATAATATCAAAACTATATCTGATGAGTATGTTAGCTGTGTTAACATAGATGTTGATTAAAATTAATACAGTTTCAACTTCTGTGTTTGACTCTGATAACTCCAGTGAGAGGAGTTATCTCATTTCACTCAGGTTGTACAATAGTTCTATGTTACTTAGCTCAGGGCATAATGATTAAATTACTCTGGAGGGGGTACTTTAGTGGTTCAGAACAAACTGATAGGGAAACTTATAAACCTTAGATGTGTTTCATAGAAATCTGATCCTGGCCTCACTAAGATATTTTTTTCAGCTACCTGGAGGGCCCCTTCATACTTCCCACCAGCTGCTGACCTCCCTCAGCCTGACAGGGGAGCTATGGTGTCTTCCCCACTCAGGCCGCAATTAAAATGCCATCGGAGTCCTATCGACGCTGTAGGACCCCTGATTAGCATTTATGCATGAGTCCAGTGGTCACCTCATCCTTTGCCAAAACCAGCAGTGTTAAAATTTGATATATTAAAAAAAAGACTTACATTTATATAGCTCCTTTCACAACCTCAGGATGTCCTAAAGCACTTTACAGCCAATGAAGTACTTTTGAAGTGTAGTCACTGTTGTAATTTAGGAAACGCGGCAGCCAATTTGTGCACAGCAAGCTTCCACAAACAGCAATGTGATAATGACCAGATAATCTGTTTTTAGTGATGTTGATTGAGGGATAAATATTGGCACCAGGGATAACTCCCCTGCTCAATATCAAAATAGTACCATGGGATCTTTTACGTCCACCTGAGAGGTTTAACGTCTCATCCGAAAGACGGCATCTCTGACAGTGCAGCACTCCCTCAGTACTGCACTGGAGTGCCAGCCTAGATTTTTGTAGATCTCAGCGGGAACAGAGCAGAAAATGGAGCTTAGCGTGCACCATGTGATCGCCACTCCATGCCAAGCTGCTCCGCTACTCCATTTCCACCGAGCGTGGAGAGTTAAAATTTCCCCCTCTTTTAATTACGCTTCTGTGAAGCACTTTGGACATTTTCTGCATTAAAGGTGCTATATAAATGCAAGTTTTTATCAATATCATTATGTACTTTCTCAGCAAGAAAAATATATATAGGTTGATTTCCTGCCCGTGAGCTCCTGAGAAGGAACGGCAAACACATGGCGCACTAGTCGGAGAATCGTGAGCCCACAGCCGTTGTTTTTCCAACCACTTAAATGAATGGATGGAAAATCAGCCAGCCCACAATTTCCCAAACAGCACTCCCTGTGAGCATCTCTCCTTGCCAGGAGGACACGGTCGGGAATCAGCATTTATAATAATATTATGCCGATCACCAGACCATGCCCAGAATTGGCCCCACTTCTAACTTCTCACAACAACGTTTCCAGTTTCCTTTATTTGGTGAGGATCCATAGCTGAGGCTTCCCTGACAGCAATTTCTGCAGCTTGACAATATCTCATCCTTTCATTTTCACAGATGTTAGTCTCAGAACAAATTATTTCTTAAAATTAAGAGGCTGGAAGTTTGGAAAAATTGTATTTTCATTGTAAAAGTAGTAAATCTTGTGATATTTCATGTCTAAAAGGCAAGCATTGAGAATATATGATTGCAATCTCATTCACACATATCCTATTGTATTGGCCAAGCTGTTGAGATTTGTCCAAGGATCAGCAGATCAGCTCTTACTAGATATCTGCTAATCTTTTTGGGGTATAAGATCATGTAGAATTACCCTTATACTGAACTGTATCTGGAATAAGGGCCTTGTCTATTTTAGAACTCATAAAATAAACAGCAGAGTAATGTACTCTGTATTAACAGCAGCACTAGCTTCTGATCGTAGTTTTCTTCATTAGCTATTGGAAGGAGCATGTGAAAATCAGTCAAATGTAGATGAGTAATTCAGAAGGTGGTGAAATGTAGAGTGCCTGCCTCCCAACCAGATGGTTGCAAGCCTGACTCCCGTTGGGCCTCCTGCCACCTGAGCTTGCCTGCCAATAGTGGGAGTATATTTCATCAGTTCTTGTTCAAGTGCTAGATGGAGGACCTCATTATGGCACAACATTATCTTGGGGAAAAGAAAATCTGGCAGAGTTGGAATTCCCCACTCTAAGTTCAGTTCCAGCCACCCAATTATATTGGAATTGATGGTGATTATGGAGCAGTCAGTATATTAGCCGTCCCACCTGACAGTTGGATAGAACTTATACAGAGCTGAGCATGAGAAATACGGAGGATAAAATAATACAGGAGGTTTGCCTACTAGAAGCAATTATCTGGAATTCTGGTGCCAAGGTCAGCGAGCCCCGCAGAATTTTCTGTCCACTTTGGATGGAAGATTTTGCGAGTCCCACTGACCTCTGCGCCCAAGTTCAAAATTCACGGTCCCAGCGTATGAAGTTCTGCATCACATGTACATTATACCCTAAAAGTTTTATCCATACATTAAGAAGATTTGTGTCTTTGGTCAATGTTGTGACCAATAACTATCGAGGATGTCTGTCCATTTTCTTCTTTGAACGTTCATCAATGTTATTCTTCCTCATTGGTTAATCTTTTTTAAAAATTAGTTATTTCCTACTTTCATTGCTTTACCAAACATATTACATAAACTTCTCTCCACCGCCCCCCCCCCCCGCCAAAATTGGCCCTAATAACCGTGCAAGAGAAAAACATTTGAGTGAATTTTCTTGATTTAGTGCTTCAGCGTCAAGAATGGAGTGCAGCCAGCATTGCACTCAGAGTCACACTGGGCTGATCTATTGGGATTGCCTGGGATGCGTCTAATTAATTATTCATGCTTAGCTCCTGAATTATAATGGATCTGTTGCTGGAAGCTTGCCAAAGTGAGAGGGGGGTCGGTTGAAACTGTGTGCGTCAGCAGCCCTTTAAGGGTTGCAGCCATAATTTAAAGAGATGTGGTCACTTAACGGTAAATGTAGGGAAAACAAATTGTTCCAGCCATTCCAAAAACTGAAAATATTTGACGTTTATCTACCATCTTTTCTGAAGGCTGTATGGGGCAAATTAATGGCTGAAAACCCCATGGTGAAATAAATGTGCAGAAAAGAAATGTCTGTGAAGCAGTGCAGTATCTGAACCCTCTCTTTCATAACTGGCAAAGTGGAGGTACTGCTGTAAGAAGTGGGTGCGAGGACATTTGCCCTGTTAGCAATGCGAGGGCACTCTTCCTGGAGGAGGAGCTGGTAATCAGAGTCAACCACACGACCTGGGAACAGATGTGGAGGAAAATGTCAGGAAGCTGCTAAGGTAGGATGGCCCAATGGTACTAGTTACCAGGTCAATGGTCCACGTATACACACCACAAATTGTTGTCTGTCAGACTATTCTACATTTACTGCTGGCCCATGCCAGGCCCTCAAACAACCTTACAGCTCTTTACTGTTTCTCATGCATACATTATAACAGCAGAGCACACATTCAAGCGCATGTGGAAATCCTGAACTTGTGGTCAATTTCAAAGGCGGTATGACAGCGTACACTGAGAGTGCGCCATCATACCCACCGCGAATTCAGGGCCATTATGAGGTAATTAGGAGCTGTTTAAACTGCAGATTTGCACTTTAACTCTGAGCGCACATGTTTTCCAGGCTTCCTGGAACTCACCAGTGAAAGCAAGGCGAGATGACAGCGCGAATTAAGGGGGCTGACCAAATGACAAAAGAAAAGAATCATGTAAGTACTCAGACCTCACACCTGCTTACTTGTCTAAGTGAAAGACATCTGGAGGGTGTGCTTTCACTACTTTGCAGCTAATTTCATAGAATCACAGAAATTTGCGACACAGAAGGAGGCCATTTAGCCCATCGTGTCTGTGTCGGCCGAAAAAGAGCTATCCAGCCCAATCCCACTTTCCAGCTCTTGGTCCGTAGCCTTGAAGGTTACAGCACTTCAAGTGCATATCCAAGTACTTTTTAAATGCGATGAGGGTTTCTGCTTCTATCACCCTTTCAGCCAGTGAGTTCCAGATCCCCACCACCCTCTGGGTGAAAAAAGTTCTCCTCAACTCCCCTCTAATCCTTCTACCAATTAATTTAAATCTATGCCCCCTGGTTATTGAATTTCCAGTATGTTGGAGGTAATTTCTGCTCCCTTGGATTTTTGTGAGCCTGATCTGTATTTTTCATCTGTCAGGCATCAGTTCAGCATGGGTGCTGCCTATGCAGCTTTACCTTGGACCTCAGATGAGCAGCAGGAGCAGCACCAGCCTTCTCCTCACCGACCTGCTGCTCCACAGGAGAGAGGGTGAGCACAGGAGTGCAGCTCACATGTCGGAACACCAGTGCCTCAGGAGGCTCAGGGTATCGCATCAGGTGGTCGCAGACATTTTCAGCCTCCTGGAAGAAGACCTCCTGCCAAGTGGAACTGGTGGGCATGCTTTGCCAGTGGCTGTTAAAGTCACCACTACCCATGAAGATGTGGCTGATGACACCTTTTAGAAGCCCAAACAATGAGGCCCAGGAGAGATACAATCAAAGCCACATGACCACGAGAACTGTGATCGAGCAAGCAATCGGAATGCTGAAGATGTGCTTTAGGTGCCTGGACAGATAGTAATGGGTGTATCCGCAAGGCAAGTACATATGAGGAGAGATGTGCTGCAGTCGGCATGGGAAGAGAATCTCCTGCTGGCCCTTACAGAACGCAGCATCAGCTCTAGGGAAGCATCATTTAAGCGAGGTGCAGCCTTGCCACGCTGGGACTCCATTAATGCAGTTTCTTCCTCTGTTCCCCCCCACCTGGACAATCCTTCAGCATTCATCTTTGCAGTGTCCCTTTAAATAGTTGAGCTGAAATAGACTCACGTGTGCCGTCATCACCCCTGCTCTCGGTAATTGGTCAGGAAATCCAGAAGTCAGATGCTAATGCAGTGGCTTTGTTAAAAAGACACCGACAAACGCGTTGCTGAAACTCCCAGTTCCCCACGTGTTCTTGGGCTCCCCAGCTGCCACCATGTCAGACAGTGAAAATTCCAGCCACTGATGCGTGAGAAGGGCTCCAGGGCTCTATAAAATTAAAAAGGCTGATTATGTAAACTGCTACCACAAGATGTGGCACATAGATAGGTGCGAAATTAGGCCTCGGACCCCATTAATATTAGTTGGGTGAGCTGCCGGCGCCTGTTGCGTCTCCACAGGAAGCTTGTCCATTTGAAGAAATGGAGGTAAGTCCTGATCGAGTGGGGGAGGGTGAAGAATGAGAATGGGGTGGGGGGGTCTGATCAATATACTGTGGAGTTGGGGGAGCAGTCCTTCTCTCCCTGTCTCCACAGCAACGATTATTTTAAAAGAAACACTTACACGTTTTGGCAGCAGGCGACCGTTTAAGAGTTCCGAGCGGAGTAGGTCCGGCTCCTGTTCTGCTCTACAATATTGAATTTTGGCAAGAGGGCCTAAAGCAGGCATCAGGGCCATCGTATACACACAACGCCTGTTTTAGGTGGCCACTGGGGATGCCTGAAACATCGTCTGACCAAATATCGACCGCCAGTAAAATGTCGCCAGGTCCAATTTCTATCCCATGCAGAGGGAACCCTGATTGACATTTTCCTCCCTAACTCAGGGAGTGGGGGGAATTTTAACCCCCAAAAATGGATGGTTTGGTGGTGGGTGCATAGTTAAAATAAGTGAATTTGAAATTGCGATCGCAACCCAGCTCCAATGTGTCCACTTCTGGGTTTAACGCAGGCACGTTTCAATGCCTGCGAGTAACCTACTCGCCACAGTCGGGACCTTAATTAGCGAAGGTGGGCAGTTAGTTATCTCAGTAATTAATGTCCTTAGGGGACATTAATGAGGTATTTTTCAATTGAATTTTATTTAGCTTTAAATTTAACATGTCAAGCATGGGTTTCCCGGGGCTCAGGAAACTGAACAGTGGCGATTGCTTCTGATTGCTTCTGATTACCACATCTAAATAAAAGCTCACATATTACAGCTGGTGTCTCAGTTCCCTCTGGCAAATGCTTGGCAGGATCAGGATGGCAGGCACGTTGGATGTGTTTGACAGTCTCTCTTCTTCTCTCTTAGGCAGTCCCTCGGGACCGAGGATGACTTGCTTCCACATTAAAAATGAGTTCTCAGGTGACTGATGAGTCCAATGCGGGACCTACAGTCTCTGTCACAGGTGGGGCAGACGGTGGTTGAAGGGGTGGGTGGGTGGGGTGCTTGGGTTGATGTGCGCTCCTTGCGCTGCTTGCGCTTGGCTTCCGCTTGCTCCCGGCGAAGAGACTCAAGGTGTTCGGCGCCTTCCTGGATGCTTCTCCTCCACTTTGTGCGGTCTTGGGCCAGGGATTCCCAGGTGTCGGTGGGGATGTTGCACTTTTTTAAGGAGGCTTTGAGGGTGTCCTTGAAGTGTTTCCTCTGCCCACCTGGGGCTCTCTTGCCATGTCGGAGCTCCAAGTAGGGTGCTTGCTTTGGGAGTCTCATATCGGGCATGCAGACGATGTGGCCTGTCCATCGGAGCTGATCGAGCGTGGTCAAAGCTTCGATGCTGGGGATGTTGGCCTGAGCGAGAACACTGACATATATCAGAAGAGGAAGACCATCACCATCCACGGCAGCGACGACGTGCTGAGGTGAGATCAGCACGTACACATGAGAGAGCTGCACAGGAGAGAGGTGCACAGGAGGGAGGTGCACAGGAGGGAGGTGTACTGAAGGGAGGTGTACAGGAGGGAGGTGCACAGGAGGGAGGTGTACCGGAGGGAGGTGCACAGGAGGGTGGTGTACAGGAGAGAGGTGCACAGGAGGGTGGTGTACCGGAGGGAGGTGTACCGGAGGGAGGTGCACCGGAGGGAGGTGTACCGGAGGGAGGTGTACCGGAGGGAGGTGCACCGGAGGGAGGTGTACCGGAGGGAGGTGCACCGGACGGAGGTGCACCGGACGGAGGTGTACCGGAGGGAGGTGTACCAGAGGGAGGTGTACCGGAGGGAGGTGCACCGGAGGGAGGTGTGCCGGAGGGAGGTGTACCGGAGGGAGGTGCACAGGAGGGAGGTGTACCGGAGGGAGGTGCACAGGAGGGAGGTGTACCGGATGGAGGTGCACCGGAGGGAGGTGCACAGGAGGGAGGTGTACCAGAGGGAGGTGTACCGGAGGGAGGTGTACCGGAGGGAGGTGCACCGGATGGAGGTGCACCGGACGGAGGTGTACCGGAGGGAGGTGTACCAGAGGGAGGTGTACCGGAGGGAGGTGTACCAGAGGGAGGTGCACAGGAGGGTGGTGTACTGGAGGGAGGTGCACAGGAGGGAGGTGCACAGGAGGGAGGTGTACCAGAGGGAGGTGCACAGGAGGGTGGTGTACCGGAGGGAGGTGCACAGGAGGGAGGTGTACCGGAGGGAGGTGCACCGGATGGAGGTGTACCGGAGGGAGGTGCACAGGAGGGAGGTGTACCGGAGGGAGGTGCACCGGATGGAGGTGCACCGGACGGAGGTGTACCGGAGGGAGGTGTACCAGAGGGAGGTGTACCGGAGGGAGGTGTACCAGAGGGAGGTGCACAGGAGGGTGGTGTACTGGAGGGAGGTGTACCGGAGAGGGCCCAAGGTCGCAGGAGGCATTACTCGCGTAACAGGGTGTACAGATAGAGGCTCAGCTTCCCTGACCTTTCGGAAGTGCTGAGGTGGTGGGAGACATCTGCAGCCTCCTAAAAGAAGACCTGCTACCTGCTGGACCTGGCAGACACACATTACCAATGGCTGTGAAAGTCACCACCACCCTCAATTTATTTGCCTCTGGTTTCTTCCAGGACGGCACCGGAGAAATCTCGAGGGTTCCGCAGTCTGCCGCCCATAAATGCTTAAGGCAGGATGGATTGTTTGCCAGGGCTGTGAGTTATGTAAACTTCCCATGAGATAACAATAGCCAGAATGAACGGGCACTCTGATTCACCTCTCTGGCTGGATTCCCACAAGTACAGAGTGCCATCGATTGCACAGACATGGCAATCTGCGCATCACCGCAGCAACCAGGAATTTTTATAAACCGCAAGGGATATTCTTCCATCACTGCGCAGCTTGTGTGCAACCACAAGGAAGGTCTGGGAATTCTTGCTACAGCAGTCCAACATTGCAGACCTTTTCATTCCAGGAAGCAGACTGAAGGTCTGGCTCTGAGGAAACAAGGGATACCCCCCTTCAAACTTGGCTCATGACACCTGTGAGGAACCCCATTAATGAGGCGCAGGAGCACTACAATGAGAGTCACATGACCACTATGTGTTTCATAGAGCAAGCCATTGCAATGTTGAAGATGTATTTCAGGTGCCTAGTTAGGTCTGGAGGCGCCCTTCAGTACTCACCAGTGAGTGTGTCCAGAATAATCATGGTGTGCTGTGTCATGCACAACATTGCGCAGCAGAGAGCATTGCAGGAGGAAGAGGACGAAGGGGCTCATCACTCATATTCGGATGAGGAGAAAATAGAGGAGGTGGAGGAGGAAGATGAAGATGGGGCACCCATCGCCAGACCAGCCAATTACATTGATGAAAGGTCATCGACCTGAAACGTCAACTCTCTTTCTCTCTCCACGGATGCTGCCTGGCCTGCTGAGTTTTTCCAGCGTTTTCTGTTGTTATTTCAGCCAATTACATTGTTGCCCGGGATGCCAGGGATGTGCTAATAGCGCAAAGGTTTAGCTAGTATTGCCTCACACAGGAAAACATAACAAATGAAATGCTCTGGCCACTCTCACAACCAGCACCACCTTTGCACTAAACAGTCCTTCAACATCCGCCCAATGGGTCCCATCATGTATTGCCATTACATAGAGTTACATAGAGTCTACAGCACAGAAACAGGGCATTCGGCCCAACTGGTCTATCCCAGTGTTTATACTCCACACGAGCCTCCTCCCAGCTCTCTTCATCTTACACCATCAGCATGTCCTCCTACAATTCAACAGTGATTGCAAAAGTAATTGAAACATTCAAATGAGTGTGAAAATTTGAAGCATAAACAATTTGTTTGTCTTTTTGAGAAGTACATACAGTTTCTGGTAACTTGGGCCTGAAAAACAGATATCAGTTGACTGAGTCAAAGAGACGATTGCTTCCATACCTTTTTAGAAGGAGCAGGCTACAAGGTTCAGCTGAGGGACATCAACCTATATGGGCTGACCTGCATTGGCTCCCGGTCCATCGAGGCTTTGATTTTAAAATTTTCATTCTTGTGTTCAAATCCCTTCACGGCCTCAATTCTCCCTATTTCTGTAACCTCCTCTAGCCCTACAACCCTCCAAGAACAGTGTTTTTCTCTGATTCTGGCCTCTTTGTGTCTTCACCCCATCATTGGCGGCCGTGCTTTCATTTGTTTAGGCCCTAACCTCTGGAATTCCCTCTCTAAACCTCTCCACATCTCTCTCCTTCTTTTAGAAGCTCCTTAAAGCCAACCTCTTTGATGAAATTTGGATCACCTGTCCTAATGTTTCCTCTTTTGGATCGGTGTCAATTTTTGTTTGATTACGCTCCTGTGAAGCACCTTGGGGCATTTTACTACGTTAAAGCAACTTGTTGTTGTATAGGTCCTGTTGCCTTTTTAGTTATCACTGTTCACCTGAATAATTTTAAGAAACAAGTGAAAGACAAATTTGCATCAAACAATTGCACAGACACATGGAACCAAACTAAGTCTGTTTTGAGATTTTCACAATGCAAGATTTTGGATCTCCCAGAACTACAGTTCTACATATCAAGAGCACAATGTTGTGGAATTCAACAGATCCTTGTGCAACATTCGCAATCGAAGTCTGCAACTGACTACACTTATTTAGCAGCACATTCAAAGCTCAAACTGACTACATCTTAACTACAAGTCAGAACTCTGGAAGGAATCTGAGGGCTTCTCCACAATTGGTCAGATTTACACTAAATCCAAACATGGTTCATATGGTACCTGGATTGAAATGTCAGACCTTATATTGAATATTAATCCCTTATTGTTGTTATTTTTACAATATAGCTCTTCCATTCTTGGTTCAACTCATTAATGTAATCTTACTGTTCTCCAAGAGTGCAATGCAACACTATAGTATTGTACTTAATACAAGAATTAGAAGCAAATGCAAATTCATACACATTTTAGCATTATAAGTATTTGCACATATATAAAATGTTAAATACATATTGGCCTTGGATGCTCCAGCAATTGTGTCCCATTTACAGTTGAATTGACTTAAGATACTTCATACCATCAGCTTCAGTAACTCTTCCAGGATACCTTGGGTGATAATGTCACCAGCTCACACTGTGCATAAAAGTATAAACAAAATACAGACATGGCCTAAATAAAATGCAAGTACTAAAATGATAGAAGATATATTTTGGAAAGTTAAGATATGTGGAGAATCTCAATTAACCCTTACACTGCAGATGCAGGATCCTCCTTTGCAACTTCACGGATTCTGGGATAACTCGCATCATTTGTGCTGAGAAAAGCTTTATTCTTTTCCATATTAAGAGAAGTTAAAACATGTGAAATAAGTGAAAGGGCGAGTTGGCACTCAGGACGCAATAATGGGCAAGATGGTGGAAGTGGTGCTAATTAATACATTTTATGTGGTGTTATAAATAAAGGAAACTTAACAATATAACATTTTGTCAAACATTCATGTGCATACCCTTGGTGTATTACAGTTTCTTTTACTTACGCTTCCTACCGCTTCTGCGTGGTACATCCCGTGTGGCTTTAGCAGAGGTAGAGGCAGGCTGCTCAGATCCCTGCCCTGAATGCTGAGATGCTTTTGGCCTTTGCCTTCTGGGTTTTGGAGTCCCTGAGGAGCATCGCCAAGTCTGCTCCACCTGCACCTGTGCAGGGGCAGACTCGGCCATCGGGAGTCATGGCAAAGTCACAATCTTGACAATCACCATACTAAGTCTTCTCATAGTTCAGTCATTGATGAAATAAAGTCAGCATATGTGTGTAAGAGATATTTATAGTTCTGTCACCAGCTATCTGTGAGCTCCCTGTCTCTCCAAAATTAGCAAAATTGAAGCCCATGGGATAAAAGGGGCAGTAGCAGCATGGATAAAAAAGTGGCTAAGGGATAGAAAACAGAGAGTTGTGGTGAATGGCTGTTTATCAGACTGGAGAGAAGTATATAGTGGAGTTCCCTAAGGTTGTTTTTGATATACATTAATGACTTGGACTTGGGGGTACAGGGCACAATTTTGAAATTTGCAGATGACACAAAACTTGCAAGTGTGTAGTAAACTGTGAGGAAGATAGTAATAGATTTCAAGAAGACATAGACAAGCTGGTGGAATGGGCTGACACATGGCAGATGAAATTCAATGCAGATAAGTGTGAGGTGATACATTTTAGTATGAAGAATGAGGAGAGGCCATACACACTAAATGGTACAATTTTAAATGGGGTGCAAGAACAGAGAGACCTGGGGGTGCTTGTGCACAAATCTTTAAAGATGGCAGAACAGGTTAATAAAACAGTTAATAAAGCAAAAGCAAAATACTGCAGATGCTGGAAATCTGAAATAAAATCAGAAAATGCTGGAAATACTCAGCAGGTCAGGAAGCATCTGAGGAGAGAGAAACAGAGTTAACGTTTTAGGCCGATGACCTTTTAATAAAGCATATGGGATCCTGGGCTTTATAAATAGAGGCATAGAGTACAAAAGCCAGGAAGTTATGCTAAACCTTTATAAAAGAATAGTTCGGCCCCAGCTGGAGTATTGTGTCCAATTCTGGGCACCACACTTTCGGAAGGATGTGAAGGCTTTGGAGTGAGTACAGAAGAGATTTACTAGAATGGTTCCAGGGATGAGGGATTACAGTTACGTGGATCGACTAGAGAAGCTGGGGTTGTTCTCCTTGGAGCAGAGAAGGCTAAGAGGAGATTTGATAGAGGTGTTTAAAATCATGAAGGGTTTAGATAGAGTAAATAAAGAGAAACTGTTTCTAATGGCTGAAGGGTTGATAATGAGAGGGCACAGATTTAAGGTGATTGGCAAAAGAACCAGAGGCGACATGAAGAAAAACGTTTTTACACAATGAGTGATTCGGATTTGGAATACAGTACCTGATAGGATGGTGAATACAGGTTCAATAGTAGCCTTCAAAAGGAAATTGGGTAAATACTTGAAGGAGAAAAAATTGCAGTAATATGGGGAAAGAGTGAGGAAGTGGGACTAACTGGATTCCTCTTCGAAAGAGCTGGCACAGACTCAATGGGCCAAATGGCCTTCTTTTGCGCTGCACCATTCTATGATTCCATGATTCTATGATCTCCAATTGAGAGGGATGCAGATGTGTCATTCATTTCCAGAGCCTTCTCCTTTGCATCTGTTAACTGGACTATTGGTGGCAGCCAACCTCCAGTCCTCTCCCTCTCCCTGGCACTCTCTTCTCCTACAAGGGACAAAAAAGCAGACCTGTGAGTGAGTGAAGGTCAGGTATCCACCGATGGATGCAGTGCATTCGGTGAATGTGACTATGAGACAGGTATATCACATTTAAATAGAGCTGAGATCATGTCATGTGGGTGAGCATCACACCCGTTGCGCAGCTTGGAAATGTGAAACCCGGAAGTCAACATTTATTGTATCAGTACAGTTGTGATCGCAGATTTTGACCCGCTGACTTGACCTCCGGGTTTCGCCCTGCGCTGTTCCAACCGCCTCCCACCCCCACCCCGACTCAGAAGCCGCCTTCAGAATAATATCGGGGCTGTGATTCTGCGGTCAGCCCTACTGCCATCACACCTCAGGTTAGCTAACTGAATGCAAATTGGGGATCTAACCTGAGATCTTCCTGTAAGAATGATTTCCTCTGGTCACTATGTGTTTGACATTGTAAACAAATGTGAGATTTCCTCTGGTCGATATTGATGGATGTGTCTCTAACCCTGATCCAAATCCCAGGATCAGGAGCATTAACACATTGAGAGCGGCCGTACACAACATTTCTGGCACGATTGTGGTGCCTGGACTCAGCAAGGAGAGAGTTTTCACTGCAGCACCTTGCCACAGCATGACTGGGCTGTCTGTGCGAGCCAAAGATTGATTGCTGTAAGGAAATAAGCCTTTTAAATGATGGGTCTTGGCAAGCAAATATGCCTGCTTAATGCAGGCGTAAGTTGTAATGGGGCAAATCAGGCAGAATTGGTGCAAACTTTGATGGCTAGCGTCACCCAACTGTCCTGCTTCTTCTCGTGACTTCTGCATGGAATGGGGCAGGCAGAAGAAGCACCTTTCCCCTCACCTCCTATTTCCAGCAGAACTTTCAGCAGGCAGAAAAAGGAGTGGAGACCTGGCATAATTGGGTCCTGCCCCAAATTCCAACCCCGCCTGCCGAAATAAGGGCACCAATGCACCTGAGAGGTCCAAGAATTTTATCTTCATATCTAATTAGCATATGTCATTAAAATATTATTTTGAATAACAAATATACCCTTCTGGCTTCATGAAGAGAGGACATTTTTGTTTGAGTGTTCAGAAAAGTCTGTTTTATGATTGTACTAATTTATAGTGAAAGTATAACAGACAAACCACTCATCATAGCAGCAGAGTGAATCACTGGCCGTTAATTTTAGTACAAGAGCGCGTGCTCGATTCAGGACTCTGGCAGTCCGCAGTTCCGCCAAGCACGACAGGGTAAATCCCAGAACACGGATCACATGACAGTGCATTCACTCCCGACACACTTTTTTAAGACATTACCCAAATCTCATTGCAATTCAGTAAAGCTCAGCAATCGTTCCCACAGCATTTCCGAAACAAGAACCATATGTGAATGTTCTCTAAAAAAAACGGCAGGTGATTCCACGAGGGGGCTTTTAACTGGGTCAACTGAGTCTAAATTTGCTACATTGCATCTGGAAATTAGGAGTAATTAGCATACCTCATCAATATTCCCTTTTAAGATTGCAAGTATGCAGTCCAATATTTCACTGAAAATGTCAAAAATTTCCATCAGCACCACCTCTTTCTTACTCCTGCTCTTCCACTCTGTCCACTGAGCCAAACAAAAGGAAAGTGAATGCAAATTAAACTGAACTAAAAAGGAGCAAATGTTACTTCAATCAGTTCGAGTTCCTTCAGAGATCTGTTGTATGATTCAGGAATTTTATCTTAGAAGTTAAACCTCCAGTTATTCACTTTCTTCCAAAGATTAAGACCTTGAAATTATATTGTGCAAATATTAGTGTACAAGCACTTGCCGCACTTGTATATCATTTCTTTGTTTGCTTTTTTAACAGAGGCATTAAACAGGTTTACACTGTCATCAAAAACTGGACAAAGGGATTTAATATAAATTATTATCTTCAAACAACATAATTTCAAGGTCTAAATGAGCTGAGTGAAGAGGGCTCAGTGACCTTTCCATGTTCCATTCTATTTTGTGGAACTGTTATACTGAAGACTTTAGATTGATTTGAAGTGATTTCTGTTACGCATCAATGGAGAATCTTAAATGTAGCTGCGACTTATGTCAAGCTATCTGAGGATGAATTGACTTATCACAAGCAGTGTGAGACCTCCTTGAGCTGATGGCTTTCACACCACTTCTGCTTCTCATCTTTTGCAGTTATATGCAACTAGTGCAAAGCTAACATTTTAAACTTTAAATTTAAAATCCAGGTGGTCCAAGCTTTTTGTAACATTAAAAAAATAATTGACGTGGATGCTGGTATGCAGAGCTCTGCTCATATATTTAAGCATGCATAGACAGAGCTCTACGTTGTGTGAGCAGCGCAGTATAAGGTGGAATTTCCACAATGTGAAAGGGCACAGAATTGGTGGGAGGCTTCAATGTCCAGCCGTAATAGTGACTCAGTAGTATCACCACTGACTGAGCTGGCTGAGTCCTGAAGGATATAATTGGCAGACTGTGCCTGCGTCAGGTGGTGAGGGAACCAATATAAGGAAGTAACCTACTTGACCTTGTACTCACCAACCTCCCTGGTGCAGACACACTTGTCCAAGATAGCATTGTTTGGAGTGACCACGGTCCTCGTAAAGACAAAGGGGTAGAGTTTCTGCTTTGGGAGCAATCGGCGATCTGTGCGCAAATTGTGGCCAAAATTGCGCCCATTTTGAGAAGTCTTTTTTTTCTTGTGTTTCCGCTTAAACTCATTTGCATATCGCCGAACGCAAAGTCTGTCATGAAACAGCGCAATCGGGCAGCATTTTAAAATGTAATTAAAAAAAAATTTGCTTTAAAAAATATTCCTTGATATATTTAGTGGTTACTTGTGTCGAAGTTTGACTTCCGATTAAAGACTCTTGTAAACAATATCGTCAAAGAAGGCTTTTTATTATATTTTACTTGCAAGGAGACTGCAACCATAGCCCAATTAGCTATGATGACAGACTCCCGAATCACAGAAAATGGAGTATTCTTATACAGTATAATATCACATGACATGTTGTTTAAGGTAAGCTAAGTTAACAATTAGAAAAAACACATTAGAAATGCCTTACAATGAGACTAGCTAATCTCTATAAAATGGAGTCTATCTATTTTACTTCTCTTACCAAGGCCAAGGCGACTGGTTTGTTTTCTTTACTAGCCCTTGGTTATCTCAATATTAAGCCTGTTTTCTTTTGTGCAGGCAGTCTTTTGCTGACAGCATAGTCTAGGAATTATAAGTTATTTTCAGAAAAGAACATAACAATGGATTTTTTTCCTTTTCCACACAAGTCAGAGTCGGCCATTTTATTAGTTTAAATTCAATGAAACCATTTTGTCCGAGACAAAAACTGCACTTCCACACTTGGTGCAGTTTGATTAATACAGCTGAAAATAGGTTTATCACAGAAAATAAGCATTTTTAATCACAATGTCAATCCACCAGCTGTGAGTAACCTGATTTTAAATTACTAAAAATGAATTAAAAAAAATATACAGAATCATTTGCTAGCTACATTAGAGTACAGTAGTCAGGTTCTTAGTGAATTAAAAAAATAAATTCAAAAGCTTTTAAAATGTGCCTATTGGTGTCCTTGCGCTCAAAAGATCCAGCTTAATTTTTAGAGACGCCTCGAAGGCCTGAGCGGAAATTCCGATTGCGATGAATACATCCTGGGGGCGTGGCAAGTTTTATGGGCGGGGCCAGCTTCGAGCACGATGTTTTTTTAAACTAGCGCAAAAGATCGCAGAAACTCAATTTGTGCTAAATGTAATTTGCACTTAAAATTCCGAGATCTTTTGCAAGCATCTTCAGTCAAAAGTGCCAAGTAAAAGACCCCAATGTCCGCACCATCATAGAGACCAGCATCCAGCTAATTTGGTTCACTTCACATGACATTAAGAAACAGCTTAGTGCACTAGATACAGGAATGACTATGGGCCCTGTGTAGGAAATTACCTGAAATGTGCTCTCAAAATGGAGTTGACCTTAAAGTGGCCTCACAGTATGGATTTACAGAATGCGGGAAAATTGGCTGGAAAATAAGGCTAATTCAAAGCATGAAAGTTCCTAACGCTAATAAAGCCATAATAGCTTGTGTAGATAAACAAGACATTCTTTATTAGAGTTGGAAAAACTCAGCCCCAGCAAATAACACCAAGTGTGATTTCAACATGTCAGTGCCACCCGGGCCGAAATTAACGGCCACCCGAATTCATAGCGCAGGCAGCACCGGTATTATGGTGCTGTTTGCTAATTTAAATTTGCGCAGCGCTAAAGCTACCATGCAACCCTCTTTTTCCAGTGCTACTCTCAGTAGGAGGCCCAATGTAGCATGGCCGTAGCATTGCTGATGCAAGAACAGCATTGTCTTGAAGCAAGGCTGTCATTTTAGAAAGCAGTATTGGTCTCTTGAAGGGGAACTGCCTTCTAAAATATAAAAAATAAACTCATTTAAAAATATGCAGTTGTTAGCCCTTAGAGCTCGACTGCCCTCTGAAAAAAAACATTAAAAATATTTCCCAAATGGCAGTCTTCAGCTCTTAAAGCTGAATTGTCTTTCGCACCTAAAAAAATAGTAAAAGTGCTTCAGCACTAACACAAATGGCTCGGCAACCCAGGGAAGGGGCACCCAGAGTCTCGCATGCAGCAATCCAGCTTTGTGCAAGGGGGTCAACACTGCAAGAGAGGTCCTCTACCCACAGGGGCCAGGAGGCTCATAGCACGCCCCCCACGTCCCCCCCCCCAATCACTCACCTACCAACAATCTGTACCAATCACGAGGCACACCTCCCATTTCTAGCTTCACCTCACCCCCTTGGAGGAAACGGTGCTGGCCATTATTGCCAGAGGCATGGCTGAGCCCTTGGCCAGTGACGGGGCTGAAAGAATACAAGATGCTGGTATCCTCATACGTTATCCTCCTTCTCGCATGCCCCTCTTGCTTTCCCGCTCTCCCCTCACCACAACTCCACCCTTGTGCCTTCCTCATTTCACACACCCAAGAAATGCAGCCTGCCCAGCCTGTGGTTGACCAAGAAGAGGGAGAGGAGAGTGAAGAAGAAGAAGAAACACCATCACTCGATTTGACACTGAAAGTCAGCAGCCTTCCACCAGCCATGCTGCAGCCACTGGGGTAGCACTGCGTGATATCAGTAGGATAAGCAAAGGCACACACACGGACAGTGACTAAGGGAATGCACAAGGGTGATTAATTGATTTCTTGATGTCATATTGGAAAGTTTGCTTTGTGGAGGCTTTTATTTCAGCATTGTGACCAAGAGGACGCTGTGATGGTCAGTAACAGAGGGAAGGTAAGGTGTGGGACAACTGTTGAAAGGAGAATTGGGGATGTGGTCACTGGTACCACAGGTGTATGATTCCATCCTGGATATCACAGCTAGAAAGGGGCTGTCTGGGTTGCATCCTTCCTTCCGCTTCCTCCTCTTCTGCGTCTTCTTCTTCCCTCTGTGAACGGATGCTGGAAATCTGAAATAAAAGCAGAAAATTCTGGAAATTCTCAACAGGTCAGGCAGCATCTCGACCTGAGATGTGAACTCTTCACGGATGCTGCCTGACCTGCTGAGTATTTGCAGCATTTTCTGTCTTCTCAGAGTCCTTCCTTTACCATTCAAAGCCTTGCAGGCACCAGCAGCACTTTCTGCACTCCCTGCACACTTTAAAAACTTTTAACCTCTATTGCATCAAGCCACTATTTCAATATAACATTAAAAAAGTCCAAAAACTTAAATCCAAACTTACCGGAAAGATGTGTGTGTCCCTTTAAGAAGCACTGACAGTATCTCTGTAGGTCTGCTGCATGCACACTTTTCTGAACGTGCTTAGGACCCGGTGGTAAAGTCAGCGTAAAGGTCGAAGTTTGCAGACGTGGCATCAAGTCGGCATTGCACGTCGACTGACATCACGCGCCACTGATTTACATTTCTAGGGCCAGTGCTGCCAACGACAGCACTGTGGCCCTCATCAAAATGGCAGCCACCGAGTCCCGTGCCAGAGGCAGACAGAAGTGAGGCAGTGTAAGGGGTTCGGTCGTAGGTGCTTGTGCGGGGTTAGGCCTTCGTTGCCTAATACTATTGCTTGCTCTGGTCTCCGGCCAGCCTTGTTGCAATAACCTGTGAGTGGTTCGACCCACTCGCCCTTACGGTTCTAACACTGGACTTAGGTGCGAGAGCAGTAATGCAGAGAAAACTCAAATAGACCCGGTTGAATAGTACGAAATGGAAATCTTTATTGCATAACGTCCAAAATCATGAAGTACATGTCATAGGCACAAATTAATGACAGTACAAGTATACATACATTCATAAAACTTGGTCTAGGGTAATGAGGAACGCACGGCACATCGTAAAAAGGGGAAAACATTATATTTATCCTTAATAAACCACCCTCCCCTATCAATACCTACACTAATCTAGATTTGTAGGATCGGGAAACATGCTCACCACTCGTGATACTTCGGAGAATTTTAAACGAGGCACTCGGCTTGTTTTGCTGCAACACCTGACTGTCACGTGTTGGAAGGGGTCTCTGTACCCCACTTGTTTATCTTCTCTGCTCCGGCTAGCAGGCTGGGCTCCCCGTTGTCATGAAGAACTCGACAGTGCTCGGGCCCGGCTGTAGAACTCAAAGAAAAGTATTTCTGGACCGACACCAGTTAACCGGTAAAATTCAAAGAAGAGTCTTCCTGTATTGACACCGGTTGTCGATAGAATTCGAAAGAGAGTCTTCCACTGGTTCGGCAGCAACCTGATAGAGTTCAAAAATGGTCTTTATATTTACGGGCGCGGTCGGGGTTTACTGACCGCGGCGGCACGTGGATTCTTGTTCTTTTCTTCTCATCTCATCTTGTCGGGCCTTCGGGTCCAAAACACCGTTTACCGACGCTCGGGATGGTGCACCCGGTCACTGGCCTTCGTCGGGGCGGCTCGTTCTGCTTGAGCTCCACCCAACATTCGAGTAACCGTCCAGCACGGCTAGAGTCCAGAGGCAACAGATGGCTGCTCGTCCAGCAGAATTCAGCCTGAGTCAAGAGTCCGCAGAGATAAGAGCACGAATCAAGGGAATAAGAGAGCGATGGACATTTGTTGTCTATAGTTATAGTGCTGGGTTCCCTTATCTCCCGCCCAAATCTTAATGTTCATCTTTTGAAAAATCTTAGCGCTCAAAATTCCCAGTATGGGGTGATTCTTGTTTGTAAAGGGTTTCGGTAGCACCTGAGACTGGCCAACTACCCGTTAATGTTTTTCCCATTATGGAACCGGCTAGGAGCCTCCCTGGCGGGGTTTTGGGGGCCTCCGAATACTTGTGTAAGCACCCGAGAATGGCTCTCTCATTGTAGAGCCGTGGGGAATTTGCGTATTGATGTATCTGGATGGGCCTTCGATTGCCCAGTACAATGGTCCTTACTTGTGCATGGAAAACGATTCCAGCACTTATATCTCTTGCTATTGTGTCGAATGCAGACAGGTTGCATCCTGTCTTTATCAGTGTTTGCTGCGTATTAACCAATCTTATACTGAAATGTTTATTCGAACGCCATCTTGTCTGCCCACTGAAAATTCTGGAAGCTTCTGCCACGAGGCAAGGTGGCCATTTTACAGGCTTCTGTGTCCTGTTTAATCATGACAGCATTTCGTTGAAATAAAACTGATGAAACGAATCTGCTTTATCTCGTTATTTCGAATCGCGATAATTGCGGATTTTACAGCGGCTGCCATTTTTTTCCAATAAATGGGCCTTAACAGCCAGTGGTAAGTCCGTGAATTTGTAGGCAATCATGCCTTATCTGTTCCTATGTGGGACCCTGTGTTAAAGAAGAGGCATAGGCCCACAATGACACTTAGTGTGACCTAAAGATGCCAGATTCCTTCATATTTGTATGGGACATTTTAATGGGAGGAAGATTGATAAGTCAGGAATGTAGACAAAGGGTGCCATTATCCCTGGATACTCTAGACGCTAAAGAGCCTCCGAGGTGGCCAAGGTGGGGTCTTGAGCTGCAACATCGGTTTAGCCCGCGTTAAGCGCAAGACATCATCTTGGTAAAGGAGTTGAAGTGCACACTAGGAACAGCTGCCCTGAGGATCGTTAAGGGTCTGATTGATAATTAAATATCCTGCTAGCGTTCATTAAAAAGGCTGCACAGCATTTTAGTCGCTAGAGCTTCAATTAACAACCTCTCCTAACAGCAACCAGCTGAACAGGAGTAAAGAAGTAATTGCTGAGGATTTTGAGAGCTACATAAAGCCACACTCAGCTTTCACTATTCACGTGCTGCTGAAGGCTTGAAGAGGACTTTTGAGACACAGCGGGAGACTTTCTGGGACACTTTGTCAAGACTTCACCAGCACTCTATTAACACATTTCCCGGAAATTCTCTGAGGACTTCACCTAAAGAGAGTGAGTGTTGTGCTACTCTACCTTATTGAACTCCTTATCGGAGTCACCAGGAGAAAGGGAGTGCTTGGTCATGGTTATCTTGACATTAGGACCACCAGTGCCACATCCCTCTGCACCCTCTCCCTCGGTCCCTGAGCCATCCTGAAACGTTCCATTGTGTGTCAGCCAGTGCACTCCACACCTTCAGTGGAAATGAGTGGGTGAAGGCTACATTTAACACTCCATGAAAATTGCTTTTCATCAGCGCTTCATTGCTAAACCTGCAGATGTCTGTTTTAGCGTCTGCAGGCAAGTTTAAATCATGGTAATCAGCAAATAGCACCAAAATTCCAGGCTAAAACCAGATTTTCAAGCACACATGTCGGATGAGCACAGCACCCACTTAGCGTCTTTTTTCACCCTTTCACCAAAGGGTCTTGTATGCTTAGGATATATATGCTCCAGTGACTCAAAAGCATCCCCATGTTTATTCAATGTGATTGACACCAAAAGCAGTGAACCTTTCTAACACATGAGTCACTCAGATTGATCAATTGAATGTAAAGAGCTAGGGGTAAAAATTCAGTTGGTTGCGCCTCCCGTTAGCGCCTTACATGGGCGCTAATGGGGCGTTAAGGCGCTAACGCCCGGGCGCAGCGCTGTTTGCGCCGCTCGAGAACTTAACTTGAGATTGTGCGGCGGCGCTAAAACTTACCGCTGCGACCACCTGCGCGCGCAGATTGTGACGTCATTCCGTGGTGCAACGCCCTTGGGGCGCCCCGGAGCGGAAATTGAGTGGCGCCCCCTGCCTTACCGCCTGGCGCTTCCAACGACCGGAAGACTGGAACGTTATCAATCGGTGTGGGGCTGGGGGGGGGCGCTATTTAAAGGGGGCCTCTTCCTGTCTTTTTCTGTGGTCGACATTTATGCACCACTCGTTCTGAGAGAGAGAGAGAGATTCGGAGAGAGAGAGAGAGAGACTTCTACATTGACTCAACGCTTTGTGAGGTAGTTTTGCCTAGTTCATCCTAACTTTGCTGCTACTTTCGTTGCTGTACCTCATTACTTTTCTGGCAAAGAGAATATGGGGGCTGCAATGATTGGGGGCGTCGTCCTGCTCCAGCTCAATCGGAGGATAGTGAGACGCAGACAGAGAGTGGCAATGATGGCCAGACGGAGGAGGGCCATCAGGCGCATGTACAGGAGAGCTTACCCTCCCAGGGTATATCGTGAACAGCTCTCCTACATCCACATGTCCGAGGAGCTGTGTTTGCGAAGGCTGCGATTCAGCAAGGAGGTGGTCACTGAGCTCTGCCACCTGCTGCAGCCAGATCTGCAGCCTCAGCTGAGGTCCAGGACGTCTCTGTCGGTGGCAGTGAAGGTCACAGTGGCTTTGAACTTCTACGCCACTGGCTCATTCCAAGCTGCTGTTGGGGACCTCGCCAATATCTCCCAGTTTGCGGTGCATCGCTGCATCCGGCAGGTCATCAATGCCCTCTTCACAAGGAGACGAGACTTCATCTCCTTCCCTATGACCCCAGACAAGCAGCATGACCGTGCTATGGGCTTTGCGAGGGTAGCGGGCTTCCCCATGGTGCAGGGCGCCATTGACTGCACGCATGTGGCTTTGCGTGCTCCGCGAGAGAATGCAGAGGAGTTCCGGAACAGAAAGGGGTTCCATTCCTTGAATGTGCAGTTGGTCTGTGACCACAGACAGGTGATTCTCGCTGTCAATGCCCACTATCCGGGCAGCTGCCACGATGCTTTCATCCTGCGCCAGAGTACTGTGGCAGAAATTTTCGAGGCACCGCATCAGCCAGTTGGTTGGCTTCTGGGGGACAAGGGGTACGCATTGAGCACCTGGCTGATGACACCGCTCCGTGCGCCAAACACCCCTGCTGAGCTGCGGTACCAGGAAAGCCAACAAGCAACCAGGAACATTATTGAGCGCACAATCGGCGTGCTCAAACAACGATTCCGCTGTCTGGACCATTCCGGAGGAGCCCTGCAGTACTCGCCTGAGCAAGTTTCCAAATTCGTAGTGGTGTGCTGCATGTTGCACAACATGGCAATCCTCAGGACGCAGCCAATGCCACCAGGCCTTGCAGCACCACAAGAGGAGGAGGAGGAAGAGGAGGAACAGGCCGAGGACGATGATCAGCAGCAGCACCAAGGCAGGAGGGCGGCCCACAATGGTCAAACTGCAAGGGCCGTCCGTCAACGACTAATAGCAAGCCGCTTCTAGGGCCCCTGCCAGTGCTACAAACACGAATCAACCCAGCACGCAACCCCTAAGCCGGCCAAGGCACCAATAATTCCAACCACCAGCCATGTATATTTTGAATACAGAAACTTATTTATTGTACAAACTCTGTGTGTGTCAATTCCTCATGACAAACTCATAAAATAAACACAAAAAAACAGTCAATAACATAACTGGTTCTCACAACCTGGAGATAATGTCCAAAACACTAAACAAAAGTTGGGCCATGAACCTCGGCCTTTAATAAAAAAATGACCAGCATTTTGGCACACCTCCTACTTTTTGCCCTTCGAGGGTGATCTCCTTCCCTTGCGCACTTCCCCCCTTCTAACCCTACTGCTCCTCCGTAATGGGACCTCAGTGGCTGCAGCAAGGCTGGTGGAAGGCTGCTGCTTGTCAGACCCTGACACTGCAGATGCCCCTGAAGGACGGCCTCGACCACTTCTGGGCCTGGAGGGCCCGGCTGCAGACTGCACCAACTCTGCATGGGCGGCAGCAGTCTGTCCTACAGGCGGTGGCAAGTGCAGTGGAGAAGTGACAGTGTTGGCAGCAGGAATGCTGTCATCGTGAGAGAGGACAGCAACTCCCTGCTCGCCCGACACACTGGCACTCCCACGGGGCAGCACTTCAGCATCCGGAGCAATTTGCCGGAGAACAGATTGCTGGCCTGCTGCGGCGCGGTGACAGCCCCGGGGACATGTGCACGAACCATCGAGGATGGCAGCAGTCAGTGCTCGCGTGGCCTCAATCTGAGTCTGCATGAGAGCAGTCTCAGATTGATTCCTGGCAGCCAGTGACTGAATTGCAGCAGTAAGCTTTAGTGTGGCATCCGCCTGTGCTACAGCGAAGTGCTCCACACTCCTTGCCAGTGCCTCAATGCATTCGGGCACCCTTCCCACTGCACCCATGAGCTCAGTGTGCATGCCCACCGCCTGGCTGTTCATTTCTGCAATCAGCTGCTCCTCCTCTGCGTCCATTGCATTAGGAGTGTCTGGCAGACTCTCCCTCTGGGGAGAAGGCTCCCGTTCTTCCCTCCCCCCCCCATGGCGTGGCTGCAGACCGCTGGGTCCTGGAACTTCACCATCATCAGCCCCTTCCCCCCTGCTCCCCCGTTCTTCCCTCCCCCCCCAGTGGCGTTGCTGCAGCCCGCTGGGTCCTGGAACTTCACCATCATCAGCCCCTTCCCCCCTGCTCCCCTCCGGGGAAGGCGTGTTCCCAGTGTGGCCATGGGCTTCCTCGGGAGAGGGTGGCACTGATGCTCCGGCTTCCTCTTCCTCCTCAGCTGCAGCATCACTCCCAGTGGCAGCTTCAGGGACCATCTCCTCAGCTGGTGAATCACCATCTGAAAGCAGGGAGGTACAAGAGTGGCTTTAGCGTGAGGACAGGGTGGCAGTAAGGGAGGAATAAGTGCAGCGAGTTAGCAAGTTGGATTGAAAGTGTCAAAGGCTGGTATTGTGAGGGACAAGTGGAAGGACAGAGGACAAAAAGGTGATGACCTTACCATTGCTGTCCACAACGGGGTCGGCGTCTCCAGTGGCGACGGGACCGATCACCCGGCTTGCCACAATCCTGTGGACGCGCTCCTCCAGATCGCTGAGGGGTTGCAGCTGAAGCCGCCCTCCACCCGTCCGTTGCTGCTGTCTCCGATTATGAGCCAGCTTAGCCTGCAAGAAAAAGGACAGCATCTGAGTAAATATACAGCCATGGTCTTGCCTGATGTGCCTCCCATCGGTGAATAGCCCTTACAATATACAGCCATGGTCTTACCTGATGTGCCTCCCATAGGTGAATAGCCCTTACAATATGCAGCCATGGTCTTGCCTGATGTGCCTCCCATAGGTGAATAGCCCTTACAATATGCAGCCATGGTCTTGCCTGATGTGCCTCCCATAGGTGAATAGCCCTTACTGTATGCAAAGTGTGGAATGTGTGTGTGTGTTTGATGAAAGGGCCATAGGTGTTGCATGAGTGTTGTGCATTGGGGTTTTAAGACCCTCTGGCCATAGAGTGAGGTTGAGATGGAGGGATGGAGAGGTATTGAGAAAAAGCCACTCACCCTGACGACCCGAGTGAGGTCGTTGAACTTTTTGCGGCACTGGACATGGGTCCTGGGCACCATGCTCCTGGAGGAGACGCTCTGAGCCACCTCCCTCCACACTCTTCTGAACTCGCGTGGCAAAGGCCTCCTGCCACTCTCCGTGAACAGCATGCATCGTCTGCGCTCCACTGCGTCAACCAGAGCATCCAAGGCCCGCTCGGTGAAGCGATGAGCGCGTTCTCTCACCCTCTCCATGCTTGGCAGCAAAATGGATTACAGGTCTCTCCAGGCTGAGATTCAAGGCTGCAATGAGCAGGGTGTGGCTGGGGAGCAAGTGGCCCCCCCCGCTTTAAGAAGTGTCCGGCGCCAGTGTGTCTGTGTTCCCTCGCTAACTGGCAGCAGCTGCGCTGCGCTCGTGCGCTGAGGTAGCGCCTCACTCCTAGGCCTTTGCGCCTTAAGAGAGGTGTGCAGCGCCTAATTTAGCGCTCCACTCACCTCCCGGGGCGGTAAAAGTGAAGTTTCCTGTCAGTGCCGATAATTAGCGCCAGGCGCTAATATTTGCGCGCGGACGATATTTGCGCCCCAAATGGGGCGCGACCTAATTTCTACCCCCTACTCTTTGAAATTAAGGCATAAATAATTGACACATCTTTTAGTCAATAGTAGAGAAAGCTGAATCTCCTCGTCTCTCATAGACTCTCTGGGGTAGAAATTAGTCTGGGCCCATTTTTGGGCCCACACTTGGTGCTGCGGAGGCAATGTGCGCCTGAAGCAAGAAGCCTGAGGGTGGACGGAAATCGGCCCTTGGACTTTATTTGACTAATTGAAGCGTGCTGCCGCCCACTGGTCGCCCCTCCACAGGCAACACCACCTGACGAGAGATGACAACTGCAGGCCGTCTGCCTCACCAGCAGTGACCATCTAGTAATTCCTGGGAGGGAGTGTTGGAGAGGGCTATGGGGGCCGGGGTCGAGGAGAGGCAATCAAGACTCCTGCTGCAGGAGATGCACTCATCCTCAAAGTGACGTATGCAAGCAAATGATAGGATAATGAGGGCTAAAGCTGTTGTCCCAGAAATTCTGCCATTTACACACAACTGAACTTGACTTAAGTTAAGTTTGTAGAAAAGAAGGGTAAGTTACCAGCATAACTTGTCAAATCGGGAAGTGTTAGAGTTCACAGGCTTTGAATTTCCCCAACTTTTGTCAGAAATATCGACTTTGAATGCAATGATTAGAAAAATCTTTTTCTTAGATATGCAACTAAGAAATGATTCTGCAGGCTGTCTTTCAGAAGTATCAGGCAAGGAAATATTTTTCTTCTCATCCTCTTACCATAATCTTACCATGGGTTTCAATATGGGTATTCCCATATATGCCCTTATGATGGAGACAGAAGGAAAGCAGGAGGAAGAGGAATTAAGAGAGTCATGCAGGATCAGGCTATACCAAAAGAGAATAAGAATAACTAAGAAGTATCCTTCTACCAGAGTCTACAGGCCACATTGCTGCCTTGAGGATGCATCGGAAGAGGCCTACTTAAGTAGGCAATAGTTTAGTAAGAAGATATAGAAGGAACTCTATGTTCCATTGCAAACGGACCTCCAAATAGCCTTTCAAACACAAAAAGCAAAGAACAGACTAACTTCAGAACAATGGACTTCATATCACAGTTGTCTTACTGTGTACATATATATCTACAAGTGCTATCAGGAGAGAGGACAGCATCATGAAAGTGGATTCTACCCTTGTGGTGGGTCATGGATCTGAGCGCCCATTGTTCAGCAGGAATGCAAACCTCAAGGTATCAGTTAGATCCTACAGACCATGAGAGATGTTTCCTGAGGTCCTCAGAAGCTGCTTTCCATTGTTCTCCAAATGGAACTCCCAGGCCTGAAAATCAATGGTCAAAGCATCTACTTTGAATACAGTAACTTGTCTAGAGGCTTCTATGTCAGTGGAGCACAGAGACAGATGTTCATGTTGCTGCTTCTGGCTCCAGGTAGCACTGCAATATGCTGAATCCTTGTTGAGCAAAGGTGGAATGCTGTTTGCCTTTTTCTTCCTCTTCTTCCTCCTCTTCAATGTGATGCTTTGAGTTATCAAAAGTAAAAGAAAATGAAGAGCTATTACAATATTATGCATGTACCATGACGATTCATCTGTAGCTTTTAAAGGTAGTTGATCAAGCTACCTGCTAGTCTGTTTGTGCTCTCAAACCATTATTCAGGCGCACATCAGATAATCCAGACAAACTTGTGGGTGCAGCTAGTCCTCCTGCATTTCTGTTCCCCAACAGGATCAGCCTCATGGTTCCCCAGAATCTCCAAGGCTTCTTCCTTATGAGAGGTTAGAGGTCTATTGTTGGGGAGACCAACACTGGTGGCTCAGATTCTGGGGCATTATGGGCTACCTTATGTGAGAGAGAAGAAAGTAGAAGACACGAGTATTGCAGTGAAGGTTGGGCAGAGTCCTTTGTTAGAATAGTTTGACACATAAGGTTGGATTTCTTCTTTCTGGCAGGGTATGGTGGGCAAGACTTCCACCCAACCCGTCGATCCTGTCATTAGCCCTACGCATCTTCTGGGTTAGAGTTACTTAGGTGTGGAGGGTGAGATCCAATAGGATTCCTGTCACCAAGAGTAAGCCTACTTCTGCAAAAAAGGGAAAACAGAAGACCTCCACTGCTGCATATAGGGGAAGAAGAGACCTGACAAAAACAGCTGTACCTTTTGTGCCAAGACTGAGGTCTACAAGGTAAGTGCTAGGGCCCATTTGGAGTGAGAGGAGGCCTCCACTTGGTCCTCTCCCTTTATCAGGAGACTTCAGAGCCATTAAACTGCTACCCCGGACCTTTCACCAGGTGGTCCTGGGGAGCGGCACAGTAAAAGGGATGGATAGGTGGAAAATCCACTGAGAGCCTAGGTCCCACCTTCTTGCCAACCTTTGTGTGCGATGAGCAGTGAAGGGGCGCCCAGTAGGAGTCACAGCTGGAGTGGTGGAAGCTGGTGGTCAGAAGGTGGCATTTTTCTGCCATTTCCACCACTATCCTGCCCGATATGGAATAGGATAGCAGAGGAAAATCAAGCCCATAAGATTATAACAGAGACTGAAAGCAAGAAAGGACAGGTGCTGTGAGTTAAGGAGACTTGCTCCTGCACGGCACGCTGTGAAGGAAGGTGCATTTGAAAGTAGCAGGTGAAACAGAATAGGCAAAAGGATTTGTGGTTTAGAGTACAGTATTAGAACACTGTGAGAGTAATGAATGAAGGAATATCACACACATAAAGAAACTGCAAGGAAGGGCCAGGGAGAGCAGTTAACTTAACCTTGGCTGATCTAATGAGGTCATTAAACTGCTCCATACACTACAAAGGAGTCCTGGGGATCAAGGAGGTGGCACTCATTGCCACAGCCACCTCGCTTCACAAAAGTACATCGCAGATTCTTGGTAGGTCTCCTTTAGGGGGACATCTAGGTCATTCTCCCTGAAGTTTTCTGCTATTCTCTTATTCATTGCTGCCGTCCTTCTCTTCCAGTGCTACCATTTGTTGGATGTATATATAGAATATTGTCATATATCCTTTACCTCTAATAAAAGTTCGATGACTAGTAAACAACTGAAAACGTCTGGTAAATACTCTTTATTAAAACAAATCAATGATATAATAAAACACAACTCCTTACATACAGTGCATATGAGATCAGTATTGATTATAACTCACTTGCAAAGGACTCTTCATAGGGTTTTATTTTGATTGCTTACACTAGCCTCATTACTGCTGGGTCAAAACCACCCCCAAGCAGCTCCAGTGTCTGTCCAACTACCTCTGGCAAATCTCCCTTCCACAAGTCTGCGAAATAACATCTGGTTACTTGTTCAGTGTACTTACTAATGAGAAACACAGGTATCCATTATGACCTTTCTTTTATCTCCTCCCAGTACATTCATAACACAAACCCATTCATCTCATGGATAGTTAATGAGATAATGTCTCCAGTTGTTCCAAGGCTGACCTTGTTCCAAGTCCATTTCAGAATGAATACCAATATGTGGATATATATTTTAAAAGTGCACTGGGGCTATTCTGCCTGGAACAGCTTATACATACACTATTGCCCTTAAAGTAGCAGCAGGCTTTATATCCGTCTCTCCCACAACTATTTTCAACCCCCACCTCATCAACCATTCAAGGCCTATTTGGGGCTTAGCTCACATTTCTTTGCAAGTTTTGCACCCCCCTCCCTCCGCAGTGTACCTAAGGTGCTGCAGGGTGGATTTGCACAGCCTGCACACCTCTCTATTCAAATTATCTGACTTCACAACGAGCAGACGTCTGTCCCCCACCTCATTTCCAGCAGTGCAACCGTGCTGGCGGAATTTCAGGTATGTTGACTTTTATTTTACAATCTTATTTTAGAGCTCCGCATAAGTGGCCCTTCCAAAACTATACGTAGCTGTCCTGTTTTATCCTAATTTATGACATAAAATGAAGTGGCTAAGCAAAAAATTAACTACAAAATAAATAATGCCAGATGTCATTGGATATAATAATAGACCTGAAAATGGAAGATCAATATCACATTAAGCTCTCAGCTTTATTAAGCAGTTTGAAAATGTGACTGGTTGCCTGAGCTCAAATCTCAGGGGTGTAAACCTGTGCAACTCTATTTTTATCACATATGGAATAGCAAAAGGAAAAATTCCATTTCCCACTCTTGCTGTTAATGGTCAATTTTGAAAAAAAATCTGTGAGGAAATCTGTCACAGGAATGATTGCAAAATCAATAATACTTTTTTCGTTAAAAAATGGTGTTTTGATAACCTTACTGCATGTACTGTTCGAGTTATCCTTCATATGTTGCCAAGATACATTATCTGTAATTGTCTCCTAATAGACTGTGGCTGTATTATTAAAATACAAGTTTTGCCCGGGATTAAAAGTTGTCAGAAAATACAGAGAGCTAATGCATCAAAACTTAGGCTGTTTGCTTTCAAAGAAATGTATTTTTTATCAGTAGAAAATCTCCTAATCCTATCCAGCAGGAAAAGTGTTGATACAGGTGGTTTTGGAAATCATTTAAAAAACAAACTAGATATGAGGACAAAGGCAACATGAAAACATCATTGAAAAATGAAAAAATAACTATTAGTACAATAGTTACTCAACTTTTTTTCCTTTACTGTTGCTGTACTTGTTACGATTTTTGCATTTAACACAATGGTTTTTCAGAGTTATTATAGATGTAAGCAGGTTCACTTCCATATCAGGATTTACTATAAAGCAACCAAAAGCTACAATAAAAAAATAATGGGGTTGAAATTACAGTTGCATGAAATTGCTGTGTCCACTATTTTAAATAGATTATCAATAACAGGCAGTGAAATTTCATGGCGATGCATTAACGTTCATTAATATCACATGCTTTTGACTCCTATAATGCATGAAGGAAGAACATCTTCTGAACTAATCTGATGCTCTTTTTGCACTTGGGTAACATTTTGGCCAGGAATTTCCTCGGAGCCGCTTTCACTTTTTTGAAGTAACTGCCCCCACTGGCAATTTTTGTAAACAGCTGCAGCATTTAAAGTACTACAGCAGCTTAAAGGGAAAGACTTGAAAAAAAAATTCTGGTGGCTGGTGAGATGCATGTTTGTTTGGACAAGATGTCTGGAAGTGAAATCTCAGTGCCACAAGCACTCAAACCTACTGACTCATCAGTGAAGAAATGACTAACTCAAATGTGGTCGTGGAGAGCTTTAATATTTGAGAATGATTGTAACTGACCAACATCAAGGCATAATGGAAAGAGGTGGCCATAGCTGTCAGTGCCACTCACCATCTCATACTCAGCAACACAGTGCTGGAAACAAATGAGTGACTTCACCAGGGTAAAAGGAGGCTGTGGCATCTTATAACAAAGAACTGCACTAAGCCTCATCACATTTACAACCACCTTCCCCTCACTACTGAGAAAATCTTCACCATCTAACCTTGATTGTGCAGGAGGTACAACAAAAACACTTACCACCCGTTCCTTCACTAACAAATATCTCTTCCCTCACAGCCTCCCTTGAATGGAAGCACTGCTTGCCCCACGTGATTGTACTTAGCCACTGCACGCATTCAAACTGCCATAATGGTTTGCTTGCTGTCAGCTGTTTCTGTTCTGATATAATGGGGGGGAATTTTAATGGGTTGGTTCGGGTCGGGTAAGATGTAAAAATTTCAAAAATCTCAAACCCGACCCCAACCCACCCACTTTTGGTTTTAACGGAGGCCGGAGGGGTGGCGGGTTGATCATTATAATGAGGCTGCATGCCTCAGATTTTATCTGTCTTCCAGGTTTAACCCTGGCCGGTCGGGTTTCCCGGGCCTCAGGAAACCCAACAGCTAAAGGGAGGCGAGGACTGCTGCGTGGAAGAGGTAAGTGCTTTTCCAGCACTGCTTGTGGGCCAGGAGGAGCAGGAGTGCTTCCCCCCGGCGTACGAAGCTTATCTGCTTCAATCCTCCGGGATTCGACCCCCCACCCCATGATCGGACCCCCCTAAGATTGTTGACCTCCCCCCCTCTAGGATCGCTGACCTTCCAACCTCCTGTCTTCCAGAATTGCCAACCTCCCTCCCCCCTCCAGGATCACCAACCTCCCCCCCTCCACCAGGATCACCAACCTCCCCCCCTCCAGAATTGCCAACCTCCCCCCCTCCACCAGGATCACCGACCTCCCCCCTCCACCAGGATCACCAACCTCCCCCCCTCCACCAGGTTCACCAACCTCCCTCCCTCCACCAGGATCACCAACCTCCCCTCCCTCCACCAGGATCACCAACCTCCCCCCCCTCCACCAGGATCACCAACCTCCCCACCTCCACCAGGATCACCAACCTCCCCCCCTCCACCAGGATCACCAACCTCCCCCCCTCCACCAGGATCACCAACCTCCCCCCCTCCACCAGGATCACCAACCTCCCCCCCTCCACCAGGATCACCAACCTCCCTCCCTCCACCAGGATCACCAACCTCCCCACCTCCACCAGGATCACCAACCTCCCCCCCTCCACCAGGATCACCAACCTCCCCCCCTCCACCAGGATCACCAACCTCCCCACCTCCACCAGGATCACCAACCTCCCCCCCTCCACCAGGATCACCAACCTCCCCCCCTCCACCACGATCGCCGAACATCCCCCCCTCCAGGATCACCGACCGCCCCACCCCCCCCTCCAGGATCACCCACGCTATCACTAGAGCAGCAGCAGGCTCCTGCTCCTGGGCTGTGGCCACCTCTGGAGCGTTCTCCGCCTGAGAGGGAGCCAAGCCTTTCAATCAGGCTGGCATTCGGACGGGGAACTTGCTGGAAAAAAAAGACTCAAAAACTCCACAGCGTGTGGGCACAACTCCTCCAACCTTCTTGGAAAACCCACCCAGTCAAGATGGGGGCCAATATATTAGTAACCGGTGACTAGTCATAGGGTTTACTTTCTTCTGGGAGAAAGATAACACATAATCGATGCTAGAGTTGTGCAATAGGTGGGTGGTCCCCATTATTCCATCCACTCATTACACAGTGGGAGGATTGCCTGGAACTGTTGAGCAGGCAGATCATACAGCTAGTGGGAAACATGGAAATCGGAGGGCATGTGCCAACTGCAGGTTGGTTATTACATTCTTCTTTTCTTTCTCATGCTAGAGAAGCACGCATAATCTGTCACTGAACTACATCATTAAATTCTCCTGTATCTCCATGTAATGAAAGTCACATGTGAACACTGAGCCTCAGCAGGATATTTCAATTTATCATTTCTTTCAGATATGACAAACAAGAAGAAGCAGAGGAGGAGAATGATCACCCAGAGCCCTCTTCTTCCATCTCTGTTAGCCCTACATTACACACGGCATCCCTGGTAAACACTAGCCCTTATACACCCACCCAGGGGGCCATTCTATAGTGACCCAGAGGGGAGCACCTGGACTGAAAAATATAGCATGAGTGGGCAGGAGGAGCAGAGGCTGGAAGAGGAGGAAGCAGACAAAGGTGGCTTGAGGGTTACAAGATACGCTTCTTTTGCTAAGGAGCCTTGAGAACCAAACCTCAGAGGTCCAGCTTTTAATAGAATAGTCCTGTCAGAGCATGGAACATATGTGAAGATGCTGACTACCATCTCCCAAAATGTCAGGTGGTGAATTCATTGGAGGAGTCTACTCCCCATATGTGCGACCAGAGGGTCATGGATTCCTTCCTACCAGTCCCTTGGAGTGTGTGGCTGATCCTGGATGCTCTACAATGAATGCCCCAAACAAAACAGGCGTAAGACAAGTCTTAGCATCAGATGTGGATTCTCAGACTGCTACTAAAGCGGCCTGGGTAATAGATTAGTGAGGGCGGTCTCAAATCGTTTTGCAGATTTGCGGACAAGCATCGCTCAGGGCTTCAGTGATCTGATTGGAATGATTACATGTGCTCTCCCGTTGATCAGAGGTCAATCACAGTCTGGCCCAGTGGCAAAACAGGAAAATACTGCTTGATGCAGCTGTCTCTCTGAATAGGAGCACATGCCTCTTTTCCCCACCCCCCTTAGATGCTTACGCGTGTCAGCATCTGTGGCGAAACCAGATAAGGTAACGTTCTGGTATAACCCTTTATCAGAAGGTTAATAGCATTTTCAGTTTTTGTTTCAGATTTCTTGTGTTTGCAGTTTTTTTGCTTTTTTGTTGAGGGAGTGAAGACCTTTTCTGTTGATATAGCAGATAGCATTGTCCAATGGAGCACATACTGTTATATGTTTGCAATCAATCATACCCTGCACTTTTGGGATTCCTGCAACTTGATAAAATAAGAGTACCCTCTCTCACTGTTGCTGGGGGCCTGTGGGGAAGCTGATGTAGGAGCTGGCTTCTGTGAGCAATGCATCTGTCACTTGTTGTACGACACTGGCAGTGCAGTGCCTCTGGAAGTGATCTTGAGGTCAGGTTCGAGCATGCGGCACAACTCAAGGATGGCTTCTCTGGTAAAGTGAAGCCTCCAAAGGCATTGGCCTGGATAGTAACGGGGTGGGTTACGTAGGCGGGAGGGCAGCATTCTGGGCAGGAAACTCGGAAGTCCAGGTTTCCCCGCATGCTGTGGAGTTTTAACTCCTTGCCATATTTATCTACTCATCTTAAAAAAAATACAAAGACAAAAGGGATTTATTCTCTCTGATCTTATGGCCAATAACATTCTGAAACTGAAACAGAATAATCAATAAAATTATACCATTTCACTAATATTCTTAGACATGAAGATGTAAAGGTGAAAAGTCTGTGTAGATAAATTTAACCTGACAGTTACAATTTCGAGGACGTGTCTTTTCCAGCTGAATCAGCATTTTTTAAATGATTGGCAAGAGTTGATTTATTTGCTGTGATTGTCAGATTGCCTGAATTGATTGTCAGTTATAGTGGCTTAAAGCATTTAAGGCAGGCTGTCCAAACACCAACCCATGAGCCACACTTGCCTGTTGTGATTCAGCTCTCAAACTAGGCAACTCAGTCCTTTTTGTGTTATATTTTTTATTTGACTCTGTATTGAATTGTGTGGGCCAGGAGGGTTGACCAGGCCAAAGATTTTTAATTGGTGGATAAATCCTAAATCAGGACACCGAGTTCTGTTAGTATGAGCAGCTTTAAAAATATGCAAATTAATGAGAGCATGGATTTAAATTTATATATGTGCGTCCCCATGACTTTATGATATGCACCCATACAGCCCATAAAAACAAAAAGCTTGGCCATCCCTGCTTTAAGGTTAAACATGGCAAACCTAAAAGAGAAGGTTTTAGAAGAAGAATGATCTGAAGAGGTGGAAGATCTTGAAGAGGAGAGATAAAGAATTTTAAAAAATCTACTACTGAAGTAACACATCAAACAACTGATGAAGACAACAACAGAAAACGCTGGAAAAACTCAGCAGGCCAGGCAACATCCGTGGAGAGAGAAAGAGAGTTAACGTTTCAGGTCGAAACCCTTCGTCAGAACTGAGAAAAGAGCAGGAAATGAAACAGATAAAAATGCAAGGGGGAGGCTGGGATAACTATGGTAAGTAGAGACATTAAGAGATGCTCAACGCAAGACGAGATGGTAATGGGACAGGTTTAAGAAACAAAAGGTGAGGTGTGAAATGCTGGCAGAATGAGAGACAGCTGCCGTGGGGGGAGAGAGAGAAAAAAAAGGGAAAAGACACAAACCAAAAGGGTGGATAAAATGTATATATATATATATATGTGGTAGGGGCCGAGGTTATGATCTGAAATTGTTGAACTCGATATTGAGACGGAAGGCTGTAAAGTGCCTAAACGAAAGATGAGGTGCTGTTCCTCGAGCTTACGCTGAGCTTCCGTGGAACAATGCATGAGGCCGAGGACAGTGAGGTCTGAGTGGGCGTGGAGAGGAGAATTAAAATGACAAGCGACCGGAAGCTCGGGGTCACCCTTACGGACTGAACGGAGGTGTTCCGCAAAGCGGTCACCCAATCTGCGTTTGGTCTCCCCAATGTAGAGGAGTCCACATCGTGAGCAGCGAATACAGTATACTAAATTGCAAGAAGTACAAGTAAATCGCTGTTTCACCTGGAAGGGGTGTTTTGCTATCGAACTGATGAAGACAGATCCCTGAAACCTGAAACAGCACATTGTTAAACCCATTAAACTGTTCAACACTCTAACACTACTAATGATATTTGTGGCTGCTGCTGCTGCTCCATAATTTAAGCAGACGTTTCCAGGCAAAGTACTATATTTTGTGGGGGAAAAAAACAAAATGATACTGAATTTCCTTGGGCCTTGAAAAAGAAAAAAGAAAGATTTGCATTTATATAGCGCCTTTCACGACCACTGGATGTCTCAAAGCGCTTTACAGTCAATTAAGTACTTTTGAAGTGGAGTTGCTGTTGTAATGTGGCAGCCAATTTGTGCACAGCAAGCTCCCACAAACAGCAGTGTGATAATGACCAGATAATCTGTTTTTGTTATGTTGGTTGAGGGATAAATATTGGCCAGGACACCAGGGATAATTTCCCTACTCTTCTTCAAAATAGTGCCATGGGATCTTTTACATCCACCTGACAGATCAGACGGGGCCTTGATTTAACATCTCATCCGCAAGACAGCACCTCCGACAGTGCAGCACTCCCTCAGCACTGCACTGGAGAGTCAGCCTAGCTTTACGTGCTCAAGTCCCTGGAGTGGGACTTGAACCCACAACCTTCTGACTCAAAGGCAAGTGTGCTACCCACTAAGCCACAGCTGACACTTGGGTCAGTGATCTTGTGCAAAACAGCTCGGAGAGGACTACCAGGGATGGAAAATCGAGTGGGATCTGGAAACCTGAAGATGAATGGAGAGTAATTCCCACTGAGAACAGGGGCAAATGGAAGTTCCATCACCCCATAGTCATAGATAGCCTGGTGTAGAAAAGGAAACAGAGCTGGTGGGATGTTGTCACCAGCCGGATTTCCCGTAGCTGCCATCTCTTTTGCACCAAGTAACCTGGATGCTGGCAAGATACCAGTGGAAGTGGATTCCACAGGTGTATCCAGGTTTGGGTCTTGGATTTCTACTGTTCTTAAACTTTTCAGCCGACACCCCCTAGCATGTATGGTATTGCATCTAGAGCCCCCACTAATAGTGGGCACCCAAAATGCGCCCATTCTGGCATAGGCATCTTCCCAGCCTGACTTCCTGATATTGTAGGTTCAGGCAGCGTTGCATTGAGGAATTCTGGCCACAAATATTTTTATGAGCCTGCTGCAGCCTTTTAATAACTGCTACAGTGCCAAAAATGCAATCCCCAATTGTTTGAGCTCCTAAAGAGAGCACATATTGGCACAGAGCTTATTGCACAGTATTTATACTGAAGAGATGCCAATGTTGGAAATTTGACCCTATAGTTTCAAAGGGTGATTGATACTTAGCATAAATTGACACAATCTAAATCATTTTAAGCACTGTAATAAACTTGACTTCAAGTATTAAAATATCACTACATTATAATAGTAAAACTCTATTTCCAAAATTACAATATGTACTTGGTGGAATTCATAGTTATAATAGCAGTGGTATGAATTCAGGTTAAGTCTCTAACTTTGATTTTCAATTAAAAAGGATTTTACTGATTCATGATGGGCTCCTTACCTGCAGTGAGTGACAATGGCCGTAAGACATGGGCCTCGAACTCCTTGCCACTGCAAGAGAGAGGCTGTTGGAAGCTGGCCCACCTGGGACAGCAGCAACCCTTAGACAAGCGTCACATCAGGTTTCTAAGGTTCCAGGGAAACCATCACAGCCAGCCAGTGCTCAACATCATTGGCAGGGGGATAAGAAGCAGGATGTAGCATTAGAAAGGAGAAACAAGGTGCACAAAGGATTGGGAAAGACAGCTAGCACTGGAGTAAGAAATAGTACAGTATTAGGTGGGGTCAGGCGAATAGAAAATACAAGAAGGCCTAAGATTGGTTTAGAGTGCATGTGTGTGAATGCACGAAGCGTGGTAAATAAGGTTGGTGAGCTGCAGGCGCAAATAGACACATGGGAATATGACGTCATGACAATAACGGAGACCTGGCTCAAAAAAGGGCAGGATTGGGTACTAAATACTCCTGGATATAAGGTGTTCATGAAAGATAGGGAAGGAAAGAAAGAAGGTGGGGTGGCAGTATTGAGTAAGGAGAATATTACAGTGCTGGAGAGAGGGGATATCCTGGAGGGGTCAAGGACAGAATCTATTTGGTTAGAGTTAAGAAACAATAGAGGTGCCATTACACTACTAGGTGTATTCTATAGGCCGCCAACTAGTGGGAAGGATATAGAGGAGCAAATTTGCAGCAAAATTACAGAGAGATGCAAGAACAGTGATAATGGGGGACTTCAACTATTCTAATATAGACTGGGATAGTAATAGTGTAAAGGGCAGAGAGGGGGAAGAATTTCTGAAGTGTGTTCAGGAGAACATTCTTGATCAGTACGTTTCCGGCCCAACGAGGAAGGAGGCATTGCTGGATCTGGTTCTGGGGAATGAGATGGATCAAGTAGAGCAAGTGTCAGTAGGGAAACATTTAGGGAACAGTGATCATAGTATCATAAGGTTTAGATTAGCTATGGAAAAGGATAGGGAGCAGTCTAGAGTAAAAATACTTAATTGGAGGAAGGCCAATTTCAGTGGGTTGAGAATGGATCTGGCCCGGGTAAATTGGAATCAAACATTGGCAAGCAAAACTGTAATTGAATGATGGGCTGCCTTTAAAGAGGAGATGGTTTGGGTACAATTGAGGTACATTCCCATGAGGGGGAAAGGTAGGGCAACCAAAGCCAGAGCTTCCTGGATGACGAAAGAGATAGAGAGTAAGATGAAGCAGAAAAAGAGCGCGTATGACAGATGTCAGGTTGAGAATACAGTGAGAACCAGGCTGAATATAGAAAGTTCAGAGGGGAAGTGAAAAAGGAAATAAGAGGGGCAAAGAGAAGGTATGAGAATAGATTGGCAGCTAACATAAAAGGGAATCCAAAAGTCTTCTATCGGCATATAAATAGTAAACGGGTAGTAAGAGGAGGGGTGGGGCCAATTAGGGCCCAAAATGGAGACCTACACATGGCTGAGGTGCTAAATGAGTACTTTGCATCTGTCTTTACCAAGGAAGAAGATGCTGCCAAAGTCAAAGTGAAAGAGGAGGTATTTCAGATACTGGATGGGATAAAAATTGGAGTAAAAATGGGATAAAGAGGAGTTACTGGAAAGGCTGGCTGTACTTAAAGTAGATAAGTCACCAGGACCAGCTGGGATGCATCCTAGGATGCTGAGGGAAGTAAAGGTGGCAATTGCGAAGGTACTGCCCATAATCTTCCATTGTTCTTTGGGTATAGGGGTGGTGCCAGAGGACTGGAGAATTGAAGATACACCTTTGTTCAAAAAAGGGTGTAAGGATAAACCCAGCAACTATAAGCCAGTTAGTTTAACCTTGGTAGTGCGGAAGCTTTTAAAAATGATAATCCGGGACAAAATTAACAGTCACTTGGACAAGTGTGGATTAATTAAGGAAAGCCAGCATGGATTTGTTAAAGGCAAATCGTGTTTAACTAACTTGATTGAGTTTTTTGATGAGGTAACAGAGAGGGTTGATGAGGACAATGCAGTTGATGTGGTATACATGGACTTCCAAAAGGCGTTTGATAAAGTGCCACATAATAGGCTTGCCAGCAAAGTTGAAGCCCAGGGAATAAAAGGGACAGTAGCAGCATGGATAGGAAATTGGCTAGGTGACAGGAAACAGAGAGTAGCTGGAGAATTGCAAATGTTACACCCTTGCTCAAAAAAGGGTGGAAGGATAAACACAGCAACCACAGGCCAGTTAGTTGAACCTCGGTAGTGGAGAAGCTTTTAGAAACGATAATCAGGGACAAAATTAACAATCACTTGGACAAGTGCGGATTAATTAAGGAAAGCCAGCACGGATTTGTTAAAAGCAAATTGTGTTTAACTAATACAATAGCAAAATACTGCGGATGCTGGAAATCTGAAATAACAACAGAAAATGCTGGAAACACTCAGCAGGCCAGGCAGCATCCATGGAGAGAGAAACAGAGTTAACGTTTCAGGTCTGGGACCCTTCATCAGAACTGGAAAAAGCTGGAGATGTAACAGATATTAAGCAGGTGCAGAGGCAGGGAGGGGGGTGGGGGGGTGGGAGCGGAGGAAGGAATTGAAGGAACATACTGTGCTTATGTAAGAGGCAGGAAAGATAAAATGTTGCAAATGGGAATGGCAAAATCATACAGCAGGAAAAATGGGGGCAGGGGTTATAGTTTGAAATTGTTGAACTCAATGTTGAGTCCAGAAGGCTGCAGATTGCCTAATCAAAAGATGAGGTGCTGTTCCTCGAGCTTACGTTGAGCTTCATTGGAACAATGTAATAGGCCGAGGACAGAGAGATCAGAGTGGGAGTGGAGCGGAGAATTAAAGTGACAGGCGGCCGGAAGCTCGGGTCACCCTTACGGACTGAACGGAAGTGTTCCGCAAAGTGGTCACCCAATCTGCGTTTGGTCTCCCAATGTAGAGGAGACCGCATCGTGAGCAGCGAATACAGTATACTAAATTGCAAGAAGTACAAGTAAATCGCTGTTTCACCTGGAAGGGGTGTTTGGGGCCCTGGACAGTGGGAAGGGAAGAGGTGAAAGGGCAGGTGTTGCATCTCCTGCGCTTGCACAGGAAGGTGCCAGGCGAAGGGGAAGGGCTGTTAGGGGTGATTGAAGAGTGGACCAGGGTGTCGCGGAGGAAGTGGTGTAAAGTTTCGCAATTATCGCGATTCAAAATAACGAAAGAGAAGCAGATTCGTTTGATCAGTTTATTTAAACGAAATGCTGTCATGATTATAAAGGACACAGAAGCCTGTAAAATGGCCGCCGCGCATCGTGGCAGAAGCTTCCAGAATTTCAGTGGGCAGACAAGATGGCGTTCGAATATACATTTCAAATATAAGACGGGATCATACTCGATGAGCACTGATAAAGACAGGATGCAACCTGTTTGCATTTGTGACAATAGCAAAAGATATAAGTGCTGGAATCGTTTTCCATGCACAAGTAAGGACCATTGTACTGGGCAATCGAAGGCCCATCCAGACACAGCAATACACATATACCCCCACGGCTCTACAATGAGAGAGCCATTCACGGGTGATTAAGTCAGTATTCGAGGAGGCCCCAAAACCAGTCAGGGAGACTCCTAGCCGGTTCGACAATGGGGAAAACATTAACGGGTAGTTGACCAGTCTCAGGTGCTACCGAAACCCATTAAAGACAAGAATCACCCCATGCTGGGAGTTTTGAGCGCCAATATTTCACAAAGGACAAACATTAAGATTTGAGCGGGAGATAAGGGAACACAGCACTATAACTATAGACAACAAATGTCCATCGCTCTTGATTCGGCTCTTATTCTCTTACTCCCTTGATTCGATTCTTATTCGCTTGATTCGTGCTCTTGTTTCTCTGGACTGTTGACTCTGGACTTTTAGCCGCACTGGACGGTTATTCGAATGTTGGGTGGAGCTCGAACGGAACGAGCCGCCTCGACGAAGGCCGGTAACCGGGTGCACCATCCCGAGTGTCGGTAAACGGTGTTCTGGACCCGAAGGCCCGAAGAGACGAGACGAGACGAGATGAGAGGAGAAGAAGAAGAATCCACGTGCCGCCGCGGTCAGTAAACCTCAACCGCGCCCGAAAATATATAGACCATTTTTGAACTCTACAGGTTACTGCACGAACTGGTCGAAGACTCTCTTTTGAATTCTACCGGTAACCGCTGTCGGTCCAGGAAGACTTTTCTTTGAGTTCTACAGCCGGGCCCGAGGGCTGTCGAGTTCTTCATGACAACGGGGAGCCCAGCCTGCTTGTCGCAGTAGTGAAGATAAACAAGTGGGGTACAGAGACCCCTTCAAACACGTGACAGTCAGGCGCTGCAGCGAAACGAGCCGAGTGCCTCATTTTAAAATTCTCAGAAGTATCACGAGTGGTGAGCATGTTTCTCGATCCTACAAATCTAGATGTAGTGTAGGTATTGATAGGGGAGGGTGGTTTTATTAAGGATAAAGTATAATGTGTTCCCCTTTTTACGATGTGCCGTGCGTTCTTCATTACCATAGACCAAGCTTTATGAATGTATGTATACTTGTACTATCGTTAATTTGTGCCTATGACATGTACTTCATGATTTTAGACGCTATGCAATAAAGATTTCCATTTCGTACTATTCAACCGGGTCTATTTGAGTTTTTCTCTGCATTACTGCTCTCGCACCTAAGTCCAGTGTTAGAACCGTAAGGGCGAGTGGGTCGAACCACTCACAGGTGCTTATTGCAACAAGGCTGGCCGGAGACCAGAGCAAGCAATAGTATTAGGCAACGAAGGCCTAACCCCGCACCAGCACCGTCTGCGATACAAGCACGACACGCACAGAACCCCTTACAGTGGTCCCTTCAGAATGCTGAAAGGGGAGGTGAGGGGAAGATGCATTTGGTGGTGGGATCACGTTGGAGGTGGCGGAAATGGCGGAGGATGATCCGTTGAATGTGGAGGCTGGTGGGGTGAAAGGTGAGGACAAGGGGAACCCTATCGTGGTTCTGGGAGGGAGGGGAAGGGGTGAGAGCAGAAATGCGGGAAATGGAACGGACATGGTCAAGGGCAATGTCAACCACATTAGAGGGGAATCCTCGGTTGAGGAAAAAGGAAGACATGTCAGAAGCACTGGTATGGAAGGTGGCATCATCAGAACAGATGCGGCAGAGACGGAGAAACTGGGAGAATGGAATAGAGTCCTTACAGGAAGCGGGGTGGGAGGAAGTATAGTCCAGGTAGCTGTGGGAGTCAGTGGGCTTGTAGTGGATGTTTGGCGAAAGCCGATCACCAGAAATGGAGACGGAGAAGTCAAGGCAGGGAAGAGAAGAATCGGAGATGGACCATGTGAAGGTGAGGGAAGGGTGGAAATTGGAAGTAAAGTGAATGAACTTATCTAGTTCAGGGCAAGAGCAGGAAATGGCACCGATACAGTCATCGATGTATCGGAAAAAGAGGTGAGGGAGGGGACCTGAGTAGGACTGGAACAAAGAATGTTCCACATATCCCATGAAAAGGCAAGCATAGCTAGGGCCCATGCGGGTTCCCATAGCAACATCTTTAATTTGGAGGAAGTGAGTGGAGTCAGAGGAGAAGTTGTTCAATGTGAGAACAAGTTCAGCCAGGCGGAGGAGGGTGGTGGTGGATGGGGACTGGTTGGGCCTCTGTTCAAGGAAGAAGCTTTACTTTTACAAATTCACTTTACTTCCAATTTCCACCCTTCCCTGACCTTCACATGGTCCATCTCCGACTCTTCTCTTCCCTTCCTTGACTTATCCGCCTCCATTTCTGGCGATCGGCTTTCGCCAAACATCCACTACAAGCCCACTGACTCCCACAGCTAACTGGACTACACTTCCACCCACCCTGCTTCCTGTAAGGACTCTATTCCATTCTCCCAGTTTCTCCGTCTCCGCCGCATCTGTTCTGACGATGCCACCTTTCATACCAGTGCTTCCGATATGTCTTCCTTTTTCCTCAACCGAGGATTCCCCTCTACTGTGATTGACATGGCCCTTGACCGTGTCCGTTCCATTTCCCGCACTTCTGCTCTCACCCCTTCCCCTCCCTCCCAGAACCACGATAGGGTTCCCCTTGTCCTCACCTTTCACCCCACCAGCCTCCACATTCAACTGATCATCCTCCGCCATTTCCGCCACCTCCAAAGTGATCCCACCACCAAACGCATCTTCCCCTCACCTCCCCTTTCAGCATTCTGAAGGGACCGCTTCCTCCGCGACACCCTGGTCCACTCCTCAGTCACCCCTAACAGCCCTTCCCCTTCGCCTGGCACCTTCCTGTGCAAGCGCAGGAGATGCAACACATGCCCTTTTACCTCCTCCCTTCCCACTGTCCAGGGCCCCAAACACCCCTTCCAGGTGAAACAGAGATTTACTTGTACTTCTTGCAATTTAGTATACTGTAGTCGCTGCTCACGATGTGGTCTCCTCTACATTGGGGAGACCAAATGCAGATTGGGCGACCGCTTTGCGGAACACCTCCGTTCAGTCCGTAAGGGTGACCCGAGCTTACGGCCACCTGTCACTTTAATTCACCGATTCACTCCCACTCTGATCTCTCTGTCCTCGGCCACATTGTTCCAATGAAGCTCAACGTAAGCTCGAGGAGCAGCACCTCATCTTTCGATTAGGCACTATACAGCCTTCTGGACTCAACATTGAGTTCAACAATTTCAAACTATAACCCCTGCCCCCATTTTTCCTGCTGTATGATTTTGCCATTCCCATTTGCAACATTTTAATCTTTCCTGCCTCTTACATAAGCACAGTATATTCCTTCAATTCCTTCCTCCCCTCCCACCCCAATCCCGCCCTCCCCCCCACACCCCCTGTCTCTGCACCTGCTTAATATCTGTTACATCTCCAGCTTTTTCCAGTTCTGATGAAGGGTCCCAGACCCGAAACGTTAACTCTGTTTCTCTCTCCACGGATGCTGCCTGGCCTGCTGAGTGTTTCCAGCGTTTTCTGTTGTTATTTCGTGTTTAACTAACTTGATGAGATTTTTGATGAGGCAACAGAGAGGGTTGATGAGAGCAATGTGGTTGACGCGGTGTATATGGATTTCCAAAAGGCGTTTGATAAAATGCCACATAATAGACTTGCCAGCAAAGTTGTAGCCCATGGAATAAAAGGACCAGTGGCAGCATGGATACGAAATTGGCTAAATGACAGGAAACAGAGTGTAGTGGTGAATGGTTGTTTTTCAGACTGGCGGACGGTACACAGTGGTGTTCCCCAGGGGTCGGTTCTAGGACTACTGCTTTTCTTGATATATATTAATGACTTGGACGTGGGTGTACAGGGCACAATTTCAAAATTTGCAGATGACACAAAACTTGGAAGTATAGTGAACAGTGAGGATGATAGTTCTAGACATCAAGAGGGCATAGAGAGGCTGGTGGAATGGGCAGACATGTGGCAGATGAAATTTAACGCAGAAAAGTGTGAAGTGATACATTTTGGTCGGACAAACGAGGAGAGGCAATATAAACTAAAGAGTACAATTCTAAAGGGGGTGCATGAACAGAGAGACCTAGGGGTATATGTGCACAAATTGTTGAAGGTGGCAGGGCAGATCGAGAAAGCGATTAAAAAAGCATACGGGATCCTGGGCTTCATAAGTAGAGGCATAGAGTACAAAAGCAAGGAAGTTTTGATGAATCTTTATAAAATACTGGTTCAGCCTCAACTGGAGTATTGTGTCGAATTCTGGGCACCGCACTTCAGGAAGGATGTGAAAGCCTTAGAGAGGGTGCAGAAAAGATTTACAAAAATGATTCCAGGGATGAGGAACTTCAGTTACGAGGAAAGACTAGAGAAGGTGGGGTTGTACTCCTTGGTGCAGAGAAGGTTGGGAGGAGATCTGATAGAGGTGTTCAAAATGATGATGGGTCTAGACAGAGTAGATAGAGAGAAACTGTTCCCATTGGTGCAAGGGTCGAGAAGCAGAGGGCACAGATTTAAGTTGATTGGCTGAAGAACCAAAAGCAACATGAGGAAAAGCTTTTTAAGCAGCGAGTGGTTAGGATCTGGAATACACTGCCTGAAAGGGTGGTGGAGGCAGACTCAATCATGGCTTTCAAAAGGGAATTGGATAAGTGCCTGAAGGAAAAAAATTTGCAGGGCTACGGGGAAAGGGCGGGGGAGTGGGAATAGCTGAAGTGCTCTTGCAGCGAGCTGACACAAGCTCGATGGGCCAAAAGGCCTACTTCTGTGCTGTAATCATTCTATGATTCTATGATTCTATGGTGAACGATTATTTATCGGACTGGAGGAAGGTATACAGTTGTCAGTACTAGGACCACTGCTTTTTTTGATATATATTAATGACTTAGACTTAGGTGTACCGGGCACAATTTCAAAATTTGCAGCTGATACAAAACTTGGAAGTATAGTAAACAGTGAGGAGGATAGTGATAGACTTCAGGACTACATAGACAGGCTGGTGGAATGGGCGAACATGTGGCAGATGAAATTTAATGCAGAAAAGTGTGATGTGATCCATTTTGGTAGGAAGAACGAGTAGAGGCAATATAAACTAAAGGATACAATCCTAAAGTGGGTGCATGAACAGAGAGACCTGGGGGTATCTGTGCTCAAATCATTGAAGGTGGCAGGGCAGATTGAGAAAGCAGTTAAAAAACATATGGGATTCTGGGCTTCATAAATAGAGGCAAAGGCCGCGATTTTACAAACCTTGGCGGGTCCAGGGCGGGCGACGTCGGTGGCGGGTCCCAACCCCGCTGCTGTCTTGATCACGGCCTCTAAAACGAATTTCCCTTGATTGGGCTTGTTAAGCACACCCAGCATGTTTCCCGGCCAATTAGAGGAAGCGGGTCTGGTGATATCATTTGATGACGCATCATCAGCCAATTTCCTTAAAGGGACGACAGCCAACTTTATTTTGACATTTGTGCTGTCAGTGTTCTACAGCATTGAGGTGCTACAAACACTGACAAGCACTGCACTGAGGTGCAGGGCTGCATCCAGGCTCTCCCATGACTCCCTCCATATGCTTATGGAGGGAGTCACAGCATGCGGGGAGGTCCTCTTCCCTTCCCACGGGTGGAAGAGACCTCCCTAGGAGATCAACACAACCTGGATGCACATTGCAGAGGAGGGCACAAGCAGGGATGTGGTCAGGAGGACCAGGCTGCATTGCCGCAAACGTTTCAATTATCTCAGTAGATCCCGAAACATTAGTACAAAGCCACACTCAACCTCAACCTGCTGTGCCTCTCATCTCATCCCCATCACTCTGCCTTCCCTACCCTACATCCTTACTCACGCCAACTTACCTTGCACCTGCACAAATCCCTCTCTATCTACATTATCACAGCCTCATCTCACTCGCAACTCCTCACACTCACCCTCATCCTTGCGCAATCATACCAACTAACAACACACAAGGGTAGGCATTTGGGTGTTTTATGCAATGTTCATGTAAAGTTTCTGTTAATGTGGTGTCAAACATTGAAACCTTTATTTTCAACACTTTGCGTTCTTGGACAGACTTGTGTGCACCTTTGGAAGTGGCTTCGTGAATTGCAGTGAATGGTGAGACATAACAGTACCCCCGTAATGGTGATGAGTGTGAAAGGAATGGCTTGGGCATTGTAGGGATGCTTTATGGTGTTGGTGTGGGGTGGTGCTACCTGGCATATCATGTGGCAACCAGGGTATACAGCATCAAGTGAAGTAAATATGGCCATGATGAGGCCATCTCTGGCCTCCTGGGCAGCAATGTTGTTGGGTGCTGATGCCCTGCGTCCTGTGCAGCATCAGGTGATTGCGGAGAAGGTTGGTGTTGTTGTTGTTGGTGCTGCTGGTGTGCCTTGTGGTGCTAGTGTGCCTGGTACTGCTGGTATTGGGGCTGATCGTAGTGGGATTCTGAGGGCCAAGGTGAAAGAGTATAAAGAGCACCCATGCTGGTGGAACAGATGGCAGGTGAAGTAGAGATGACAGAAGTGATCTGTCAATGGTGAGAAAGGTAATGAGGTCAGACTGGATGGAGACTTGTTTAAAGAGTTGCAGCATATTGAATCTGTTGTGGAATGCAGTGAGGAAGAGTTTGTGGCTGAGGGAAGATATCTCTGTAAAGTGGGAGCTTTTACTGTACATTTGAAACTGTCAACTCAACAGCTGATTCAATAGCCACTGACCTCCTGCCTCAGCTTAACAGACGTGGTCCACGACCAGCGTGGACCCTGTGGGTGAGCTGTCAAATGCAGAAGGTGAGCTGAAATTCATTCTTAAGTTGATCTAAACAAACCATTAATTACCTGAATTGTTCCCCCGCTGTGAACCCTCCGCTGCGTGTCGGGTCTACTCAGCGCTGACAGACCCGACAGCGGGGAAAGGTTCACAGGGGAGTCCCGACTCGCTGGGGAAAAAAATCACTTTCCCACCCGACCTGCCACCGATCGTGCCCACTGACCCCCCACAAAATCCAGCCCACAGAGTACAAAAGCAAAGAAGTTATGATGAACCTTTATAAAACACTGGTTTGGCCTCAACTGGAGTATTGTGTCCAATTGTGGGCACCGCACTTTAGGAAGGATGTGAAGACCTTAGAGAGGGTGCAGAAAAGATTTACAAGAATGGTTCCAGGGATGAGGGACTTCAGTTACATGGATAGACTGGAGAAGCTGGGGTTGTTCTCCTTAGAGCAGAGAAGATTGAGAGGAGATTTGATAGAGGTGTTCAAAATCATGATGGGTCTAGATAGAGTAGATAGAGAGAAACTGTTTCCATTGGCAACAACAACAACAACTTGTATTTACATAGCGCCTTTAGCGTAGTAAAACGCCCCAAGGCGCTGCACAGGAGTATTGTAAGACAAAAAATTTGACACCGAGCCACATAAGGATAAATTAGGGCAGGTGACCAAAAGCTTGGTCAAAGAGGTAGGTTTTAAGGAGCGTCTTAAAGGAGGAAAGAGAGATAGCGAGGCGGAGAGGTTCAGGCAGGGAATTACAGAGCTTAGGGCCTAGGCAACAGAAGGCACCGCCACCAATGGTTGAGTGATTATAATCAGGGATGCTCAAGAGGGCAGAATTAGAGGAGCGCAGATATCTCGGGGGGTTGTGGGGCTGAAGGAAATTACAGAGATAGGAAAGGGCGAGGCCATGGAGGGATTTGAAAACAAGGATGAGAATTTTGAAATTGAGGCGCTGCTTAACCGGGAGCGTTGAGGGTTTCAGCAGCGGATGAGCTGAGGCCAGGGCAGAGATGGGCGATGCTACGGAGGTGAAAGTGGACGTTTTTTTTATGCTGCGGATATGTGGTCGGAAGCTCATTTCAGTGTCAAAAATTGGCAGAAGGGTCCGGTAGCCGACGACACAGACTTGTAAGATCTTAACGATCTCTGAGTTCTTGGACAAGACACCAATAGGCAGCAGCCAGTATGTTTGAGCAACAGATCAAGATTTATTAAGCATACAGCGTAATATACTTAATATTAGGCGATAGTTTTAACGAGTAGCTCGCAGCCCTAGGTCTCTGGAACCTCGGACACAGATGATGTCATCTTAAGTCTGTTCCTTTGTCCTCGCAGTACGTCTATGTGAAGTTGTTCTTTGGATATCGAGGATTTAACCCTTTTCTTATCAAAAGTTGGTTTGGCCAGTGTCCATATATGGTCTTTAACAAAATCAACTTTTATAATTGGTTCTAATTTTCAAAATACCATTGTCACTCAGACTAAGGTAGCATCCTGCCTTTCCAGTATTTTTCCACCAACTGTTGCCACGTTCAGTGTTATCTTGTTTATAGTTTTTCACCCCATTGGAATTTACTTTATCTCTTTCATTTCTAGCTTCAAGCAGTACAAGGCCTTTCTATGCCAAGGGCCCATATCAGCGCTGTTTCACTAGTCTTGAGGTATCCAAACTATCTCACTTTAATCTACCAGATAAATACCTTATCTCCATGATCGCTCTCATTTTATGTTCTTATACTAATTATTCTTTAAATATCGTTGCAATTAGTTTTGTTAAGCAAATTCTAATTTCTACTTAGCATCATAATGGGCCAGAAATTCGGTTTTCCAGCTTCCTGCGGGTGCAAGCATCGCGCACATACTTACCTACCGCGCCTGCCGTTGTGTTTTGAGCCCACGGGAACTTCAGCTCCTGGGCCTGCTCCAAGAGCCGGCGCGCAGTGCTTGCGTGTCCCAGGGGCGCAGTTAGTTCGAAGCGTCCCCTGGGATCACGTGGGCCATGGAGAGCCAATCCTAGCAGGGCATTTTCATTCATAGATTTGACAGATCTATGAATTGAAATCGGCCTCAAAACCACACTTAAACTTCAAATAATTTTTTTTTTTAAATCACATTTTTAAAATAACTATAAGTTAAATAAATTAACTACTTTAAACAAAAATTTAAATTTTTGAAAAAATTTATTATACTTTTTAACAGTGCTAAAAATAAACTTACCTTTCTTTAAAGTATCTAAAAAAGATAAACCTGTTGAAAATTTTTTTAAATTGTAATTAATTAACCACTTACCATGTTAAAAACGGGTCTTGTGCCTCCTTTTTCAAAAGCGCAGCTTCTTCATACTTACCTGCCCGGAGAAACCTGAAAAAAAAACGAAGTTTGCTGCATGCGCGCAGCCTCTCCCGCGCACGCGGTTCACCTCTGAACCCCTCGCTTCACGAGACCGGAAGTTCCGGTTTCCCGCGCATGCGCAGTGCATGCAGGAAACCGACACTTCAAGTGGCCTTACGGGTGAGTACACAGCGCGTACTCACCCGACAAGCGCCGAATTTCTGGGCCAATATGTTTTTTAATGATTTAACCTTCACTCGCAGTCTGTGGCTGTTTGTTAGCAAAACTTAGTCAAAACTGCTTTTGACTGTGCAGCTACATTATGGGTAATATTATTTGGTCAATGGCTACACTTGAAGTTATACATATATGATTCTTGTCCACTAAATATCTCTAAATATCAGCCTTTCGTACAGACTTAAGGTGATTGGCAAAAGAACCAAAGGCGACATGAGGAAAAACCTTTTTAGGCAGCGAGTGGTTAGGATCTGGAATGCACTGCCTGAAAGGGTGGTGGAGGCAGACTCAATCATTGCTTTCAAAAGGGAATTGGATAAGTACCTGAAGGAAAAAATATTGCAGGGCTACGGGGAAAGGGTGGGGGAGTTGGACTAGCTGAAGTGCTCTTGCAGAGAGCTGGCACGGGCTCGACAGGCCAAATGGCCTACTTCTGAGCTGTAACCATTCTATGATTCTATCATCCCCCTCAGGGAGAATCTTGTAGAAGTACTGGATTAGAAGCTACAACAATTAAGTTAACTGGAACAAAAGGGAGTCATGGTGTTAAAAAATCTTGAGTCATGAGGACTGGAATGGATTATCACATGATGAAAGACTATGGCAGCTCCCCAGGTATCTGGCATTGACATGTAGAACAACTGATTAGCATCATACATTTTGCTGCACATTTATGGATTGGATGCCCTTTCTGAAAGGTTTTCTTAGGAACTTTGAGTGGCACATGAGTTCTGTCAATTGCCTCCTGCACCTTTGGGAAGCCAGTCAAACTATAATTCTTTCTCTTTGTTTCTCTGGTTTGACTAGGAAGGAAATTAATTGTGCAGTCTTCCTGAAGAAAAGATGTGTTCTTCTTGAGATAACAGTGAGCTCATAACGGGCTAATGAGGCACAGGTACCTGCGTGAAGAAATTGCTCCTCATCTCACTCCGAAATGGCCGACCCTTATCCTGAGACTATGACCCTACTTCTAGCCTCACCATCCAGGGGAAACAACCTCTCAGCATCTACCCTATTAAGCCCTCCAAGAATTTTATACTTTTCAATGAGCCCATTCTACTCAATTTTTCCCCTTAGGACAGCCTTATCATTTCAAGAATCAATCTAGTGAACCTTTGTTGCACCCCTCCAAAGCCTTAGGTAAGGAGATCAAAACTGTATTCAGTACTTCAGGTGTGGTCTCACCAAAGCCATATATAATTCCAGCAAGACTTCCTTACTCTTATACTCCAACCCATTTGCAATTACGGCTAACATACCATTTGCCTTCCTAATTGCTTGCTGTACCTACATGTTAACTTTCTGTGATTTATGTACACGGACCCCCCGAATCCCTCTGAATACCAGCATTTACTAGTCTCTCACTTTTAAAAAATATTCTGCTTTTCCATTCTTCCTAACACCATAGCATCTCACATGGCACTATCAGTTGCAGGGTAATATCATGAGCCAGCATAAGGAAATACCAGACCATTTCAATCCCAATAAACTCCCAATGACACCCAGCAGACAGCCAGCTCGCTTACTCCTCCTAATTAGAAGTGCTTAGAAGGTTCACAGGGTTAGATAGTCTTTGATTAAGATATACTGAGGTATTGATCATCGATTAGTATATATGTGAACAGGGGAATGAAGTGGGCAGCTCAGTTTTCATACTGCACTTACTGGCTGTAAAGCTGTGTCTGTAGGAATATCATCAGCGTTATTGTCTTCTCAGTTCATTCATACAGCTGGGCCTCCTTCTTCAACTGCTGCATGGTTAAGTCTAAATGGCAAAGCTGTGTAGTGTACAGCAGATAATGGGATCTTGGGGGCAGCAATAATATATTTTCCCTAGTAAACAACATAATGCTGCATTTATACATAACAGATTGACTAATGTTGTAGATGTTCCCTGTTGTAGCATTGAGATTCCAATCTCATAAGAGCTCAAGGATATAGTCACCTTCACTACCACTGACAGTATTGCCCTGTGGTTGATATTCCAGCTGATAGCCCAACCTGGTGGAGCAGCACCTGCAACGACAGCTTCCTTAAAAAATATCAGTTAACTGTATCTGAGTCTATAAACACAGCCCCAACTGAAGGCCCTTCTGGTGCAAGTGAAGCTGCCTGAATGAGAGTTGAGACAAGCTTTGCCCTGCCTTTACCAACCTTCTTCTGCCAGTTCACTTCTCAACTGAAACAAAAGTTGTACTCAATGCAATACCCATTCATTTTCATTCAATACGTTGCAGTAATCAGAAATAATTAGCTGTTCAGCTTTAAGTAATCACTTCTTGAAAGCCAGAAAGTTACTGGCCCTTAATGCCCATTATATATGGGTAAGCTGAGCACACAGTGCATTCCTGGCTTGAAGATCAGGGAATTGCATGAAGATGCATTACCATATCTTTAAATGAAATTCAGCATTCAGATAAAGCTCTTGCATATTTTGTCTGACAGTGCTATGGACCCAAAAGGCTGCACAGAAAATTATGCACTGTGTGAGTTGAGTATGCAGCAGGCAAAATGAACCCCCACACAATTACACAGCCCTTACATAGCCTACCTGCACTGCAAGAAAATATCTCACTTGTCAGAAAATCTATCCTTTAATATTCCTGTGATCAATAATATTGAACCTTATGAAGGTACTAACGGTGTTATTACAGGTGTAGTTGATAAAAATAATTATTAATAGGACATGGAGTGTTGTGCCAAGTCCTTGAGGTCTTCCAAGTATATTTTTTGAAGGTTAATTGTAAATCTTTGCAGCACTTCATTTTACTTGCACTAACTGCTGGTTTTGACAGCTTCTTTAATTCACAAAATCACAAGATAAATACAGATGAAGAAGGCCGTTAGGGCGATCCTAATTTAGCCATCCTGAAAAATCCTTTAATTTATCCCATTGTAGCATCTAATTGTTTTGTAAATATTAATAGGATGCCTGCTTCCACTATTCTGCCTGGAGCTCCATTCTGTGCATTTATCATTCTTTGTGTGAAGAAAAACTTCCTGATATGAGATCTTGTCCTACTTTCAGAATTGAGTTTGAAATAATTTTTTGGATGTACCTTTTCCATATTGTTTATTATCTTATATACAATCAATGGAACTAAATATCAGACACTGTGTATAATGGGCAGCCGATCCAATACTGCCCATTTTGCGGCATCGCCTGAGATGAATTTCTACCCCATATCTCCATAATTATTAATTCTTCTAACTCTCCACTTTTGTATTTAATGATTGGCGCATTCATATACATAACAATGAATCCTGACTGCAAATTTTTTGCAATATTGCCATTTATTCCTTTTCTTGGTTTTCTCAATTAATTTTTGATATCCCTTTTCCCGTCTACAGCAGTACAACAGTTTTATCTCATCACTATTTCCGCTAAGCCTTCTGCTTCTGTTCCAACCATTTAATTTAATCTTGCTTTCCCACTCTAGTCTGAACCCTAGACTTTCCCCACCCCACTCTACTAGTTTAAATCCTTGCCCACTGATCTGTAAGGAGGTTATTGTTGTTTCGGTTCAGATAAATGCTGTCTCTTCAGTATAGCCTCCCTTGTTCCAGAACTCCAGGAATGTGAACCTTTCTTTCTTGGAACAGCCCTGCAACCACACATTGAACTTCCTAATCTTTCGCTCCTTTACCTGTAGATTACTACCCTTGAGGTTTTAATTTTCAATCTAGTGACTAACGCCTTAAAGCTCCTTAAATTCCCTTTGCAAGATGGCAAACATATTGCTATCTATCTCATTGTTTTTAATATGACTTTTAGCTGCTCTTCCTCACTTCCCAAGTTGCTTTTCCACTCGTTCCATGATGTCATTCACCCTTGGAAACAGGAAGGCAACATATCATTTTGGACCCTTGTCACATCTGCAATAGAGGCTATCTGTAGCCCTGACAGTAGAATTCTATATTACTCCTAATTAAGTGTGGTCATTTATCTCATTGCTGTTTATTGGACCTTGCTGTGCATAAATTGGCTACTGTGTTGGCCTACAAAACAATTTATTTATTGGTGCATCCTAAGGACATGAAAGATGCTATATAAATATAAGCTGTTTCTTATCTACTGAAATTTAAAAACAAACTGAATGACTTTCTCCTGTCTTAGATAAACTCAGTCACAGATGATATATGGGAAAATGAGGCAGACAGCAACGCATTACTAGAGCAATGAATCTTTTATTGACCATGACATTTGACATGTTATAAGCTATATTCACTTTGTTGTAGCTGTAAACCCAAATATTGCAATACAATTTTCTACAGCCAAAGCTGCAAGCACTTGAAGTTACATGCACAGTAAAAAAGAGAACTAATCAGAACAGACTTAATTTTATATAAAGAATTGGAATGATCAACTACGAATCTGTTTGTATACTTAATTACATTTGCCAGGAATAAAAAAATGTGGGGGGGGCGGAATTCGGTTGGTTAGCGGAGGCACTAACGGGGCACTAATGAAGTAGCGCCGGGCAAGGCGAATCCAGCGCCGCACGCCAAATCCAGTCGTCCCTTAGTGCCTCCGCTAAAAGTTAGTGTCTGGGGCTTTAGCGGCAGGCAGATCATGACATCAGTGAGCGTGCAACGTTCACTCAGCACCCGATCTCCCAAATTGATAGAAACATAGAAAAATAGGAGCAGGAGTAGGCCATTCAGCCCTTCGAGCCTGCTCTGCCATTCAATATGATCATGGCTGATCCTCTATCTCAATACCATATTCCCGCTCTCGCCCCATTGATTATCGCCCCCTGCCTCAGCGCCTTACCCCGACAACGACAGGAAGAGGAGGCGTGGAGCAGGCGGATGGCGGCTCCAGGGGCGATATTTAAAGGGATCAGTCGCAGCTGTCAGGCTAGTGCTGTTTCACTGCTTCTTTGTCAGTTTGCGATTGTGCAAGAGTTTAATTCAGTCATTTAAAGGTTCTTTAGTATCAGGAGTGTTGTGGCTACTAAAAATTTGTTACATTTATACTGACAAAATTTCAAAGCGCTACATATCGTTACATTAATGGGTACTGTACTGGCAGTCAACCTCGTCCTCCAGGATCTACTGCAAAGGGAGCGAAGGCAGCGAGAAAGATTGAAGATGTGGCCAGAGGGAGGAGGAGGGCCATCACAGCTCTCAACAGGAGGCCTTACCCTCCGAGGGTATTCCGAGAGCACTTTCCTACCTCCAATTAAGTGAGGAGCAGTGCATTAGAAGGCTCCGTTTCACCAAGGAGGTGGTCACAGAACTCTGCCGCCTCCTGCAACCAGACCTCCAGCCTCAGACCAGGGTAACCACGGCTCTCTCAGTGGCAGTCAAGGCCACCGTTGCCCTCAATTTCTTCGCCAGCAGTTCCTTCCAGTCTGCAACAGGAAATATAGTGAACATCTTGCTGCATCCAGGAGGTCACAGAGGCTCTCTACAGCAGGAGAAGGGACTACATTTCCTTCCCCATCACCAGAGAGAAGCAGGACGAATGTGCATGTGGCTTTGCCAGGATAGCAGGATTCCCCATGGTGCAGGGTGCTATTGACTGCACCCACGTGGCTTTGCAGACACCGCACAACAATCCTGAGGTCTTCCATAACCGCAAAGGCTACCACTCACTTAATGTGCAGTTGGTGTGCGACCACAGACAGCAAATCCTCAATGTTAATGCTTGCGATACTGGCGGCAGCCACGATGCCTTCATCCTGCACCAGATCGGTGTGCCAGCACTCTTCCAGCCACCACATCAAGCTCGTGGCTGGCTGGTCGGAGACAAGAGCTATCCACTCTCCACCTGGCTCATGACTCCCTTCTGCAACCCCAGCACTCCTGCTCAGCACTCATATAATGAGAGCCATGCTGCCACCAAGGAACATCATTGAGCAGACCATCGGGGTGCTCAAGCAAAGGTTCCGCTGCCTTGACCACTTGAGAGGAGCCCTCCAGTACGCGCCGGAGCATGTGTCCCATTATGTTGTGGTCTGCTGCATGCTCCACAACATGGCCATCATGAGGGCCCAGCCCTTGCCACCAGGGATTGTGGGATCACCTCAGGAGGAGGAAAAGGGAGGGGAGGCGGAGAAGGAAGAGGATTAGGAGGAAGAGGAAGACGAGTATGAAGAGGAGGAGGAACATGAGCAAGGGAGAAGGCAGCCACTCAATGGGCCTTCTGGAAGGGTGGTCCATGACCGCCTCATCAGACTGCGGTTCCAATAAATTAAACCCCAGATCCCCGTTGCTCACCATATTCCCATCATTCCATTCCCGTCGCAGGCCATATCACAGCGCAAAGCTGAAATGAGAGACACCACAAAATCATCCAAAGCCAATTAATAAATTGATCAATAATCAATGAACACATATTTACAACAACAATATTAACTATTCACCCTTGTGCAATCCCTTAGTGCCCCTCGTTACAATGCCTTTGCCTACTCTAGCGCTCCTACGAAGTGTTGGCCCAGTGGCTGCAGTACGGCTGGTGGAAGGCTGCTGAGTGTCCATGTGGGAGACTTCAGGTGGCCTTGCAGGATGCCCTCGACCAGCTCTGGACCTGGAAGACCCGGCTGTAGACTGCACCACCTCAGCATGGGCGGCAGCAGTCTGGGCTGGCTGGATGACAGCCAGCAACAAGGGCAATGGCAGAGTGGCAGTGATGGGAGCAGGAATGCTGTCATCCTGAGAGAGGACACCAGGTTCCTGCTCCACTGACCCACTGCCACTCCCCTGGGGCAACACCTCAGCATCTCTAACAATCTGCTGGAGCACAGATTGCTGGCCTGCTGCGACACCATGAAAGCCCTGGTGGATGGTGGTCGACCCAGCCACGATGGCAGCAGTCAGAGCTTGCGTGGCATCAAGCTGAGACTGCATGAGAGCAGTTTGAGAATCGATGGCACCAAGCATAGACTGCATTACAGCACTAAGACGTTGCGTGGCATCCGCCTGTGCTGCAATGGAAGCTGCCAGATCGCCCATCACACGTGGCATCAGGTCTGAGTCGCCACGGTCTCTCTGGGAGTCTACTATCCTTTGCAAACTGCAAATGATGGGCTCCATGGTGTGCGCAGAGCTCTGTGCAATGTTGGAGGTGGACTCCTCCATGCCCCTTACCATTGCCAAGAGACTCTCAGGCACTCTTGCCTTTGCACCTATCATCTCCATGTGCATGCCCATCACTCTTCTTCTAAAGGCCTCCCCATCGAAGTCCTCATCTGAGTCCTGTGCAGCAGAACTCGCGCGTGAACTCACCCTCTGGGGAGCTGGCCCCCGAGCTACCCTTTCCACCTGGCCTTGCTGCAGCCCACTCATCCCCGGTGCCTCACCCTGTGCAGATCCCACTACTATACTAGCCTCTAAAGAATATGTAGTGCCAGTATCTGAGCTGGTGTCTGCGGGTGAGAGATGCAGTGAAGCAGTGTGTTCTTCCTCCTCTTCTCCCGCCTCGCTCACTACAGTGCCCTCAGGGACAGGCTGCTCAGGTGCTTGCTCATTATCTGAAAGCATAAAGGCACAAGAGTCAGGTTGAGGTGAGGGGAGGGAGCAGGAGGGGAGAAATGCATGCATACAGCAAGATTAGCTGGAAAGTGGGAAAGGCTTGTGGGGTGATGGGGAGGTGGGATGTGAGAAGAAGGAGTAGGGATGAACATACCGTTGTTGTCCCCAAGGGGGTCAATGTCACCGGTGGCCATGGCGCCCACCACCTGGCACCCAATAATCTGCAGCACTCTTTCCTCCAACTCAGACAGTGGTTGGGTGTCGGCTTGTCCCCCGCTTGTTCATTCCTGCTCCCTCCTGTTGTGAGCGACCTTGGCCTGCAAGAGAGAGGAAAGTGTGTGAGTGAGTGTGAAGTAATGTGCTTGGGAGATGTGCCTGCCATAGTTGAATAGCTGTCATTGTATGCAAAGTGTGAGATGTGGGTGTGAGTGTTGATAGGTGGAGATTGTTTGTGGGTGAGTGCTGGGGGTGTGGTGCTTTGGGCAGTATGTGAAGACTGAGGTTCAGATGGTGGTATGTAGCATTTGTTGAAGCATTGACTCACCCTGACTACCCGAGTGAGGTTGTTAAATTTCTTCCTGCACTGTGATGGGTCCTGGGGACCACAGTGCTGCCCGAGACCTGCTGGACTACCTCCCTCCACATGGTGCAGAAGACTTGCGGCGAGGGCCTTCTGCCTCTTGCTGGGCAGAGCACCGCCCTCCGTCTCTCCACAGCGAGGACCAAGGCCTCCAATGCCTGGTCACAGAATCTGCGAGCTCACTCCCTGGGCCGTTGATCTGCCCTAATGACACCTCCTTCAGTGGTCTGGTTCCTTCTCCTTGGCCTTCTGCTGCTTGCTGAAAGTGCTGCAGAACCAGCAGTGCTGAGAATGAGGTTCTGCAGCATGATTGAACTTCCCCAGATAACTAGAAAGATCCTGTGGCAATGATGACTAGCGATTAGACTGCACCTGAAATTGCTTTGTGCTTTGAGTCTAACTCCACTGAGCTCAGTCATTAGCGCTTAATTTAGCGCTCCAGTCCTTTCTTTGAGCGATGACATTGAATTTTGCGTGCAGCGAGATTCATTAGCGCCTGGCGCTAAATTTCAAACTTTTCAGAAGTTAGCGCCCATTCCTGGGCGATAATGAATTTCGCCCCCTTGGCATCTTAGAGACATGTGATCATTATTTGATTATGAGTTTGAATATGGTACTCTTGAGAAGATGAAAATTGCACCTTAGTATAGTGGATGCTTTAAAAGAAGGTAAACATTATAGAAATGTTTCTTTAGAACAGATATTTTCATAAAACATGCAGGCAAGCCATAAGTTACAAATAAAATTAGCAATGGCCAGGGTGACATGAAAAATGGATATTAAAAGATTCAGGTAATGGATCCCAATGTGATCATGTCATACACGAAAGAAGTAACACATGAGAATATTGGCAGCTCTTCTCAGTAAAACGAATGAAAGTCAGCTGTGGCTCAGTGGGTAGCACACTTGCCTCTGAGTCAGAAGGTTGTGGGTTCATAGTCCCACTCCAGGGACTTGAGCACAAAAATCTAGGCTGACACTCCAGTGCAGTGCTGAGGGAGGGCTGCAGTGTCAGAGGTGCCGTCTTTCAGATGAGACATTAAACCGAGGCCCTGTCTGCTCTCTCAGGTGGATATAAAAGATCCCATGGCACTATTTCAAAGAAAAGCAGGGGAGTTATCCCTGGTGTCCTGGCCAATATTTATCCCTTAATCAAAAAAACAGAATATCTGGTCATTTTCACATTGCTATTTGTGGGAGTTTGCTGTGTGCAAATTGGCTGCTGCTTTTCCCACATTACAACAGTGACTACACTTCAACAAAGTACTTCATTGGCTGTAAAGCGCTTTGAGACATCTGGTGGTCATGAATAGGTGCTATATAAATGTAAGTCTTTCTTTTCTTTTAACAGACCTTTCATTAGATGGAATATATTTATTAAAGGAACATAGGAGTATAGTAAGAGGAGTCGGCCATTCAGTCCTCGAGCTTGTTCCGCCATTCAATTAGATCATGGCTGATCTGTATCTTAATTCCATCTACCCGTCTTGGCTCCGTAACCTTTAATACCCTTGCCTATCAAATATCTATCAATCTCAGTTTTGAAATTTTCAATTGACCTAGCCTCAACTGCTTTTTTGGGGCGAGAGTTCCAGGTTTCCACTACCCTTTGTGTGAAGAAGTGCTTCCTGACATCACCCTTGAATTGCCTAGCTCTAATTTTCAGGTTATGCCTCCTTGTTCTGGACTCGCTCACCAGAGGAAATCGTTTCTCTCTATCTACCCTATCAAATCCTTTTCAGGGTTTTCTTTACCATGAATGTGGTAAAGTTAGGGAACACTAAAAGTAAAGAATTGGAGTCAAATTGATCTCAAAATATATTTTCCTTTCCATTGAAGTTACCCAAGACCAATTTCATCCCCAAAATTAATATATTGTTGATGTACTATTGCACTGTGCTCAGAAAATAGAAGTAAATTGCAATTGTAGGCAGTATATTTAGCTATTTTTTTAGAATGGTTGTCATGAAAGAATAGGTACACATTGCCCCTTCACCTCTACTATATGGGTTTGAATCAAGATTGAGGGGTAAATGTTACCCTCTCTGGCAGCTGTGAGTATCCGAAATGAAATGTTTCGGGCTGTCTGATCCAGTTCTCAGTGGATGAGCGCCCTTAGTCAAATAGATTCCCAGAATTTTACAGAAATCATGAATAGAAAGTGTGACACTAACTTAAAAGAAGTGTTATCAGGCTGTTACGAAGATACAAGACCAGAAGTATTGTTGGTGATAACAGTGGAAAAAAATAATGTATTGATTTGACATTCCTCTGTCTGCTATTTTCACACAGATGTGAACCCATTTAAAATAATGTGGTTGACACATTAATTACACCCTTCATCTCACATTATTTGTTGAAGTTATTATTTCACAGAGCAGAAGAATTCACTTGACAAAAGGTAAGAGGCTTAATTTTCACAAAAAAGTAATTAGGGGATGGGAGAATCTTTGAACACTTTGTTTTATTGATAGATCCATTTGTTTAAAAATGATTGGGGGTGGAGGGGGAAGCTTTCTGCTGTTGTTTAACAACATTGCCAGTAATGGGCTTTAATATGGTGGGAGATTAGCTGAAACCACCAGTGTTTTGCTTTCTATGCCACTCCCTGTTTTCTGCTCACAAAAAGGGAAGGAAATCGGTAATTGCAGATTTTGAAAAACTGGCTGTCACTCAAGGCTTTCGGAGTGAGGTGCGTCAGTTTTCATAGAATTACATAAAATTTACAGCACAGAAACAGGCCACTCGGCCCAACAGGTTTATGCCGGTCTTTATGCTCACACGAGCCTCCTCCCAACTTATTTAATCTCACCCTATCAAAATAACCTTTTACTCCTTTCTGCCGCATGTACTTATCTAGCTTCCCCTTAAATGTATCTATGCTATTTGGCTCAACCACTGCATGTGGTAGCGAGTTTCACATTCTCACCACTCTCTGGGTAAAGAAGTTATTTTCAACCGGGGAAAATTAAAATAACCACGTAGGAATTAGTTCACCTACTGGGGGGTCTTTCAACTCGTGCCCAAAGTGAGCGTGAAGAGGATGGGGCAATCACGTTGCTCTTCACATGATGTTGGAATGAGGTCCAAACTATTTTCAGGCTTGTGCCTCACTTAAATTGATGGGGGAACAGTTAGCATAAATTAGGCTGGTAATTGGACAGATCGTCCATTGGGGGGAATGATTTTAGGCAAGCCCAACATTAGTTTGTGGTGGTCTGCACCTTTTAAAGGGGAGGTGCAGTGCTCATTATGGAGCTCAACTATGGCCGCCTCTGGATTCAAAGGCACAAATTATTGAATGGGAGAGTGCCAAGATTTTCTGATAATCTGATTTTTCTGATGATGGAGGCTTTAGTTGAGGAAGTAAGAAGGACAGAGAAGATGGTATAGATGGGTGAAGAATTCCTCACCATACTGCTACGGATTAAGCATCAGTCATGGTTTAGTTGGTGGCACTCTCACCTCTGAGTCAGAAGGTTGTGGGTTCAGGTTGATTGTATCTCAACTCTGCATCTGTGCTCGGGTTCCTGAGAGGTGTCATTAGCCAGGTTTGGATGGTATAGCCTTTGTTCCCCAGCAACCCACCTCTGACCCGATGCTCGGGTTAAAGAGTTAGGGGATTGAGGACTGGCACAGGATGAAGGCATCATGGCAGGCTTGCAGGAAACCTAGCGCAGACCTGCATGATGCACTGCACATTATTGCACACTAGCTGAACTCTCAGTGTGTGTAATCCCTTCCTATTCATGTACACTCCAGGCTCTTGTACTGGAGGACACAAGGCAATGTGTGTGCAGTTGATGCTGCCCTGCACCTGGCAAAGCCTAGAGCCTGTTATCCTGCTTTGGGACATCCATGGGGAAGGATATGAAGTCATTAAATTTGAGAAGGAGCACATCTGCCACTTGGTGAATACAGACCTGCACAACTGATTGGCTGACATTGCACATGTCATCTGCTGCTGCTTGGAATGACCCTAGACATAAAGGTTCAGGGTCACAATGACTTTAACAACAACAGGCAAGGATGTATGCGAGGTGCTGGACTGCAGTCAGTGCTGCAACTGGTGACAGAGCTCTGTGAGAGCCTCCCTGGTAAAGCGGAGCCTCCCCACACATTGCTCCTTGGTGAACTGCAGGCAAGAAAGTTCTGGACCTGTACACTCATGTGCGGTAAGGCCTAAAAAAAATGCCCTGATTGAAAATTGCAATGGGTGAATTCTATGCACAAAACGGGTGTACAAAATCGGGACACAATCTTCAGTGCCTTAGCACTCTTACTTTGGAGGTAAATTGAGTGTTCCCAAGTTGAAAGCTCCCTCCTCTGAGTTGGAGTTAATTCAGTCAGGGAACAGTTAAACTCTTTGGCAGAGCATCTTTTCAATATAGACATTGCTGCATTCATAACATTAACTGGCTCAGTGTGGCCATTGGTGCTCAGGAGCACAGACTTCACCAGAGACACGGGGCTAGAAATTCATCTGTTGAGTGCCACTCCATAGTGCCATGAAATGGCGATAAAATGGCGGCCACCGCTCTTTCGCCATCTGGTGGCGGGTCCCGTGGCGGCCGCCATATTGCTCTCCCCCTTTGCGTTGCCGGTAACTGGCAGCACCCTGGGAAAAAAATGGCGGTGTGGTGATGTGCAACACCAACTTAACGTCACCAACGCGAGCTTCGACCCTAGCACTGAATTCTCGGAGAGAGAGAGAAGGTCAGGAGCTCGCAGTGGGGAGAGAAAGTCAGGAACTCGGGGAGAGGGAAGGTCAGGAACTCAGGGGGGGAGAGCACAGAGAGAATACTGGGGATGGGGGAAGAATGTGATCCACTCTAAAGGGGGGATGAGAGCGAGAACGTGATCCAGATGGGAAGACGGATCACGTTCTCCCCCCTCTGTTAGACATGGATTACGTTCTTCAACCCCACCCCCACCCCCTTTACACCCGCACCACGTTCTCCCTCTCCTCCCCCCAAACCTGGTTGATTTCTCAAAAAGCCCGGCATGTGTGCGGCAAGTGACATCATTGGACTGGATGAAATCCGTTAGTCATGACACTGTCACTGTTCACTTCATACCCAATAAACCTGCTAACAATCCATGGCAACCACACAGTGCAGCATATACAGGGGGTGGGAGGTGGTGAAGAAGGTCAGGAACTTGTTGTGGGTGGAGAAGGTTAGGAACTTGTTGGGGGAGGGAGAAGGTCAGGAACTTGTTTGGGGAGGGGGTGGAGAAGGTCCTAGCCCGGAGGGCGAGCCCTGTCTGTTCTTTGAAAGCAGTAGTGTTAGCACTGTGAACTCTGACTGGAGCCTGGCTGTCACAATGAATGGATCAAATTACACATTGCAAAGATCTTGATTACTCCAGGAGGCAGAATCTAATTGCACATTCCAGACAATCTGCTGGGTGTGCCTTGACCTCCAAGGGGACCAATCAGAAATCTGGTCTTGTCATCCTAGGGGACCAATCAGACTTTAGTGTTGCAAATACATGCTGCCTTAAATATATCATCACAAGTAAAATGAAAGCCAGAACTAAACAAGAAACTGATGTAAGCATAGTTTTCAAGACAAACTACACAAGTAAACCATGCATACAATTTTTAAAACTTGAATTGTAGTTCAAGCTTTGTTTCTGATTTTGAACCTCAGAGATTGATTACATACAATGGGGGCTTTCATTACAAACTCTGCTCCCAATTACATGAATTCATAAATTAGTCTTTCAAGATCAAGAAATGGCCAGGTCATTGAATTGTGATTAACCACTATAACATTTTGAGACCTTTACCTATTTGGCCTCAAGGAGATTTTGATTTAATTTATATTATGATGCAGCGATGGAGTTATATTCAGTCCACAAAGGGTTAAATCCAAGAGACACAAAAGGGGCTGGATTTTAATGGGGAAGGCGGGCTGGGGGCAGGGGAACAACCGAGGTGGTTGGGAAACCCAGGACAACAGGTTTTCCGCAGGCCCTGCTGAGTTTAAAGGCAGGGCCTGATTTGCAAGGCCTCTGTTTCCCACCCACAGCCAGCCAGATTGAGAGGCTGGCTGGCTCCAGGTGGGTAGGCTTGCGGCACTAGGCCACAGAGGAGGGAGAGAGGCTTCACAGGGGAGCCGGGCTGGGAAGAGGATCAGGGGTTGGGCAGAAGATCAGTGGCCAGGCCGGGAAGAGGATCGGCGGGGGGAGGGTGGCAGAGGGAGGAAATCGGGGGTCGGGGGGGGGGGGGTGGTGTCCGAAGAGGATCGGGGGCCAGAGTAGCAGGGCCGGGAGTGGGGAGAATCGGAGGCCGGGGGTAGGGAGGGAGTGGGGATGGCCTCGTGAAGTGATCGGAGGCCTGGGGCGGGGGGAGTGTTTCCAGTCGTGTGGGGTGGGTTAGGCAGAGACCCTGGATCCAGGAGGTAAGTATAAAGGCACTTTCCTCCTGGATGCAGCAATCCTTGCCTTGCTGTAACTGCTGGGAATTAGGAGGTGTGTAAAACCCAACCAGCTACAGTTAAACACAAAATGTAGGTTAAAGAAGAGGCTTCCAGCCTCATTGTAATATTTAAATTGACGCCCCGCCTCCTGGCAGTGGGTTGGCCACCCGCATCCGTCCCGCCTCCCGTCACGCCTCCGTTAAAACTGGAAGTGAGTGGGTTGGAGGCGGGTTCAGGTCAGGATTCTGATTTTTAACACTTTAACTACCCCTCCCCAAACTCCCCGCTCCTAACCCACCATATTTTGAGGTTAAAATCCCCCCCCAAGCTATCTGGGATGCTCTTTGGAACAAATAACATTTTATTGTCTTTTACTGAGACAGTGAAACAACTGTCTCAGAGATATATATTAGAAAGTAAGAACTTTCATTTATATAGTGCCTTTCACAATCTCAAGATGTCCCTAAGCACTTTGCAGCCAATTAAGTACTTTTTAAAGTGTAGTCACTACAATTGTAATGTAGGAAACACAGCAGCCAATTTGCAGAAAGCAAGATCTCACAAAGAGCAATAAGATAATTGACCAGGTAATCTGTTTTATTAATGGTTCAGGGATAAATGTTGGCCAGGTCACCGGGAGAGTCTCCTGCTCCCCTTCAAATAATACCATGGGCTCTTTAGCATCCATATGAAAAGGCAAACGGTACTTTGGTTTGGAGACACTTGATAGGATAAAAATTGATAAAGAAGAGGTATTATAAAGGTTGGCTGTACTTAAAGTAGATAAATCACAAGGAGCGGATGGGATGCATCCTAGGATGCTGAGGGAATTGAGGGCGGAAATCACGGAGGTACTGGCCATAATATTCCAATCCTCCATAGATACGGGGGTGGTGCCAGAGGACTGGAGAATTGCAAATGTTACACCATTGTTCAAAAAAGGATGTACAGATAAACCCAGCAACTAAAGGCCAGTCAGTTTAACCTCGGTAGTGGGGAAGCTTTTAGAAACAGTAATCAGGGACAAAATTAACAGTCACTTGGATAGTTGTGGATTAATTAAGAAAAGCCAGCACAGATTTGTTAAAGGCAAATCATGTTTAACCAACTTGATCGAGTTTGTTGTTGAGGTAACAGAGTGGTTTGATGAGGGTAATGCAGTTAATGTAATGTACATGGATTTCCAAAAGGCGTTCGACAAAGTGCCACATAATAGGCTTGCTAGCAAAGTTGAAGCCCATGGAATAAAAGGGACAGTGGCAGCATGGATATGAAATTAGCTAAGTGACAGGAAACAGAGAGTAGTGGTGAACGATTGTTTTTCGGACTGCAGGAAGGTATACAGTGGGGTTCCCCAGGGGTCGGTTCTTGGAGCACTGCTTTTCTTGATATATATTAATGACTTGGACGTGGGTGTACAGGGCACAATTTCAAAATTTGCAGATGACACAAAACTTGGAAGTATAGTGAACAGTGAGGAGCAGAGTGACAGAGACAGGCTGGTGCATTGGGCAGGCAAGTAGCAGATTAAATTTAATGCAGAAAAGTGTGAAGTGATACATTTTGGTACAAAGAATGGGGAGAGGACGTATAAACTAAATGGTACAGTTCTAAAGGGGGTGCACGAACAGAGAGACCTGGGGGTATGTGTGTACAAATCATTGAAGGTGGCAGGGCAGGTTGAGAAAGCAGTTAAAAAGGCTTACGGGATCCTGGGCTTCATAAATAGAAGTAAAGAGTACAAAAGTGTTGAAATAATGATGAACCTGTATAAAACACTGGTTCGGCCCCAACTGGAGTACTGTGTCCAATTCCAGGCACTACACGTTAGGAAGGATGTGAAGGCCTTAGAGAGGGTGCAGAAAAGATTTACGAGAATGATTCCAGGAATGAGGGACTTCAGTTACTTTGATAGACTGGAGAAGCTGGGGTTGTTCTCCTTGGAGCAGAGAAGATTGAGAGGAGATTTGATCGATGTGTTCAAAATCATAAGGGGTCTGGCCAGAGTAGATAGAGAGAAACTGTTCTTATTGGCAGAAGGGTTGAGAACCAGAGGACACAGATTTATTGGCAAAAGAACCAAAAGTGACGTGAGAAAAAACTTTTTTAAGCAGCGAGTGGTTAAGATCTGGAATGCACTTCCTGAAGAGGTGGTGGAGGCAGACTCAATCTTATCTTTCAAAAGGGAATTGGATAAGTATCTGAAGGAAAAAAAAATTGCAGGGCTACGGGGAGAGGGCGGGGGAGTGGGACTAGCTGAAGTGCTCTTGCAGAGAGCTGGCACAGGCTCGATGGGCCAAATGGCCTTCTTCTGTGCTGTAACCATTCTATGATTCTATGGGGGAGAAATTGGGTTGCTTTGAGCCTCTCGTTAGCAAATGTCCTAGCGCCCGGCTGCGGCGCCGCTAACGCCTCCCGCAAAATTCAGCGGGAGGTTAGCAGCGGTGGTAGCCGGTAGTGCCCTGCTCCGCTGCGCCAGCAATGATGATGTCATTGCCGTGCGCAGTGCCCCGTTTTCACCCCGGCCGCAAACTTCCCTTGCGCCCGAACTATCGCCAGACGATGGGACTGACAGGATTGTGGGGGGCAGTTTTGCAGTGGCGGTAGTGTGCGGCGGCGCTACTTAAAGGGCTGTTGTTGGGTGGCCATTTTTATTTTGGCTGATAGCCAGCACCTGCCCACCTTTAACGTTTCTATGTGGGGTGCCGGCCGCGATCGCTCAGCCTGGCACTCCTCTTGAGTGCCGGGCTGTTTCCACAGCACCCCGCTGCCCAGTGGTCCAGCAGGGCCCCGGTGCACGCAGCGCTATGCCCCTCCTCTTTAATAAGGGTAGAGACCTGCAATGACACGGTGGCACATAGCACATTGAGTATTAGCGCCCAAGAAGGCATCCTTCTTGGGGCGCCAGTACTAAATTTATGGGGGAAGGATGCTAAAATTATTGCCCCAGCGACGTTAGCGCCCCAAAATGGACACTACCCAATTTTCCCCCTATGATTCTAACATCTCACCTGAAAGACCGCACCTCTGATAGTGTAGCATTCCCTCAGTACTGTACTAAAGTGTTTCCAAGGGTACTGCATACCCAAAACAGTTTATAAACTAATTTGGTATGGCCCAGAAATTCGAGTCCCCACGGGTGAGTACGCGCTGTGTACTCACCCGTAGGGCCACCGGAAGTGCCGGTTTCGCGCATGCACTGGAAACCGGAACTTACGGTCTCTTGAAGGAAGGGGTTCGCGGGTCAACCGCGTGCGCGGGAGAGGCAGCGCATACGCAGCGAACTTCGGCTTTATTTACAGGTTTCTCCGTGCGGGAAAGTCCCTAGCAGCTGCGCGTGGAAAAAGCAGGCGCAAGGCCTGCTTTTAACAAGGTAAGAGGTGAATTAAGTAAAATTGAAACATTTTTTCCACAGGTTTATCATTTTTAAATACTTTAAAGAAAGGTAAGTTTATTTTTAGCCCCGTTAAAAACTTTAATAAATGTTTTCAAAAATTTAAATTTTTGTTTCAAGTAGTTAATTTATGTAATTTATAGTTATTTTAAAAATGTGATTTTTAAAAAAAAATTATTTGAAGTTTTACTTAGGTTTTGGGGCCGATCTCTATTCATAGATTTGACAGGTCTTCCTGTCAAATCTATGAATGGAGATTCCCTGCTCTGATTGGCTCCCCATGGCCCACATGATCCCAGGGGACGCTGCGAACTAGCTTCGCTGCTGGGATACGCGAGCACTGCACACCGGCAGCTGGAGGAGGCCCAGGATTGGAATCCCACGCGGGCCCACAGCACAACGGCAGGCGCGCTATGTAAGTGCACCCGCTATGCTTGCACCCGCGGGAAGCCTCCGACCCAAATTTCTGGGCCATATGTTTAAAAGCCTTGTCCAATCATATTTTTAGAATTATATCTGATGTTTATAACCATCAGTATGGATAGTAGGAAGGGAGAGATCAGTTGCTCCTCTGGTTTGCCAACTTTCAAACAAAAACCTAAAGTTTTCAAGTGCTTGTAATGGCACCTGTCCGACTCGTCCCAAGATTGAAGAATGTGATTTAGATGGCCAGCTCAACCCTGAATGAAAAGATTCTGTGAAGAGTTGAGTACCAGGCTTATCACCTTTTGCTTGGGCCTGAAAAAAGTAACATCTGATCCTGATGATGTAATCAAAAGATTTAGGGCGCAAAATTCGGTTACGCCCCATTTGGGGGCAGTAACCGAATTAGCGTGAGAGATTTAGCGCCCAGTGCAGAAGTACTGCCCTAGCCGCTAAATTCGGCTTACCGCCCCAGAGAGGATGTGAAGCGCTATCTCGGATGCTCCACTTCCTCTTGGGGCAGTGTCAGGGGTGCAAACCGCGGTAACGCCGAAGCGCTACGCTGCTGCTTCACGTAGCGCTGACACGTTTCACCGCCCTTCCCCTTCCATTAAAGGGGACGGACGTTGCGAGCTCTGCAGGGCCTCCGATGGCCAACACCAGCCCACCGGGGCAGCTTGGTGCGTGGCTGCAGCCCGGCACTGAGATGCAGTGCCGTGCTGTGCGATGGCGGCCATGGACCATGCCAACGGCCGCTACAGAGGGCCAACAAAGATGAAAGTGGTGGCACGGTTCACAGCCACACTTCACCTTTAAATACCGTCCCGCCAGCGGAGTGCGGCCCAGTTCGCAACCCGCGAGGCTGGCGCTGACATCGCCTGTGGCAGCCTCGCGGGGTGCTGCCGAATTTATACCGCAGGGTGGTAATGGACAATGGCGGGGCGCTAAGGGGTCGCATCGCATGGCGATTACATCATCGCCGGCGGCACAGCGGCCCGGGATGTTAATGGCGGGGGCACGCCGCCAACGGGTGGTGCCTCAGCAATGACACGCCGAATTTCTCGGGGGGTGCCCCACCGTGGGCAATAAGCCTTTTGCGCCCCGTTAGCAATCCTCGGAGGCACAAAGGAGCCAAATTTTGCGGCCTTACACTTGAACACAAGTAATCAGTTAGAGGGTGAGATATGCCAGCTACTAAGATATATTGGCCCAGAAATTGATCTCGCTCTGTTCCCGCGGGGGTAAGCCTTCCCCGCGATCTCTCACCTCGCTTGTGCTTTTTCAGATCCAGCTCGCACGAACTTGATGTTCCAGACATCAGCCGGGCAGTGCTTGCGTATCCCACCGGCGTAGTGAATTCGTGCGAGCTGTGGGATCTCGTGACTCAGTTAGAGCCAATGGCAGCACACCATCTTCCATTCATAAGTTTCACAGCACGGCAGTGAAATCTATGAATCTTACACCCCCCCAAAATAACAGCTAAACCTCAATTAAATTTTTTAAAAAAACCATCACATTAATAAAATAAGTATAGTTAAATAAATTAACCATTTTAAATAAAAAATTAAATTTTTGAAAAAATTTAAAATCTTTTAAAAAGTTATAAAAATAAACTTACCTGTCTTTAAAGTCTCTAAAAAAGATATATCTGTAAAAAAAAAATCAAAAAAATACTTAATTCACTACTTACCTTGTTAAAAGTGGGTCTTACTCCTCCTTTTTAGATTTCTAAAATCTTCAGTACTTACCTGCGCGTCCAAAGCATGAAGTGCACAGCGTGCGCACAGCCTGTAGCGCGCACGCGATGCACCGAGGAACCGCCCCCTTTTCAAAAGAGCAATTGCCGGTTTTCAGCGCATGCGCAGGGCATGCAGAAAACCGGCAATTGCAGAGGGAATACGCGAAAGTACGCAGTGCGTACTCTCGCGCACCGGGATGAATTTTTGGGCCATTAACAATTAAAACCAAAAATGATCTTCCCAATGGATAAAAAGTGAAGATTTGTAGACTAGTAGGAGGAAGACTAGCAGATGACTGGTAGCCTTAGAATAAGGTCATCTTGCTACTTTCATTCAGGGAATTTTATCTAATTTTTTTGATAGAGTATTACCAGAGAAGGCTCTCCGAGCTATGAGTGAGTCTCTAAAACAACAAGATGATTGTATTTATATGGTGTGTTTAATGTACAAAATCATCCCAAAGATCTTCACAAAGGAGAAATAGAAGCACAAAGCAGAAGTGAGGGAGTTAGGGGAAGTGGGCAAAGACATGGTTGTCTAAATGACTTTTGATGAGGCATTCAAAAGTTGGGAGAGAGGAAGTGAAAGAGAGGGTTTTAGGGAGGAAGCTAAAATATCTACCACCAATGATGGGATTAAGAGGCGGTGGGGGGGGGGGGGGGTGGTGGGGTTGCAGTTGGGTGCACATATAGGCAAAATTAGATGAACAAAGGACCTTAAATAAGACTTAATGGGGGAGGAGATCATGGAGGTAGAGTGGGATATGGCCATGGAAGGACTTGTAGGCAAGGGAGGTGGTTTTGAGGTTTGGCAGACAAGGAACCATTGTAAGTCAGCAAGGGTTGGGGTCATGGGCAAAACATGACTTAGTACAGAACAGGATGTGGATAGCAGAACTTTAGACAAGTTGGAGTCTGGAGAGGGGGAATTTGAAAGGCCCAAAATGAGGGAAATCACATCTGAAAGTGATAAAGGTGTGGACAAAAATTTCATCAATGAGATGCGATGAGGTGGACACAGGTGATGTTGCAAAAATTAAAGTAAGGACTCGGAATTGTGGCTAGGTTATAAAAAGAAAGAACTTGCATTTATATAGCACCCATTTGAATGGCTGGTACACCTCCTTCCACTCAGTGTACCAGTCTCTAATATTACACTGGGTCCCAAATCAACTGGAAAGTGGGAACATTCACTTTTAAAGGATGTGCAGGGTTTCAAGGAAGATCATGGAAGATCATACATGTAAGACCTCACTCCTGAGACCTACAAGTTACTGATTCGCACTTTTTACTTTATGAGAAATTACATGAGACACACAAGTTCCATCTTTAAGATTTTATTGTCCTTAAGACAGATTCAAAACCCCTATCACTATTGCTATGAATTCGAGCAGTACACCAATAATGTTACAAGAGTTCATACATACAACCACCCGCAGATGATCAGTCCAGCGTTGATTGTAGGTCCTCGTAGGCGAAAAGACTGGCCAGGCCACCTCCTTCCGACTGCAGTGCTGATATCTTTTAGTCACTGTCTTTTATACAGTTCTTGTTCTCTGTAAATTTCCATCATGCAGGCTGTGAGGGGCGTTCCTCCAATGTTCAGCTTAAGTTGTCTGAGCTGTCAATTTCTCAAACATACACATCTTGTGTCTGCCGACCATTGTTATTTGCAGATGTGGTCGGCTGACCATTTGGTCAGAATACACATTGTGTAAAACTCATTAACTCGTGTCCTGTTTTGCAGAACTCCCAAGGTCTGTCTCCCCCCTTCAGCAACAGATGTCTCGTCTCATGACCCTGGGGCCCCAAGGCCATTCACACCATTTGCCTGAAGATGTACCTGTCTTTGTAATGCCCAACCGCGTGTTCCTGCTCGGGTCTGTCGCTTCCTTAACTGATTAACAGTTTGCAGCCTTCACAGCTCACATTCACTGTAGCTTATTTCACATTTGTTCAGCAGAAAGCCTCTCAAGGAATGCTGGTACATTAAATTTGGTCAACTTTTAAATTTGGTCAAGTTACAGCAAACTTTTACAGCTAAAGATTACAGCACATGTTTATTTTCTTACAGTCCACCCTCAAGTGGCTGTGCACCCAGATTTTGAGTTACAGGCACTTACCCTGAAGCACCCTGCATTTTCTGCAGCAGCCTGACTGTTCCTTGTTGCTTGTGCTGTCTCTTGACATGGCAAGTTATTGTTAACAGGTATAACATAATTATCAGCTGAACGATGACCAAAACATAGGAGGTGATTCTTATCTATGGATGGATCTCGATATTCATACCGATATCCCACCAAGATGAATCATCCCCGACCTTAGGTATTTCTTTCCTTATTTCATGATTCTTCTGGGTCAGAATGTAATAATGTTTTTGAGACTGATTAATATGCTTCAGTAACTCTATCAGGTGCTCGGGCAGGGGCAGTATGTTTTATCCAAATCTAGCGACATATTGAAGCAACTGCTCTTTTAACTCATCTTCTACACTAATAGCTAGTTGATCATGTGAATATATATTTAGTAACACCTGCGCCAATCCTTACAGGTCGGACCGGAGTAAAACAAAATGTTCCCGTCGCAATAGGACAGATCAGATTACCGTACTGGTACATCCGGTGTATGGTGATGACACAATATTCCCTTTTTTCCCGATATGATGATCTCACGGGGAAGTGCTCCCCCGGAGTTACCTTTATGGTGCAATTCCAGGCCATGGGATCCCATTTATACCCACAGGCGGGGGCTGCATGCTCCGTTATGTCTTAGGGGCAAATGAACGTATCCCAGACTCAGGTGCATCCAGTAAGGTCTGGGAACACCGATGTGATCCCATCCACCCGGGCCACATACTTTGGGGGTTCACTATACTCTACTAAATGGCCTCCCCAGCGTACCCCTATGTTTTCTACATGGAACAGCAGACTTGGGGTTGTGCTCTCCTGCAGGACAGGATAATACAATACCAAACCCAACAGAGTGATATCCCTCTGCTCCAGCCAATCGCAGTAATGTTTCAACGGGTATACTTGCACCAATTTCCTGACCTGACACATATGGGCTGGATTTTGTCTTGGGGTCGGGTTGGGGCCGTGTCATCCGCATTTCGTGTTTCCCCCCCCCCCCGACTCCAGATTAATGTGGATGAATGATGCAATTTTCACTTAATTGAGCAATTGAGTTCCAGCATGTGGGAACCCATGAACTAATTAGTGGTTTCAGTCTGAAAGTCGCCTCTGATGATGTCATCATTGATGACTGCCTGGTCTCAGAGACTGTCTGGCTGTTGGTGAGAGAGGATCTGCCTGGCTTTTTGAGTGGACCTGGATGCAAGATATATATATGAATGAGAGAGAGAGAGATAGAGAGAGAGAGAAAGAGACAGAGAAAGAGACAGAGAGAGAGAGAGAGAGAGAGAGAGAGAGAGAATTTTTTTGCATCCAAGTCCTCTCACAGCAAAGGCCATGCAGTCTTTGAAGACATTCAATGCAGCAGCATGACCTAATACTACTACTACCTTCATCACATCTCCGTTGTAATAGTGGACCTGCAGCTGATAGTCAGCTATCCACTTGTGCTCCCGCCAGGTTTCACTGGAGTGTTTCACATCAGGCGTACTTCATGTCAGAAAAGGGTTAAACTAGCTAAAACGTTTCAAAATGGAACTACAGAGGCAATTTAGGGCTTGTTAAGGGCTGTAATGGCCTCTCCCGCCTCTTGGAGGCGGGACGGAGTCGGGAACCCCGCGACTGATTTTGTCAAAATTGCGTAGAGGCGGGATGGAGTTGGGATGGGGTCGGGACCCCCAACCCTGCAAATTTAACCCCCCACACGCCTCCAAACCCGACTCCATGGGTCATTCAAAATCCAGCCCATAGTCAAATTAAGTTGGTCGGTGGATATAGCCCTCCACTGTCGATCAGTCACCCACGAGGGAAGCTTCCCCTCAGCAATTCGCTATAGGTTTTCCCTGGCTTGTTCCACCAACCAAGATCCATACATTATACACACGTAATTTCGTGCAGCCTCGTCGAAGGCATCATAGTTTTCTCATAAAATTTTATTAATTGTTTTAGCATGGTACTTGAGATACTTGACTATATCTTGCAGGTGTATAGTCACGATTCCATCCTCCTTCAATTCTCCCTGTTCCAAATTGTTCATTTCGTTCAGAATTTCCCTCAAGCGGTTTCTTACCATTTTTACCGAGCCCTCTGGAGTGACTAGATCAAAGGTATTGACAAGGGATGTACCGGTGTTAAAGGCGGTTGCAACATCATTCATTAGGCTCCGGCACCTTCTGGCATGTATCATTATTACCCTTCCCGGTTACCTTAATAGTCTCAGTCTTAATCGCTTCCGAGGTAACATTCAACCCAGAATAATTTGGAACTTTGCTGTGGTACAGCGTCTCCAAATCTTCCTCTGCCAGTGTGTCACTGGTCCTTTCCCAAAATTCCTCTATTAATAATCGTTCATACAATTGTATGGTTTTAGATTTGCACCCTAACCCTGTTAAATTCCATATTACCAGCGTGACTTCGTGATGGACATCATGGTATAGGACCTTTCAGGTTGGGATTATTACCAGTCCATTTGTTGGTCCTGGGGTGTGTTTAGGGCTAGCAGCCTGAGTTACATGTTGTTCTTCCCGCGGCTGTGTTTTATTCATCGGGGGAGGGATTTTCAGATGAACCTTTAACTCTACCGCATGTATGACCGTATTTCCATCACCACATCACTTTATGTGATAGGTGGCAATACTGTTATCATTTCTATACCATTGATAGGGTTCCCTCGCCTTACGTGTGTAAACATTGTACAGCTAGTCACATCCCTTTCAATCTCTTGAGCCGCGGACAAGCTGTCCAAGTCATTCGACTCGAACCCATCAGTTACCACACTTGGGACTTATGCATCTGTAAATTCCTTCATGACTTTGCCACCATCAACACTCATATGGCCCCCTGCTTAAAAGAAAAAACAGAAAATCTGTCGTGGCTTTCCTACCAGCCCAATGGGTTAATTTATCAATTCCGTGTCCCCTTTTGTCAATGTGGGGAAACATCCACTCAAATTAAAAACCTTAAAAATTTAACAATGCCCAAAATGCTTACGAAATGCACAGCTGCTTGTGAAGTTAAAAACAGAGTTCACAGCAGCTTGTGAAAAGAGTTAACATTTTTTTTTTGCATTTCAAAAGAAGACAAACACAAACATCATCAATCATTGTCAGCTTGTGTCACACAGCTTCTCGCAGCTTTCAAGTAAATTTCAGTCAATAAAAAAAACTTACTTTTGCAAAATCGTTGGTCCTTTAAAATTTTCAAAGATCCTGATCAATTTAATTCAGCAGGTAAAAACATCAGACATCATTAGTAACACCACTACAAACATTTTTGTGAAACAACGCCACACACAATAGCATTCCCTTTCTTTCCCCCTGGTCACACATACTTGAAGTAGGTCAGAAATTTAAAAAAATACCAATTGTTGATGTGATTGCCTCATGTCCGGAACTAAAGGCTTTCACACAATTTACATCAACCAGAATTTCACCATGGCCATAATAAAAGTCTGGTTTTAATATGTTAATTAACCTCAATAACTCCAATTTAATTCAGCCCAATATCTTAAACTAACCAGTATCACTTGAAAAAGAGGGAGGAGCCACAGCCACACTAACAAAGAAACATTCACACTGAAAACAAAAACCTGTAGAACAACAGAAAAGAGACATGAGCTTTCCTTTTCTCCTTTATCGTAACTATTTTATCCGTTTTCCCTTAAACCAATTTTCAGTTTCTGATACGATAGCAAAATACTGCGGATGCTGGAAATCCGAAATAACAACAGAAAACGCTGGAAAAACTCAGCAGGCCAGGCAGCATCCGTGGAGAGAGAAAGAGAGTTAACGTTTCAGGTCGATGACCTTTCATCAGAACTGGGAAGAGCCGGAAATCAAATAGATTTAAGGCCAGGGTAAAGCTGGGAAAGGGGGAGGGGATAAAGGAACAAAGTGGGAGATGAAGAGACATTAAGAGACATTAAGAGATATGCAAGGCTAGAGGTGGTGTTAATGTGACAGATTAAGGCTGAATGAAGTGTGAAATCCACTGGCAGAATGAAGGACAGCTGCCAGCTTCTAGGAGGAAAAAAAAAAGGTGGGGGGGGAACAAATAAAAGGGTGGATAAAATAAAATATAAATGTGATTGGAGCTGAGGTTATGATCTAAAATTGTTGAACTCGATATTGAGTCCAGAGGGCTGTAGCGTGCCTAAACGAAAGATGAGGTGCTGTTCCTCGAGCTTACGCTGAGCTTCCGTGGAACAGTGTAATAGGCCGAGGACGGTGAGGTCAGAGTGGGAGTGAAGCGGTGAATTAAAGTGACAGGCCACCGGGAGCTCGGGGTCCCCCTTACGGACTGAACGGAGGTGTTCCGCAAAAATTTTATCCACCCTTTTATTTGTTACCAAACGCAGATTGGGTGACCGCTTTGCGGAACACCTCCGTTCAGTCCGTAAGGGGGACCCCGAGCTCCCGGTGGCCTGTCACTTTAATTCACCGCTTCACTCCCACTCTGACCTCACCGTCCTCGGCCTATTACACTGTTCCACGGAAGCTCAGCGTAAGCTCGAGGAACAGCACCTCATCTTTCGTTTAGGCACGCTACAGCCCTCTGGACTCAATATCGAGTTCAACAATTTTAGATCATAACCTCAGCTCCAATCACATTTATATTTTATTTTATCCACCCTTTTATTTGTCCCCCCCCCACCTTTTTTTTTCCTCCTAGAAGCTGGCAGCTGTCCTTCATTCTGCCAGTGGATTTCACACTTCATTCAGCCTTAATCTGTCACATTAACACCACCTCTAGCCTTGCATATCTCTTAATGTCTCTTAATGTCTCTTCATCTCCCACTTTGTTCCTTTATCCCCTCCCCCTTTTCCCAGCTTTACCCTGGCCTTAAATCTATTTGATTTCCGGCTCTTCCCAGTTCTGATGAAAGGTCATCGACCTGAAACGTTAACTCTCTTTCTCTCTCCACGGATGCTGCCTGGCCTGCTGAGTTTTTCCAGCGTTTTCTGTTGTTATTTCAGTTTCTGATGTTTTCTATTGAATCCCATTAGGAACTGTTCAAAACCTTAAACTCCCATTCCGTTTTATATGGGACCTCAAATTCCTGATCTAACGCACCCCGATCCCCTCCCCCTTCGCCAGGCGCCAAATACCACCTTTGGCGCATCGGGTTCTCCAGCAAGGCATTCCCTGGTCCCTTATCCAATTTTGTGTCAGGTGGGAGGCTGCTAAATACTTCTGGCTAAGAGTGAATAATAATAACTTTTTCTTTTCATCCTCATCCATTTCACTTACAGCAGCTCTTTGTTCGACCGCAATGAAATGTCCTTAGGGTTCATCTCCCATTTCTAATTTTTCAATGTCAGACGCCATGTCTTTCAAACTCCTATAATCATAATTGACAAAGAATTCTCTGTCCATTTCACCCCTCTCGCCTGGTTGGGCGTCCGCTCCTGGGGCGAGATACCTCTGTTGACGTATGGGATTCATTGGGGAATTGAAGTGGTCTCGTATTTTTCCCAGGTATAGGTCCTAATTCCCCTTCTACTTCAACCTCCTCACCCTCACTGTCTGATGATAGCCACCCAAGTATAGGCTGTTCACCCGGGATTATCGCGCACACCATTCCCCTTTGCACTCGTAGTTTTTCTTCAAACTCTTAACTTTCCTTTTGCATTCGCATGGTCCTGCTGACCACATCGTTCCACAACCTGTTTCTGTGCCAAGCTAATGGCAGCTCTCAAATCCTCATTATCATTCTCTGCCTTTTCTGCCCGTTGTTGCTGGCTGCAAGCTTCCTCTTTCCAAGCTTTACTCTCGTTCCCTTGATTCACACACTGACTTTCCAAATATTGCTCTTTATTACACCATCTCACTTTCTCCTTCTCAAACTCCTCTCTATCTTTCGTTCTTCCTCTAATTCCTTGAGTAACCAGTTGACAACTGCCTCCCGATCACTCGCTTTACTATTCTTACTTTCAATTTCCTGTCTTAATCTGATCTTTTCATTATCTTTAACTTGCCATTGGTACGCCAGTAACCAAACAGTTTTCATTATTCCGCGGCGACAAGTGGACCCTTGAGTCCATTGTTTCACCTCATAGACTGGGCCATCCCTGTCTATGATTACCTGAATCCACCTCTCTTTCAGAGGCAGCTTTCCTGCAACATATTTAGTGACTAACTCGTTCATCGTTTTGGTGGCTTTTCCACCCATTTTAATGGTCCAAACATTTCTCACTCAAGTCCCATCTGGGTCACCAAAATCTGTAAGACCTCATTCCTGAGACCTACAGGTTACTGATTTGCACTTGAGATTTATGAGAAATTACACGAGACACACGAGTTCCGTCTTTAAGATTTTATTGTCCTTAAGACAGATTCAAAACCCCTATCACTATTGCTATGAATTCGAGCAGTACACCAATAATGTTACTACAAGAGATCATACATACAACCACCCGCAGATGATCAGTCCAGCGTTGATTTTAGGTCCTCATAGGCGAGATATCAGGTCAGGCCACCTCCTTCCGACTGCAGTGCTGATATCTTTTAGTCACTGTCTTTTATACAGTTTTTGTTCTCTGTAAATTTCCATCATGCAGGCTCCAATGTTCAGCTTAAGTTGTCTGAGCTGTCAATCTCTCAAACATACACATCTTGTGTCTGTCGACCGTTGTTATTTGCAGATGTGGTCAGCTGACCATTTGGTCAGAATACACATTGTGCAAAACTCATTAACTCATGCCCTGTTTTGCAGAACTCCCAAGGTCTGTCTCCTCCCTTCAGCTACAGATGTCTCGTTTCATGACCCCGGGGCCCCAAGGCCGTTCACACCATTTGCCTGAAGATGTACCTGTCTTTGTAATGCCCAACCATGTGTTCCTGCTCAGGGTCTGTCACTTCCTTAACTGATTAACAGCTTGCAGCCTTCACAGCTCACATTCACCGCAGCTTATTTCACATTTGTTCAGCAGAAAGCCTCTCAAGGAATGCTGGTACATTAAATTTGGTCAACTTTTAAATTTGGTCAAGTTACAGCAAACTTTTACAGCTAAAGATCACAGCACATACTTATTTTCTTACATACACCTTTCGGAATTCTAGTAAAGTAGAAGACTTGCTTGTCTGAAATTCCACAGCTGTCCAGCGAGAAAATCCCAATACTCCTCAAGGATTATAGAAGAGATGAAAGATGTACCCACAAAAATAGTAACCCATGGGAGACGGGTAATGGAGAATAAAGAAAGCAGACAGAACAGAGGCAAAGAATAAAATCAACCAATCCTGCTAGCCACATGACCTCATTTTTCAGGCTTTGCAGGTGCAGCTTGCTTATGGTGTGTGAGAACTTCCCATGCAATCACAGAAGGTTTCAGTACAATTCGGAAGAAAAAGCTTCATCCACCTGCCCCAGAGAAAGTGGCAGGAATTTTCTCTGAAAAAAACCGTGTGGGTTTGGAGCATGGGGGCAGTTAAAGTGTTAAAAATGGGATTCCCGACCTGATCCCGGCTGCGACCTGCCCACTTCTGGTTTCACCAGAGGTGGGACGGGGGCAGGGCTGGGGTGGGCTAACAACCTGCTGCCAGGGGGTAGTACCTCAATTTAAATATTGTAATGAGGCTGGAAGACTCTTTCTTCCTCTCCATTTTGTGTTTGACTGCCTGTGGACGGGTTTCACACAATTCGTGAAACCCGGTAATTAAACAGAGATGGGGGCTGCTGCATCCAGGAGGTAAGTGTCTTTATACAAAACCTCCTGGATTCAGGGGTGTGAGACCCACCCGCAAGGCCTCCGATCACCTTCCCTCCACCCCCAGGCCTCCGCCCCACCCCCAACGATGATGTTGAGGCCGGCCACGATCCTCCAGTGGCCGGCCCCGATGCTCTCTCCCCCACTGCCAATCCCTGGCTGACCTCCCCCCCAATCCCTGGCTGACCATCCCCCCTCCAGATCCCCAAGCCTTGCCGATGCTCTCTCCCCCCTGCCGATCCCTGACCCCTGCCGATGCTCTCTCCCCCCTGCCGATCCCTGACCCCTGCCGATGCTCTCTCCCCCCTCCCGATTCCCGACCCATCCCGATCCTCTGCCCCTCTCCCGACCCCTGCCGATTGCCGATCCTCCTCCCGCGATCCCTCCCCCGGACTGGCCCCTCGCATCTGAGGCCTACCCGCCCGCAGCCAGCCAGCCGTTAAAGTCAGCAGGGCGTGCGGGAAACCTGGCCTCCCGGGTTTCTCATCCGCCTCGGAGGCCCCCTCGCCCACAACCCGCCTCCCTTGAGAAAATTCCGGCCGATGCCTCAGAGGAGAATGTATAGCCTTATTTTTCACCAATTACCTAAGGCTACTGTAGTAATGTCTTCTCTGCAGTTTGCTTAGCATTAATTTTCCAGAGATAACAGCACCAATTAAATTAATATATTATTTCCTCCAAGATTACAGTTGAGTGACCATAGTCTTGTGCTTTGAAAGAAAGAACAAAAGTCTTGCATTTTACAGCCTCCCATCACGTCAGAAACATTCCAAAGCACTTCACATACAATTACTTACTTTTGAAGTGCAAACATAGCAGTCATTTTGCACACAGCAAGATCCTACAAAACAGCAACAAGATGAGTAACCAGTTACGCCGTTTCTGATGCTATTGATTGAAGGGGACCTGGACATCAGGAGAACTCTCTGCTCTTCTTCAAATAGTGCCATGTTTATTGTTCATCTGATGAGACATTAAACTGAGGCACAATCTAATTGTTCAAGATTGTGCCTTGGTTTAATGTCACATCCAACACACAGCACCTCTGACAGTGCAGCACTACCTCTACTGCACTGCACTGCAGTATCAGACTGTGTTCTCAAGCCCTAGAGTGGGGCTTGAACCCATGATTTCTGACTCAGAGAAGCAACTATTTGGTTTTGTTTCTTCTACTTGAGTGCACTGTGAAGGTCTCTGTCTCTGTGACCAGTGCAAATGAGTGATGACTGTTTTTCCACTTCCTTATAATATATTTACTTACTGTTGGGTATATTATGCTATTTTATAGATTGCTAGTTTTGTTATTCGAATGTTGCCCCCTCTTCTGAGACTAGTAATTCACATTGGGGTACAGTTTCTCGCTATTTTACACGTACAAATGTAGACATTGATGCCATTAATTTCTATGGGAGTTTTTCCCAATCATCTATCATAACTTCAGTGAAAGATCCACAGAAACCCCAAAGAAATGGCTTAAATGGTGGATGATCAGAAGAACCCTCATGGAAGTTTAACCCTTCAGTGCCAGCAAACTACTTGTTCATGGGGGGAGATATTACAGATTGCTCCTAATTAGATTGTTCTGAAGAAGTATTATCCAATAAAAATCATTGGGGGAGAAATTAAGTATCTCCCCAGCTTTTAGCGGTAACGAAAAAGTGGCGCTGGGTACTACTCCAGTGAATCCGACGCGAACTTCGAGTTTAGCGCTCCAGGAAGGAAGTGGAGCGCTAAACCAAGCGCTACCACTTCCCTTGGAATGCTAAAGTTCGGCAAGAGGGGCTCTAGTGGTTACCGCCGCCGCAAACCTCCACATCAATTTTGCAGGCATTGGTGCTATCGCCGCGCCCGGTCGCAAAGCCGGTAGTGCCCCGTTAACGCCCCCAGAGGCGCTAACGGGAGGTGCAAAGGAGGCCAAATTTCTCCCCCATTGACTAGCCACAGATATGGCTATACCAACACCGTTTTAGCCACATGCATCCATTTTAGTAGAAAATTCCTTACACACAATACAGGTAATATACTTCACATGTATATTTCTCTTTCACCAAAGTTTTGAATTCTGGCATGACTTTATCAGACACAGCACATCTTAGTGCAGCTTCTAGCTTTTTGTCGACAGTTGCGAGCAGTAGCTTGACTTCATCAGAGTGATTGCTGAGAATGTTGTCTCGCACAATGAGATGGTGCCAGACCCGCCCCTGCTTTCCATCCAGAACACGTTTGGATGCTGCTTACCCTTTGCCATCATGTGCCCTGTTAGAGCTGCTTATTATTGGTTGGGCTTACTCTCTTCTACTGGACCGGAGCAGTTATTTCAATCAGTCAAATTGACCACAATGAAAGCTACCCCTCTTCATACAATGTTCCTGGTCTTTCCATGATTCTGAAGTTCGCCCTTTTCACCCATGTTATACACCATTTTAACAGATAATCAGTAAGCAACAACAAGGAAGTAAACCTCACACAATGATAAAAAAAATTCGCACACTCTGTTTTCCAGATTACCATTTTACCAGCAAGTATACAAAAAGATTAAAGTACACACGCATATGCCATGCAAATATGAGTATTGAAATCACATGCCCAATGACTCATTACTTCCCGCAATTTTGAAATTAATTAATACTGGATGGGAAATCATGGGGAGTGCGTCCAGGATTTCCTGATATGTGCTACAGCCAGGTGTGACTCCTTACTAGGAGTGAGTACTCAAAAAATATCAATCCTTTTCTGATTTTACAATGGGGTAATTTAACTCGTCTGCTGGGAGCACATATCAGAAATTCAGATTTACACTGCCTGGTAATGTCGACCTCACCGTCTTATGAATCATGAGACAAACTCTTAAAAATTATGGGGGAAAAATTCAGTTGGTTGCGCCTCCCGTTAGCGCCTTAAGAGGGCGCTAATGGGGCGCAAAGCAGCTAGCGCCCGGGCGCAGCGATGTTTGCGCCGCTCGGGAACTTAACTAGACATTTAGCGGCGGCGCTAAACTTTATCGCCGCGATCTCTTGCGCGCGCAGTTTGTGACATCATACGAGAGTGCAACGCCCTTCTGGCGCCCCGGAGCAGAATTTCAGTGGTGCCCCCATCCTTACCGCCTGGCGCATCCAACGACCGGTAGAGTGGAACGCTATCATTCGCTGTGGGGCTGGGGGGGGGCGCTATTTAAAGGGGGCCTCTTCCTGTCTTTCTCTGTGGTGGACATTTTTGCACCACTCATTCTGAGAGAGAGAGAGAGATTCGGAGAGAGAGAAAGAGAGACTTCTGCATTGAGTCAACGCTGTGTCAGGTAGTTTTGGCTACTCATCCTAACTTCGCTGGTACTTTGGTTTCTGGCCTTCATAACTTTGCTTGCTTAGAGATATGGGGGCTGCACTGATGGGGGGCGTTGTCCTGCGCCAGCTGAATCGGAGGACACAGAGACGCAGAGAGAGAGTGGCAATGATGGCCAGACGGAGGAGGGCCAACAGGCGTCTGTACAGGAGAGCTTACCCTCCCAGGGTATATCGTGAACAGCTCTCCTACATTCATATGTCTGAGGAGCAGTGTCTGCGAAGGCTGCGCTTCAGCAAGGAGGTGGTCACTGAGCTCTGCCACCTGCAGCAGCCAGATCTGCAGCCTCAGCTGAGGTCCAGGACGTCTCTGTCGGTGGCAGTGAAGGTCACAGTGGCTCTGAACTTTTATGCTACTGGCTCATTTCAATCTGCTGTTGGGGACATCACCAATATCTCCCAGTTCGCGGTGCACTGCTGCATCAGGAAGGTCACAAATGCCCTCTTTAAAAGGAGACGAGAGTTCATCTCTTTCCCCATGACCCCAGACAAGCAGCAAGAACGCACTCTGGGCTTTGCGAGGATAGCGGGCTTCCCCATGGTGCAGGGCGCCATTGACTGCACGCATGTGGCTTTGCGTGCTCCGCATGAGAATGCCGAGGATTTCCGGAACAGAAAGGGGTTCCATTCCTTGAATGTTCAGTTGGTCTGTGACCACAGACAGCTGATACTCGCTGTCAATGCCCACTATCCTGGCAGCTGCCGCGATGCTTTCATCCTGCGCCAGACTACTGTGGCAGAACTTTTCGAGGCACTGCATCAGCCAGTTGGTGGGCTTCTCAGGGACAAGGGGTATCCACTGTGCACCTGGCTGATGACACCGCTCCATACGCCCAACACCCCTGCTGAGCTGCGGTACAACGAGAGCCATCAAGCTACCAGAAACGTCGTGGAGCACACAATCGGCGTGCTCAAGCAACGGTTCCGCTGTCTCGACCATTCTGGAGGAGCCCTGCAGTACTCGCCTGAGCGAGTTTCCAGCATCGTAGTTGTGTGCTGCATGCTGCATAACATGGCAATCCTCAGGACCCAGCCAATGCCACCAGGCCTTGGAGCACCACAGGAGGAGGAGGAAGAGGAGGAAGAGGAGGAGGAGGATGATCAGCAGCAGCACCAAGGCGTGAGGGCGGCCCACAATGGTGAAACTGCAAGGGCCGTCCGTCAGCGGCTGATAGCAAGCTGCTTCCAGGCCCCTGCTGTGGAAATGGCTTCTGCCATTGAGAACAGCATGAATGAACCCAACACGCAACCCCTAAGCCGGCCAAGGCACCACTGATTCCAAACACCAAACATGTATATTTTGAGTACCAAAACTTATTTATTTTACAAACTCTGTGTGTGTCATTTCTTCATGACAAACTCATACAAATAAACACAAAAAAACAGTCATTACCATAACTGGTTCTCACAACCTGGAGATCATGTGCAAAACACTCAACAAAAGTTTGACCACGAACCTCGGCCTTTAATAAAAAAATGACCAGCATTTTGACACACCTCCTACATCGAGGGTGAACTCCTTCCCGTGCGCCCTTCCCCCCTTCTTACCCTACTGCTCCTCCGCAATGGGACCTCAGTGGCTGCAGCAAGGCTGGTGGAAGGCTGCTGACTGTCAGGCCCTGACAATGCAGATGCCCTTGAGGGACGGCCTCGACCAGCACTGGGCCTGGAGGGCCCGGCTGCAGACAGCACCAACTCTGCATGGGCGGCAGCAGTCTGTCCTACAGGCGGTGGCAACTGCAGTGGAGAAGTGACAGTGGTGGCAGCAGGAATGCTGTCATCTTGAGCGAGGACAGCAACTCCCTGCTCGACCGGCACACTGGCACTCCCACGGGGCAGCACCTCAGCATCCGGAGCAATCTGCTGGAGCACAGATTGCTGGCCTGCTGTGGCGCGGTGAGAGCCCCGGGGAAATGTGAACAAACCAGCGAGGATGGCAAAAGACAGTACTCGCGTGGCCTCAATCTGAGTCTGCCTGAGAGCAGTCTGAGATTGAATTGCAGCACTGAGCTTCAGTGTCGCATCCGCCTGCGCTGCAGCAAAGTGCTCCACACTCCTTGCCAGTGCTTCAATGCATTTGGGCACCCTACCCACTGCAGCCATGAGCTCAGTGTGCATGCCCACCGCCTGGGTGTTCATTTCCGCGATCAGCCGCTCCTCCTCTGCGTCCAGTGCAGCAGGACTCGCTGGCATACTCTCCCTCCGGGGAGAAGGCCCCCGAGCTTCCCTACCCCCATCGCGTTGCTGCAGCCCGCTGGGTCCTGGAGCTTCACCCTCATCAGACCCTTCCCCCCTGCTCCCCTCCAGGGAAGGCGTGTTCCCAGTGTCGGCATGGGCTTCCTCGGGAGAGGGTGGCACTGATGCTCCGGCTTCCTCTTCCTCCTCGGCTGCAGCTTCACTCCCACTGGCAGCTTCAGGGCCCGTCTCCTCAGCTGGTGAATCACCAGCTGAAAGCAGGGAGGTACAAGAGTGGCTTTAGCGTGAGGACAGGGTGGCAGTAAGGGAGGAAAAAGTGCAGCGAGTTAGTAAGTTGGATTGAAAGTGTCAAAGGCTGGTGTTGTGAGGGACAAGTGGAAGGACAGAGGACAAAAAGGTGATGACCTTACCATTGCTGTCCAGAACGGGGTCGGCGTCTCCAGTGGCGACGGGACCGATCACCCGGCTTGCCACAATCCTGTGGACGCGCTCCTCCAGATCGCTGAGGGGTTGCAGCTGAGGCCGCCCTCCACCCGTCCGTTGCTGCTGTCTCCTATTATGCGCCAGCTTGGCCTGCAAGAAAAAGGACAGCGTCTGAGTAAATATACAGCCATGGTCTTGCCTGATGTGCCTCCCATAGGTGAATAGCCCTTACTGTATACAGCCATGGTCTTGCCTGATGTGCCTCCCATAGGTGAATAGCCCTACTGTAGCATGTCTGCTGATGTGCCTCCCATAGGTGAATAGCCCTTACTGTATGCAAGTATGATGTGTGTGTGTACTTCATGAAAGGGCCATAGGTGTTGGATGAGTGTTGTTAATTGTGGTTTTCAGACCCTCTGGCCATAGAGTGAGGTTGAGATGGAGGGATGGAGAGGTATTGCAAAAAAGCCACTCACCCTGACGACCCGAGTGAGGTCGTTGAACTTTTTCCGGCATTGGACATGGGTCCTGGGCACCATGCTCCTGGAGGAGACGCGCTGAGCCACCTCCCTCCACACTCTTCTGTAGTCGCGCGGCAAAGGCCTCCTGCCACTCTCTGGGTACAGTATTGCTCTTCGGCGCTCCACCGCGCCAACCAGAGCATCCAAGGCCCGCTCGGTGAAGCGCTGAGCTCGTTCTCTCACCCTCTCCATCCTTGGCTCGAAAAGGGATTCACAGGTCTCTCCAGGCCGAGATTCAAGGCTGCAATGAGCAGGGTGTGGCTGGGGAGCAAGATCGCCTCCCCCCTTTAAGAACTGGCCGGCGCCAGTGTGTCTGTGTTCCCTCGCTAACTGGCAGCACCTGCGCTGCGCTCGCGCTCTGAGTTAGCGCCTCACTGCTCGGCCCTTGCGCCTTAAGACAGGTGTGCAGCGCCTGATTCAGCGCTCCAATCACCTCCAGGGGCGTTAAAAGTGAAGTTTCCAGTCAGTGGCGATAATTAGCGCCAGGCGCTAATTTTTGCGCCCGGACGATATGTGCGCCCCAAACGGGGCGCGACTGAATTTTTAGCCCTATGTGATTTGGTAAGAAATTATGTGTTGCTTTTTTTTCCAAACATAAACCAATATAGATTGACAGTTCATTTATAAACCTCATTAGTAGTTTTATTTAATCTCTATCAGGTCACAGCTCTTTACAAAATCTATGCATCTGAAAATGCTTATAAAAAAGTTTTCAAACATCCTACCCATTATCACCACGCTGCCATGCATCTCAATTTAAGGTTATGATGACTGATATAAATTAGTTATACAATTAAGCATATATATTTATTGTTATTTTTTTTTACTTACTTAATGTAAGAGCAGGAAGGTGCCTGGGTTCGATCCCTGGCCTATGCTGAGTTACCAGATCTGAGCCAGGGTGGCAGTGAGTTGCGATGCTACAATTGGTCAATAAGCCATTTCCTAAAATCTCAATAGGTCATGGCCTTGCTGCAGGCCCAGAGTCTGGCAAGTCTCTTTTCTTTCCGTCGCCCCTCCTCTCTCTCCAAGCCCACGTGGCGCGTGCACTCTCCATTGATGGTGACAGGCACCCCCCTCCCGATCACCATGAGGAAACGCCACGGCCGTCAGTCTCTTTTCAACCGCGTGACCCGGCCGACTTCCAACCCGCCGACACAGCCAGGGCCATGGGCATCTCCGGGAGTCCGCACAAGGGGAAAGAAGAAGGGTTGAATTTAAAGGAAGGCCGCTGGCTCGTAACTCAGCCCGCATAATGCACATAAGAACATAAGAACATAAAAAATAGGAGCAGGAGTAGGCCATTCGGCCCTTCGAGCCTGCTCCGCCATTCAATGAGATCATGGCTGATCTTCTGCCTCAACTCCATTCACTGGCCCTATTGCCATATCCCTTGATGCCCTTACTAGTCAGAAATCTACAACCCCAGCTTCTCCAGACCCTCATTCCTGGTACCATGCTGGTAACCAACAGCTCGATTTTAAAATTCTCATCCTCATCTTCAAATCCCTCCATGGCCTCGCCCCTCCCTATCTCTAAACTCCTCCAGCCCTGCAACCCTCAGATCTCTGCGCTTCTCCAATTCTGGCCTCTTGAGCATCTCTGATTTTAATCGCTCCACCATTGGCGGCCATACCTTTAGCTGCCTGGGCCCGAAGCTCTGGAATTCAGTCCCTAAACCTCTCCACCTCGCTTGAAACCTACGTCTTTGACCAAGCCTGTCCCAATATCTCCATGTGCACGTCGGACTAACTAAATTATTTTCCCGCAGCCCTCAACTTGTTCTCGAAGTCCCAATCCAACTGAGTTGGAGTCCCTCTGTTTTAGGGTTTCAATGAGAGGATGGTGGACGAGTGGCAGTGCCACAATGTAACCTTGTTTTACTCAGTTGAGAAAAGCAGTGGGCTATGTCCAACATAGAAGGAAGCCTGAAAAAAAACCTTAACTTACAAAAATAAATTATCCCAGAAGAAGCTCAACCATTCAACTTGCCCAATGAACCTCGCTGCAATAGTGTTGTGTGTGTCCAACATGAGTGCGCATGCACAGTATCTGGACTATGGGAGAAGGGGTATGAAAAGCCAATGACAATCATGGGAGACAGGAATAATTAACTCTTCAACTCCAAAGAATCCAAATCTTTTCTCCTTCTTCCCCATATTTTGAAAAGGTTTCAATGAGAGGATGGTGGACGAGTGGCAGTGCAACAATGTAACCTCGTTTTACTCAATTGAGAAAAGCTTTTTCCAGTCATTTTCATATCATCTGGCAGACCTAGAAGTTAAACACTGGAGCCACAACAATGGGCCAAGTAAATGCTTGACCAATTGTTTGTTTACCCAAAAGTCCACTGACTGCGCAATTCAAAATGATCTCCCAACGATACTCAAAAATGTGGCATGACCCACCACACGGCCCATTAACTATGTAACTTTCTTTTTAAATGTTTGGTCTTTTGCGCGTGAACAAACAGAAAAGAAAAGCAAACAAGTGTGGTTTCAGCAATATCTACATTACACAGGTTCTGACGAAGGGTCATCGACCTGAAATGATAACTCTGTTTCTCTCTCCACAGATGCTGCCTGACCTGCTGAGTATTTCCAGCATTTTCTGTTTTTATTTCAGATTTCCAGCATCCGCAGTATTTTGCTTTTCTACATTACACAGAATCAGTTTGCGGGCTTTATTTGGAAAAGATTGAGATTATAGCCGGAACTCGGAGAAAAGTACTTCAAGTCGGCTGCAGAGAAACCAACACATTAAAAAAAAATGCATTTAAAAAGGGGGCGAGAGCCCAAAAGAAGCGCTGCTGATTGAAACATTTTGTTGCATCTTGTAGCGCGCGTCTCTGGAAATGCATTTCTACAAAAATAAAAGCGGACGGTGATGTAGGACTGACCGGAAAAGTGCCAAGGACATGTGAAGCTATTCGTGCAGCTCTCCCTCTGCAACAAGTCAAGTCCCCACAGGCGCCTCCTCGCAGTATGGCCGCCGCAGATCAGGTGACCACAAGCGAGCGGCCTCCTCCTGCCTGCAACACTGTCAAACCCAGCAAAAGCAAATCTCCGGCAGCAATTCCAACATAAAGTTACACTATGCATCCTCTGCAAACCGCAATCCCACTGATTATTTTCTTTTATTACAATGTTTGATTTGGGCAATGTGCATCTAGATCTGCGACAGTCTGTTGGTGAAGGGGGGATAAGTAAGGGCCGTGGACCCCCCCGGAGGAGAACTCTTGCCTAACTCACATGTCCCCTGCAGCTAATCATGATAAAGTTTAATACAGAGCTAAAAAGTCATGAGTTTTCTGAGGTGGATCATGAGATCGCGAGTTGGGGTGAGTTTTCATTAAAAATCACAGCCTAGAAATTCGAGTAGGCCGGCAACCTACCGGTAACAGCGCTGGCCACGGCTAACAGCTGTCCGCAGAGAAAGCGCAGGCAGCCTAATAAAGCCCGCAAACTGATTCTGTGTAATGTAGAAAAGCAAAATACTGCAGATGCTGGAAATCTGAAATAAAAACAGAAAATATTTTGGTGCTGCTTGCTAATTTATATCAGAGGTGTGTAGAATTTGTGGTGTAACGCGTTCTTTCCGGCGCTAAGCTAAGCAGGAGGCTGAAACTAGAGACTAAGCAAAGCTCTTTGGCCTAGAAATTCGTGGCAGCCACGAAAGTTGGCGGTGTCACCGCCGCTTCGTGTTAACGGCCGCTGAAAATGGTCAAAGCGGTAGAAGAGAAAAATTTGCGCTGGGGAGTAAAGATTTTTAGCCCAGCTCTAACTCACCATGTAACGCACTCCTGGTGGCGTTAGTGCAGGCATCGAAGGCGAAGTTGCCATCCAGAAGCGGCGATCCATCTTCCAACAGCCTTTGGAAACGAGGCAATGGGCTGGATTTTGCCAGGCCCGAGGAGGCGGGTTTGAAGGCGGGTCAGGTGGGAAAGTTGCCAAAAATGGCGTCGGGCTCCGATCACGACTCCGACCCGCCTTTGAGCAACTTTCCCGAATGCGGGCTTTCAGACCCCGTTTCGATCCTGCCTCCAAGAGGCGGGATAGGCCCTTAACAAGCACTTAAGTGCCTCTATAATGCCATTTTGAGAGGCCTTTCTGAGTTTAACACATCTCCCCCATGCTGCACGTCTCCCCTTGAACACGCCAGTTAATCCTGGCGGGTCCACAAGTGGATGGCTTACTAACAGCTGCAGCTCCACCATAAAAATGGCATTTTCCACAATGATCATTTACAGGTGGCAGAACTTTCTTTTCTCAGATCTGGGAGAACTTTTTGCAGGCCTACTCAGTTTGGAAGTTTTGAAGCTGAGAGCCATCTCCTCCTGGGAAACCCCTCTCCCCACCTTGACTGAGCGCTTCGTCAACTGAGGTATATACCTGCAGCATGGGAACCATTTATTTCCTTTCCTCCTGGACCTCAGATTCGGACAAAGACCAGCCGCGGCAAGAGCAGGAGCAACAACAGGAGCGCCAACCTGCTTCTCTACTGTAGCCACCCTCTCCTCTACAGTAGCCAGCCATACCACGGAGGTAGCCATCCTTTCCACGGAGGTTGCCATCCTTTCCATGGTGATGTGTTCATGCGCCAATGCCTTCCCAAAGGCTCTGCTCATGTTCGTGATGGACTCCTCCATCTGCTCCACACTCGCAGCAACCCTGGAGACAAAACCTGCCAGAGACTCCTACACCTGTTCCTGGAGTTCCAGCACCGCTCTCCTTCTGGATGGACCCGGAGGCACAGGGTCGACATGCTGCTGAGCCGAGCTGGCAGAGTCCTGCGCCCTCCAACGAGGACTCTCCACTGCTGTCCCTGTCTCCACCATCTGCTGATGCTCACTTGTGAGCTGTGATACACCAGGTGACAAAACTACTCTATCTCCCGAAGGTCCCACCGAGGTGTGAGTGTCTGCGCTGGTGCTGGGTGCGCTTAATTCTGCTGACGTTGCGCCCTCAGGAGGTTGCAGCTTCCTCTGAGGAGTCTGGTGGCTCAGGCTGTTCCTCCTGGACAGTGGGGACGGGGGCTGTCGATTGTCCTGTGGGGGTGTAAAGGAAAAAGTTAGACATGTGAGATAAACATTGCATGCACATTGAATTGTGAAGATGATCATAAGTCAATCTGTTAGAGCATTAGAACCAATATCAGTCACTCATGCAATGTCAATGAGAGAGATGAAAAACTATTCTGTCACCAGCTTGCTCTGATGCGCCTGTCCGTCCCCCACTTGCGCATCCTCCTCGACTCCCACGATCTCCAGGGCCGCCTCCTCTGCACTGGTGAGCTGGGCTATTGAGGGTGGCCCTCCTCCTGTCGTCACCCTTTCCCTCTTATTGTGGACTCTCTTTTCCTGCAATGAGGGACACAAGTGGAGTTTGAGTGAGAATGAAGAAGTGAGTGTAGAGAATCCATAGCATAGATGCTTAGAAAGACACAAAGATGGAGTGAGATCCCAAGACCAAGGGCCCTCCCTGTGTGTTGTAAGTTGTTGTCATAGCATCACAGTGATAGCGAGTGTGAGGGCTGCATAGTCGAATAGTTAAGTGAATGTGAACATACAGAGAGAGGGAATGGGTAAGGATGCAGGGATGTAAGGGTCAAGTGGGATGTGGAGGAGGAGGTTGGCAATGAAGAGTGCTGGTGATGAGAGGCGATGGGGATCAGATTGAGGGTCATGGTGATGGAATGCTCACTTTTCCTGTGCGGAGAAGGTCATGAAACCTCTTTCTGCACTGCAGCCAGGTTCTGCTGCACATTGAGATGACATTCACCTCCTGTGCCACTTGCAGCCACACAGCTTTGGTCTGCTGCGGAGGTTTTTCCTCCCTGAAGAAGGAAACAGCACTTCCTTATGAGCTCTTGCTCCCTCCACCAGAGCTTGGAGGGAGTCCTCATCAAAGCGGGGTGCGCACTTGGGACTTGAGCTTGCCATGTTTGTACCACTAACCCCTCAGAAGTCTCAGCAAAAAGTTGTAAGGCAGAAAATAAACCAAGGCTGCTTGCAGGCCTTAAATGCAGCTGCATAGATGACGTCATCAGAGGCGAGTTTCAGGACCAAAAGACTCATTGGGCCAGGGGTTCCCACATGCTGGAAATCAAGTGCCCAATTCGGGCAAAATCGCTCAATTGTCCCGCCTCACATCGGAGGCGAGGGCGGGCCCGCCGACCACCTGACCCGACCCCAATCTGCCCCCAATGACAAAATCCAGCCCAATGAGTTTGCTAGGCACTGTGGGACATTAAAAGGGCAATGCATTAAAAGGGCAAAGCCTTCTGAACTGATAAAAATAAAAATGAAGTAAAAAAATACATTTCAGCCCTCACTCCTTTGCTACAAAATAATTAACATTAAAAAGAAGTCCCAAATAAGAGTCTTCAGCACTTCAAGCTGAATTTCCTTTTGAACCTCCAAAAATGGGAAAAGTGCTTTAGCACTAACACAAATGGCTCAGCACGCCAGGGAAGGGGTACACAGGGTCTCACACGCAGCACTCCAGCTTTGTGCAGGGGGTCAACACTGCAAGAGAGGTCCTCTACCCACAGGGGCCAGGAGGCCCTCCAGAAAGAACGATGTGAGACTATATCACCGAGGCCATCACTGCCAGCAGTGTCCCCCCGACCAGCTGGCTCCAGTGCCCAAAGAAGCTTCATGACCTCAGACCACTGGTCAAGGTCAGTGAATGTATCTTCAAAAACCGTCTCCTACCAACTGAATCACCAGCCTCACACACTGTTCAATGCACGACTACCCCTCCGCCCACCCAAATCACTCACCTACCAACAATCTGTACCAATCACGAGGGACATCCCCCATTCCAAGCCTCACGTCACCCCCTTGGAAGAGACGGTGCAGTCCATTCTTGGCAGGGGCTTGGCTGAGCCCTTGGCCAGCGGTGGGGCAGAAAGGATACAAGATGCTGGTATCCTCATACGTTATCCTCCTTCTCACATGCATCTCTTGCTTTGCCGCCTTCCACCCTTGTGCCTTCCTCATTTCACACACCCAAGAAATGCAGCCTGCCCAGCCAGTGGTTGGCCAAGAAGAGGGAGAGGAGAGTGAAGAAGAAGAAGAAGAAGAAACACCATCACTCCATTTGACACTCCCAGCCATCAGTTTAAAACATTTTTTTCCCCAAATTTTGCTTTAAAAATATTCCTTGATATATTTAAGAATAGCAAGTTGGTAAAGTTTTATTAATACAGCTGAACATGGGTTTATCACAAAAAATAAGCATTTTAATTCACAGTGTGAATCCATCACCTGTGAGTAACCCGATTTTAAATTACTGAAAATTACTTTTCAAAAACATACAAAACTGTTTTGTAGTTAGATTGAGGTCCAGTAGTCAGTTCCTTAGTAACTTAAACAAAATCATTCAAAACCTTTCAAAATTTACCTATTAGTGTCCTTGCACCCCCAAATTCCAGCTTAATTTTTGGAGCCTCCGTGAAGGCCTGCAAATGAGCACAATTAGCAGAAACTCCCAATGAAGATTAATTCACCCTGAGGGGGTGGCCAGTTTTGTGGGCAGGGCCTGCTTTTAGCACGATGTTTTTAAAACTAGTGCAAAAGATTGTGGAAATTCGAGTTGCGCTGAATGCAATTTGCACTTAAAATTCGGCGATCTTTTGCAGCAGTTACTGAGGATGTAACTAGCTGGGCAGATAAAGGAGAGCCAGTGGATGTAGTATATTTGGATTTCCAAAAGGCATTCGATAAGGTGCCACATAAAAGGTTATTACACAAGATTAGGGCTCATGGAGTCGGGGGAATTGCGCCGAAAAAACTATCGAGCAGAAACTCCAGGGCATAATATATGTGTTCAGTGAGGCTTAAAGAGGGAGAAACAAAATAATAAAAATCAGACCTTTGCTTGGCTTACTGGAAGTGGTCCAGTGGCAGGATACAGTAACAGACTAATTTTTAGTGAGCCTTCTGTAATGGAAATTCATTAATAAAATCATTAGACTTCTGTACGCACTGTTTGTATTCATGGTCTCGTTTTTGTCAACATAAGAAATAAAAGCAGGAGTAGTCCATACGGCCCCTCGAGCCTGCTCCACCATTCAATAAGATCATGGCTGATCATCGACCTCAACTCCACTTTACTGCCCGATCTCCATATCCCTTGATTCCCCGAGAGTCCAAAAATCTATCTATCTCAGCCTTGAACATACTTAAAGACTCAGCATTCAAAGCCCTCTGGGGTAGAGAATTCCAAAGATTCACCACCCTCTGAGTGAAGAAATTCCTCCTCATCTCGGTCTTAAATGGCCAACCCGTTATTCTGAGATTGTGCCCCCTAGTTCTAGACACTCCAGCCAGGGGAAACAACCTCTCAGCATCTACCCTGTCAATGCCCTTCAGAATCTTGTATGTTTCAATGAGATCACCTGTCATTCTTCTAAACTCCAGAGAGTATAGGCCCATTCTACACAATCTCTCATTATAGAACAACCCTCTCATCCCAGGAATCAATCTAGTGAACCTTTGTTGCACCGCCTCCAAGGCAAGTATATCCTTCCTTAGATAAGGAGACAAAAACTGTGCACAGTACTTCAGGTGTGGTCTCACCAAGGCCCTGTACAAATGTAGCAAGACTTCCTTCCTCTTATACTCCAACCCCCTTGCAATAAAGGCCAACATGCCATTTGCCTTCCTTATTGCTTGCTGTACCTGTATGCTAGCTTGCTGTGTTTCTTGCACGAGGACACCCAAATCTCTCTGAACACCAACATTTGAAAGTTTCTCACCATTTAAAAAATATTCTGTTTTTCTATTCTTCCTACCAAAGTGAATAACCTCACATTTCCCTACATTATACTCCATCTGCCACCTTACTGACCACTCACTTAGTCTATCTATATCCCTTTGCAGATTCTTTGGGGTAGAAATTAGGTCGCGCCCCATTTGGGGCGCAAATATCGTCCTGGCGCTAATTATCGGCACTGACAGGAAACTTCACTTTTACCGCCCCGGGAGGTGAGTGGAGCGCTAAATTAGGCGCTGCACACCTCTCTTAAGGCGCAAAGGCCTAGGAGTGAGGCGCTACCTCAGCGCACGAGCGCAGCGCAGCTGCTGCCAGTTAGCGAGGGAACACAGACACACTGGGGCCGGACACTTCTTAAAGCGGGGGGGGCCACTTGCTCCCCAGCCACACCCTGCTCATTGCAGCCTTGAATCTCAGCCTGGAGAGACCTGTAATCCATTTTGCTGCCAAGCATGGAGAGGGTGAGAGAACGCGCTCATCGCTTCACCGAGCGGGCCTTGGATGCTCTGGTTGACGCAGTGGAGCGCAGACGATGCATGCTGTTCCCGGAGAGTGGCAGGAGGCCTTTGCCACGCGAGTTCAGAAGAGTGTGGAGGGAGGTGGCTCAGAGCGTCTCCTCCAGGAGCATGGTGCCCAGGACCCATGTCCAGTGCCGCAAAAAGTTCAACGACCTCACTCGGGTCGTCAGGGTGAGTGGCTTTTTCTCAATACCTCTCCATCCCTCCATCTCAACCTCACTCTATGGCCAGAGGGTCTTAAAACCCCAATGCACAACACTCATGCAACACCTATGGCCCTTTCATCAAACACACACACACATTCCACACTTTGCATACAGTAAGGGCTATTCACCTATGGGAGGCACATCAGGCAAGACCATGGCTGCATATTGTAAGGGCTATTCACCTATGGGAGGCACATCAGGCAAGACCATGGCTGCATATTGTAAGGGCTATTCACCTATGGGAGGCACATCAGGCAAGACCATGGCTGTATATTGACTCAGATGCTGTCCTTTTTCTTGCAGGCTAAGCTGGCTCATAATCGGAGACAGCAGCAACGGACGGGTGGAGGGCGGCTTCAGCTGCAACCCCTCAGCGATCTGGAGGAGCGCGTCCACAGGATTGTGGCAAGCCGGGTGATCGGTCCCGTCGCCACTGGAGACGCCGACCCCGTTGTGGACAGCAATGGTAAGGTCATCACCTTTTTGTCCTCTGTCCTTCCACTTGTCCCTCACAATACCAGCCTTTGACACTTTCAATCCAACTTGCTAACTCGCTGCACTTATTCCTCCCTTACTGCCACCCTGTCCTCACGCTAAAGCCACTCTTGTACCTCCCTGCTTTCAGATGGTGATTCACCAGCTGAGGAGATGGTCCCTGAAGCTGCCACTGGGAGTGATGCTGCAGCTGAGGAGGAAGAGGAAGCCGGAGCATCAGTGCCACCCTCTCCCGAGGAAGCCCATGGCCACACTGGGAACACGCCTTCCCCGGAGGGGAGCAGGGGGGAAGGGGCTGATGATGGTGAAGTTCCAGGACCCAGCGGGCTGCAGCAACGCCATTGGGGGGGGAGGGAAGAACGGGGGAGCAGGGGGGAAGGGGCTGATGATGGTGAAGTTCCAGGACCCAGCGGGCTGCAGCCACGCCATGGGGGGGGGAGGGAAGAACGGGAGCCTTCTCCCCAGAGGGAGAGTATGCCAGACACTCCTAATGCAATGGACGCAGAGGAGGAGCGGCTGATTGCAGAAATGAACAGCCAGGCGGTGGGCATGCACACTGAGCTCATGGGTGCAGTGGGAAGGGTGCCCGAATGCATTGAGGCACTGGCAAGGAGTGTGGAGCACTTCGCTGTAGCACAGGCGGATGCCACACTAAAGCTTACTGCTGCAATTCAGTCACTGGCTGCCAGGAACCCATCTGAGACTGCTCTCATGCAGACTCAGATTGAGGCCACGCGAGCACTGACTGCTGCCATCCTCGATGGTTCGTGCACATGTCCCCGGGGCTGTCACCGCGCCGCAGCAGGCCAGCAATCTGTTCTCCGGCAAATTGCTCCGGATGCTGAAGTGCTGCCCCGTGGGAGTGCCAGTGTGTCGGGCGAGCAGGGAGTTGCTGTCCTCTCTCACGATGACAGCATTCCTGCTGCCAACACTGTCACTTCTCCACTGCACTTGCCACCGCCTGTAGGACAGACTGCTGCCGCCCATGCAGAGTTGGTGCAGTCTGCAGCCGGGCCCTCCAGGCCCAGAAGTGGTCGAGGCCGTCCTTCAGGGGCATCTGCAGTGTCAGGGTCTGACAAGCAGCAGCCTTCCACCAGCCTTGCTGCAGCCACTGAGGTCCCATTACGGAGGAGCAGTAGGGTTAGAAGGGGGGAAGTGCGCAAGGGAAGGAGATCACCCTCGAAGGGCAAAAAGTAGGAGGTGTGCCAAAATGCTGGTCATTTTTTTATTAAAGGCCGAGGTTCATGGCCCAACTTTTGTTTAGTGTTTTGGACATTATCTCCAGGTTGTGAGAACCAGTTATGTTATTGACTGTTTTTTTGTGTTTATTTCTATGAGTTTGTCATGAGGAATTGACACACACAGAGTTTGTACAATAAATAAGTTTCTGTATTCAAAATATACATGGCTGGTGGTTGGAATTATTGGTGCCTTGGCCGGCTTAGGGGTTGCGTGCTGGGTTGATTCGTGTTTGTAGCACTGGCAGGGGCCCTAGAAGCGGCTTGCTATTAGTCGTTGACGGACGGCCCTTGCAGTTTGACCATTGTGGGCCGCCCTCCTGCCTTGGTGCTGCTGCTGATCATCGTCCTCGGCCTGTTCCTCCTCTTCCTCCTCCTCCTCTTGTGGTGCTGCAAGGCCTGGTGGCATTGGCTGCGTCCTGAGGATTGCCATGTTGTGCAACATGCAGCACACCACTACGAATTTGGAAACTTGCTCAGGCGAGTACTGCAGGGCTCCTCCGGAATGGTCCAGACAGCGGAATCGTTGTTTGAGCACGCCGATTGTGCGCTCAATAATGTTCCTCGTTGCTTGTTGGCTTTCCTGGTACCGCAGCTCAGCAGGGGTGTTTGGCGCACGGAGCGGTGTCATCAGCCAGGTGCTCAATGCGTACCCCTTGTCCCCCAGAAGCCAACCAACTGGCTGATGCGGTGCCTCGAAAATTTCTGCCACAGTACTCTGGCGCAGGATGAAAGCATCGTGGCAGCTGCCCGGATAGTGGGCATTGACAGCGAGAATCACCTGTCTGTGGTCACAGACCAACTGCACATTCAAGGAATGGAACCCCTTTCTGTTCCGGAACTCCTCTGCATTCTCTCGCGGAGCACGCAAAGCCACATGCGTGCAGTCAATGGCGCCCTGCACCATGGGGAAGCCCGCTACCCTCGCAAAGCCCAGAGCACGGTCATGCTGCTTGTCTGGGGTCATAGGGAAGGAGATGAAGTCTCGTCTCCTTGTGAAGAGGGCATTGGTGACCTGCCGGATGCAGCGATGCACCGCAAACTGGGAGATATTGGCGAGGTCCCCAACAGCAGCTTGGAATGAGCCAGTGGCGTAGAAGTTCAAAGCCACTGTGACCTTCACTGCCACCGACAGAGACGTCCTGGACCTCAGCTGAGGCTGCAGATCTGGCTGCAGCAGGTGGCAGAGCTCAGTGACCACCTCCTTGCTGAATCGCAGCCTTCGCAAACACAGCTCCTCGGACATGTGGATGTAGGAGAGCTGTTCACGATATACCCTGGGAGGGTAAGCTCTCCTGTACATGCGCCTGATGGCCCTCCTCCGTCTGGCCATCATTGCCACTCTCTGTCTGCGTCTCACTCTCCTCCGATTGAGCTGGAGCAGGACGACGCCCCCAATCATTGCAGCCCCCATATTCTCTTTGCCAGAAAAGTAATGAGGTACAGCAACGAAAGTAGCAGCAAAGTTAGGATGAACTAGGCAAAACTACCTCACAAAGCGTTGAGTCAATGTAGAAGTCTCTCTCTCTCTCTCTCCGAATCTCTCTCTCTCTCTCAGAACGAGTGGTGCATAAATGTCGACCACAGAAAAAGACAGGAAGAGGCCCCCTTTAAATAGCGCCCCCCCCAGCCCCACACCGATTGATAACGTTCCAGTCTTCCGGTCGTTGGAAGCGCCAGGCGGTAAGGCAGGGGGCGCCACTCAATTTCCGCTCCGGGGCGCCCCAAGGGCGTTGCACCACGGAATGACGTCACAATCTGCGCGCGCAGGTGGTCGCAGCGGTAAGTTTTAGCGCCGCCGCACAATCTCAAGTTAAGTTCTCGAGCGGCGCAAACAGCGCTGCACCCGGGCATTAGCGCCTTAACGCCCCATTAGCACCCATTTAAGGCGCTAACGGGAGGCGCAACCAACTGAATTTTTACCCCTTTGTGTTCTTCTCACATCTTACTGTCACACCTAGCTTTGTATCATCAGCAAACTTGGATACATTACACTTGGTCCCTTCATCTAGGTCATTAATATAGATTGTAAATAGCTGAGGCCCCAACACTGATCCTTGCAGCACCCCACTAGTTACAGCCTGCCAAGCTGAAAAAGATCAGTTTATCCCTACTGTCTGTTTTCTGTCCATTAACCAATCCTCGATCCATGCTACTATATTACCCCCAACCCCACGAGCCCTAATCTTGTGTAATAAACTTTTATGTGGCACCTTATCGAATGCCTTTTGGAAATCCAAATATACTTCATCCACTGGTTCCCCTTTATCTATCCTGCTAGTTACATCCTCAAAAAACTCTAATAAATTTGTCAAACACGATTTCCCTTTCATAAAACCATGTTGACTCTGCCTAATCATGTTATGATTTTCTAAATGCCCTGATACCACTTCCTTAACAATGGATTCCAACATTTTCCAGACGACTGATGTCAGGCAAACTGGCCTGTAGTTCCCTGTTTTTTCTCTCCCTCCTTTCTTGAATAGTGGTGTTACATTTGTGATCTTCCAATCCGCTGGGACCATTCCAGAATCTAGGGAATTTTGGAAGATCAAAACCAATGCATCCACTATTTCTTCAGCCACCTCTTTTAGAACCCTAGCATGTAGGCTGTCAGGTCCAGGGGATTTGTCAGCTTTTAGTCCCATTAGTTTCTTTAGTACTTTTTCTCTACTTATATTAATTACATTAAGTTCCTCACCCTCATTAGACCCTTGGTTCCCCACCATTTTTGGTATGCTTTTTGTATCTTCTACTGTGAAGACAGATACAAAATATTTGTTTAACGTTTCTGCCATTTCCTTATTCCCCATAATAATTTCTCTTGTCTCAGCCTCTAAGGGACCAACATTTGCTTTTGCTACTCTCTTCCTTTTTACATACTTGTAGAAGCTCTTACAATCTGCTTTTATATTTCTTGCTAGTTTTCTCTCATTTTTCCATTTTTATCAATTTTTTGGTCAACCTTTGCTGGTTTCTGAAACTCTCCCAATCCTCAGGCTTACTATTATTCTTTGCAACATTATAAGATTCTTCTTTCAATATAATGCTATCCTTAACTTCTTTAGTTAGCCACGGTTGGATCACTTTTCCCGTGGAGTTTTTGTTTCTCAATGGAATGTATTGTTGTTGAAAATTATGAAATATTTCTTTAAATGCTAGCCACTGCATATCTACCACCATACCTTTTAATCTATTTTTCCAATCTACCTGAGCCAACTCATCCCTCATACCTATGTAATTGGCTTTATTTAAGTTTAAGACTTTAGTTTCGGACTTGGGCAAGTCACTCTCAAACTTAATGTGAAATTCTCCAACAAGCGAGAGTCTAACCACCTCCCCTTGACATTCAACAGCATTACCATCGCCGAATCCCCCACCATCAATATCCTGGGGGTCGCAATTGACCAGAAACTTAAATGGACCAGCCACATAAATACTGTGGCAACAAGAGCAGGTCAGAGGCTGGGTATTCTGTGGCGAGTGACTCACCTCCTGACTCCCCAAAGCCTTTCCACCATCTACAAGGCACAAGTCAGGAGTTTGATGGAATACTCTCAACTTGCTTGGATGAGTGCAGCTCCAACAACACTCAAGAAGCTCGACACCATCCAGAACAAAGCAGCCCGCTTGATTGGCACCCCATCTACCACCTTAAACATTCACTCCCTCCATCACTGGCGTACCATGGCTGCAGTGTGTACCATCTACAAGATGCACTGCAGCAACTCACCAAGGCTTCTTCGACAGCACCTCCCAAACCTGTGACCTCTACCACCTAGATGGACAAGGCCAGCAGGCGCATGGGAACACCACCACCTGCAAGTTACCCTCCAAGTCACACACTATCCTGACTTGGAAATATATTGCTGTTCCTTCATCATCGCTGGGTCAAAATCCGAGAACTCCCTACCTAACAGCACTGTGGGAGTACCTTCACCTCGCGTACTGCAGCGGTTCAAGTAGGCGGCTCACCACCACCTGCTCGAGGGCAATTAGGGTTGGGCAAAAAATATTGGCCTTACCAGCAACACCCGCATCCCATGAATGAATTTTTAAAAAAGGATCACATGCTGGGAATATGGGTGTGCTTAAACCCCCCAATAATAAACAGAAAATTAGGAGGAGTGCAGCATTGAATTCCCAGTATGTGCTCCCAGCAGGTGACGCTTCGTACCTGGAGAATGAATTCATTGGGCTTGATTTTGTCATTGGGGTGGGCTGGGGTCGTGTCATCCGCTTTTCGTGTTAGCCACCCGACTCCAATTGGATGTGGGAGAATTATTCGATTTTCCCCTAATTGAGCAATTGAGTTCCAGCATGTGGGAACCCATGACCCAATTAGTTTTTTCAGTCTGAAAGTCACCTCTGATGATGTCATCATTGCTGCTGCATTTAAGGTCTGCAAAGACTGGGAAGCTTTTGGCCTTTGCTGTGAGAGGGACCTGGAGGCAAAGTGAGCAGCAGGAGACCTAAGTCTGCTCCCAGATTTTTTTGCACCACCACCACCACCACCACCACCACCACCACTACTCCAGGCTCCAAAGATCCACAACAATAATTATGACTGCTAAAAGTTCCCCCAGAATGATGATTGATCAAATCTCCTTCTTAATGGTGGAGCTGCAGCTGATAGTCAGCAATCCAAGTGTGCTACCACCAGGTTTCACCGTCGTGTTTCAGAGGAGGCGTGCATCATGTCGGAAAAGTGTTAAAATCAGAAAGGCCTATCAAAATGGGATTATAGAGGCAATTAAGTGGTTGTTAAGGGCCTATCCCGCCTCTTGGAGGCGGGACGGAGACGGGATCAGAAACCACGCATTTGGGAAAATTGCTCGGAGGCGGGATGGAGACGGGGTCGGGCCCGCCCGCCATTTTTTGCAATTTTAACACCCCACACGCCTCCATTCCCGCCTCCTCGGGCCTGGCAAAATCGAGCCCATTGCATTACTTAAGATAATGAACTGACAGGTAGAGGGAGACAGTAAAAGAAAAACCAATGATGAGTGTACTGTTTATAAGAGACAGAATTGGTCATAGATAGTGTGACTTGTGAGGTTCACTAACAAAATAACTTTTCCAGCTTGTTTTAACATAGGGAAAGAGGCCCTGAAATTCTGAGGGGGGTTGTCCCAATCTCCCACTGCAATTTTGTCATTCAGAAGTTCAGCGTCAGAAACCTTAAGCAGTACTGAAAATGTACTGGATGTCCTTATAATGATTTATATAGGTCTGCTGATAGTCAAAGAAGCACCTACTTCATGGAAACGTATTTGACAAATCGTTTTTAGTTTGTTCTGGTAAATTGCAATGAAATACTATGGTATCATTTGTGCAAGATTTAATCTATCCTATCTATGATTTCATCATGACAGAAATGAAATAAGGTTCTTTTTTTCCCTTTCCCTCAACACAAAGACAGGTTTGCCAATAACTCTTATGAAGGTAATTTCCCTTAAAAGGAACTATGAACTGAACTCTGAGTCCGGTGCGGCCGGAGCAGACAGCGGCTTCAAACCCCGCTCCCATCTTCATCCTGCCTCCTCCATGCGATTTTGCCTTGATTGGGCTTGTTAAGCCCGCCCTGCGAGGTTCCTGGCCAATTAAAAGGAAGCGGGTCTGATGACGTCATCTGCTGACATGTCATCAGCCGGTTTCCTTAAAGGGGCCACGTCCACATTGATTTTGACAGTTGTACTGTCAGTGTTCTACAGCATTGAGGTGCTGCAAACACTGACAAGCACTGCACAAAGGTACACGGCTGCACCCAGGCTCTCCCAGTCACAGCACGCAGGGAGGTTCTCTTCCCTTCCAATGGGCAGAAGACACCTTCCCAGGACACCAACGCAGCCTGGTCACACATTGCACAGGAGGACACAAGCAGGGAAGTTCTCAGGAGGACCTGGCTGCAGTGACGCAAACCTTTCAATAATCTCATTAGTTCACGAAAAGGTACTGCAATGCCACACTCAACCTCATCTTGCTGTGCCACGCATCACATCCCCATCACTCTGCCTTCCCTACCCTACTCCTGCACATCCTTACTCACACCAACTTACCTCCACCCATCCCGCTCTATTTACATTATCATTTCCGTATCTCATTAGCCACCCCTCACACTCACCCTCATCCTTGTCCAATCATACCAACTAACAACACACAAGGGTAGGCACTTGGGTGTTTTATGCAATGTTCATATAAAGTTTCTGGTAATGTGCTGTCAAACACTGAGGGGGAAAAATTCAGTTGATTAGCGCCTCCCGTTTGCGCCATAAGAGGGCGCTAACGGGGCGCAAAGCAACTAGCGCCCGGGCGCGGCGATGTTTGCGCCGCTCGCGAAATTGACCAGACATTTTGCAACGGCGCTAAACACTACCGCCACGATCTCCTGCGCCCGCAGATCGTGATGTCAGTCGAGAATGCAATACCCCGGTAGCGCCCCGGACCGGATATTGAGTGGCGCCCCCTGCCTTTCCGCCTGCCGCTAGCAATGACAGGTAGAGAGGAACGTTTTGCAGTCGGGAAGGGACTGGGGAGCGCTATTTAAAGGCGGCCTCTTCCTGCCTTTTTTTGTCGGAGACATTTTTGCACCACGCATTCTGAGAGAGAGAGAGAGAGAGATTCTGAGAGAGAGAGAGAGATTCTGAGAGAGAGAGAGAGAGACTTCTGGAGAGATTCAACGCTGTATGAAGGAGTTTTGGGTACTGAGCAGCACTTTGCAGGTTCTTTTTGATTTGACCTTCCTTGTATCGATTTAGAAGAGATGGGGGCTACACTGATTCGGGTCGTCGTCCTGCACCTGCAGAATCGGAGACATCAGAGACGCAGAGAGAGAGTGGTGGGAGCAGGAATGCTGTCATCCTGAGAGAATACAGCACCTTCCTGCTCGACCGACACACTGGCACTCCCACAGGGCAGCACCTCAGCATCCGGAGCAATCTGCTTGAGCACAGATTGCTGGCCTGCTGCGGCACCGTGAGATCCCCGGACAATGTGGTCGAACCAGCGACGATGGCAGCAGTAGTGCTTGTGTTACATCAATCTGAGACTGCATGAGAGCAGTCTGAGATTGAATGGCAGCAGCCAATGACTGAATTGCGGCACTAAGTCGTTGCGTTGCGTCGGCCTGTGCTGAAGCGGAGTGCTCCACACTCCTTGCCAATCCATCAATGTTTTTGGGCACCCTTCCCATGAGCTGAGTGTGCATGTTCACCGCCTGGGTGTTCATTTCCGTGATGAGCCGCTCCTCCTCTGCGTCCAGTGCAGCAGGACTCGCTGGCCTGCTCTCCCTCCGGGGAGATGGCCCCCAAGCTTCCCTACCCCCATCGCGTTGCTGCAGCCCGCTGGGTCCCGGAGCTCCATCCTCATCAGACCCTCCTCTCCTGCTCCCCTCCAGGGAAGACGTGGTCCCAGTGTGGGCATGGGCTCCCTCGGGAGATGCAGGCGGTGAGGCTCCGGCTTCCTCTTCCTCCTCACCTGGGGCTTCACTGTCTCTACTTGGTTGAGGGACAGGCTGCTCAGCTGGTGGTTCACTATCTGAAAGCAGGGAGGTACAAGAGTGGCTTTAGCGTCAGGACAGGGGGGCAGTAAGGGAGCAAGGACTGGAGATATTTAGTAAGTTGGATTGAAAGTGTAAAAGGCTGGTGCAAGTGGAATGAGAGAGGAGAGAAAGCTGATGAACTTACCATTGCTGACCCCAAGGGGGTCGGCCTCTCCAGCGGCCACGCCACCTATAACCTGGCTGGCAACGATCCTGTGGACGCGCGCCTCCAAATCGCTGAGGGTCTGCAGCTTAGCCGGCCCTCCACCGGTCCATTGCTGCTGGCGCCTGTTGTGAGATAGCTTGGCCTGCAAGAAAAAGGACGGCGTCTGAGTAAATGTGCAGCCATGTGCTTGCCTGATGTGCCTCCCATAGTTAAATAGCCCTTAATGTATGCAAGGTGTGGAATGTGCATGTGTGTTTTATGAGATGGCCATAGGTCTTGGATGAGTGTTGGGCATTTGGGGTTTTTAAACTCTCTGGGCACAGAGTGAGGTTGAGATGGAGGGATGTAGAGGTTTTGAAAAGCAGCCACTCACCCTGACCACCCGAGTGAGGTCGTTGAACTTCTTCCGACATTGGGTGTGGGTCCTGGGCACCATGCTCCTGGAGGAGACGTGCTGAGCCACCTCCCTCCACACTCTTCTATAATCGCGTGGCAATGGCCTCCTGCCACTCTGTGGGTAGAGTACTGACCTTCGGCGCTCCACTGCGCCAACCAGAGCCACCAAGGCCTGGTTGCTGAAGCGCTGAGCTCGTTCCCTGGGCCTCTCCATTCTTCTTTGCAGCAGAATTCAAGTTCAGGTCTGTCCAGGCCAAGATTCAAGGCTGCAATGAGCAGGGTGTGGCTGGAGAGCAAGATCAACCCTCCCCTTTAAGAACTGGTTGGCGCCAGTGTGTCTGTGTTCCATTGCTGACTGACATCACCTGAGCTTCGGCAGCACTCTGAGGTAGCGCCTCGCTCTTCAGCGTTAGCGCCTTAAGAGAGGTGTGTAGCCCCTGATTTAGCGCTGCAATCACCTCCAGGGGCGATAGAAGCCAAGTTTGCAATCGGAGGCGATAATTAGCGCCAGATGCTAAACTTTGCACCCGGCCGATAATTGTGTCCCAAACGGGGCGATACCAAATTTCTCCCACTGAAACTTTTATTTTCAACACTTTGCCTTCTTGGACAGATTTGTTTGCACCTTTGGAAGTGTCTTAGTGAGTTCCAGTGAATGGTGAGACATAACTTCCCCCCTCTCCCAATGGTGACGAGTGTGAAAGGAATGGTTTGGACATTGTAGGGATGCTTTATGGTGCTGGTGTGGGGTGGTGCCAACCTGGCGCATCATATGGCAGCCAGGGTGTACAGTGCCAAGTGAAGTTAATCTGGCCATGGTGAGGCCATCCCTGGCCTCCCGGGCAGCAATGTGGTCAGGTGCTGATGCCCTGTGTCCTGTGCAGCATCAGGTGATTGCGGAGAAGGTTGGTGTTGTTGTTGGTGGGGCTGGTGTGCCTGGTGATGTTGGTGTTGGGGCTGATCGTGGAGGGATTCAGAGGACCAAGGTGAGAGAGTTTCAAGGGCACCGATGCTGCTGGAATGGATGGAAGCTGAAGTTGAGATGATAGAAGCGATCTGTCAATGGTGAGAGAGCTTGCTCCAAGGAGGTGACACTGGATAGAGAGGTTACTCCAAACACTTCCAAACTGCATACAGCTCAAAAGTGCCTTCAAAATCCTGAAACTGTGAAATGGTAGCTTTTATACCACTTTTGCAGCTGTCACCTATTCACAACATTGGAGAGTCATAGAAAACCCAACACACTTACCTGACGTGATCCCCGAGCGACGAGAACCTCTCGGAAAAGTTGGAAAAATGGCTAGGAGGTGGTAAAATGCTGTTCAACTACCTTTAAAGACCCCCTTAACTATCTCAATTGGCTGACCCGCCGCTTATTGCCGGATCTGCAAAGCGCAGGCAGACCCCACACTTGGGATACCGACACCGAGGCGGGTTCAGAGCGAGAGCCCGACCCGCTGTCAATCTTTCAGATTTTGACAGCGGACCCGCCTCTGAACCCGCCCTCTGAGCGCCGGCAAAATTCCGGCCCATCTTGTAGAAATGGTAAAAATAATCCACTCTCATTCTTGTGACTTAACTGACGTATGGCATTTATGGAATTAAGTTGGAGAATCCCATCAGTCACTAGCCCACTGTCAGTAAGTCTGGTAACATACAGAATGTGAGTTAGGTGTCATGTTATGCCCATACCTTCATATAACTGTGCATTAGATTGTGTGCACATCTTACTCGTAATTTATATTCTCCATTTTTCTGAACATTGTTCTGTGCTTTGGACACCATCTATATTCCTTGAAACATTTATTGGCCTTACGTTAAAGGACAAGGCAATTTGAAAGATATTTTCTATAAATAATTATAGAATTACATATTAATAATTTACATATAATAATTCAATTCAATAGCATTTTAATTTATATTATTTAATTATGTCGGCTTCAGAATCACCATTAAAGGAATATCCTTTTCATGAATTGGTCAAGCTTGTTGTTTACCAACAAATAATGCAATCATGTAACTCATACCTGAACATTTGCATCACTTGTATGTAATGTCATCCCAATGAAAATAGCACAAAATAATTTCCAAACCAGAAAAAGGTTTGCAAAATATTTCTTGATGAATACAGTGCTCCTTTAAAACACAGAATTCTGTTGCTAGATGAGATTTCCACTTTGCTTAAATTCCATGCCACGTCTCTTATTTCAAAGGTCATTTCTTTGAAACTTTTGACACCATTTTCCTTTGAGATATTCCTTCACTCTCAGTTCCTATTAAACTTTCCCCTCTATTACAGAGTCAGCAGTTTTTAATATCCATGTGCCATCTCAGACTACTCAAAATTCACTTCGTTCTTCAATGGGACAGAAAACACTGACATCACCATCTGATCTTACTCTTCTGCTCTGTGACACCATCTTCCCCTTTTGCAATAATTTAAAACATGTTTTATTCAGGTTAACCTGTGGTCCATACCCTTCAGACTCTGCAAGTGACTGGGTTCTATGTGCTATAAAGAATTCAACAGCCGTTTCTTACAAAGGACATTGCACTGCACAAAGTGCAGAAGAGAGAGCTATGGGAAATCTTGCTTCCTATTTGGAAAGCTATGAGCATATTGAGAAACATGTTCACTTTCTTTGTTTACAGAACTTTCGGTGACATATGTCACTTGACACTTTCCCTCTTGTTTTCTGTGTAATCTGAGACCTAAACCAACTATTCCTTTTTTCTTTCCATTTTTCTGTCTATTCCTCTCTTTCTGTCACTTTCACTTGAAATCCAGACCAGCATGTTCAGTGCTGTCGTCACCTCCATAGCCATAGACAGAGCAAAGTGGACAGATGACAATGGCTGCTGATCTTCATGCAGCAGATGACATAGATCCCCTATTGCCTCCTTGCTGAAGTGCACCTTTCTAATCTACATCTCCTTACTAAGGTTTTCATAGGGCCTGTGTTGCCCGTATATTCTTTGCGAAGGGATAATACATTTTAAGAACATAAGAACATAAGAAACAGGAGCAGGAGTAGGCCAATCAGCCCCTCAAGCCTGCTCCGCCATTCGATAAGATCATGGCTGATCCAATCTTGTCCTCAACACCACTTTCCCGCTCTGTCCCATACCCCTTGACTCCCTTGTAGTTCAAATGTCTGTCAATCTCAGCCTTGAATATATTCAATGACTCCGCCTCCACAGCTCTCCGGGGTAGAGAATTCCAAAGATTCACGACCTTTTAAAGAAGAAATTCCTTCTCATCTCCGTCTTAAATGGATGACCCCGTATTCTGAAACTGCCCCCTAGTTCTAGATACCCCCACTAGGGGAAACATCCTCTCAGCATCCACTCTGTCAATCACCCTCAGAATCTTATATGTTTCAATAAGATCATCTCTCATTCTTCTAAACTCCAATGAGTATAGGCCCAAACTGCTCAACCTTTCGTCATACGTCAACTCCTTCATCCCAGAAATCAACCTAGTGAACCTTCTCTGTACTGCCTCCAATGCAAGTATATCCTTCCTTAATTCTGGAGACCACAACTGTACGCAATACTCCAGGTGTGGTCTCACCAGCGCCTTGTAAAGTTGCATCAAAACTTCCCTACTTTTATACTCCATACCCCTTGCAAGAAAGGCCAACATTCCATTCGCCTTCCTAATTACTTGCTGTACCTGCATGCTAACTTTTTGTGTTTCATGTACTGGGACCCCCAGATCCCTTTGTACCACAGCATTTTGTAGTCTCACTCCATTTAAATAATAATTTGCTTTTTCATTCTTCCTTCCAAAGTGGATAACCTCACATTTTCCCACATTGTACTCCATCTGCCAAATTTTTGCCCACTCACGTAACCTATCTATATCCCTTTGCAGACTCTTTGGGCTGGATTTTGATACTGGGGCGGGTTGGGGTCGTGTAATCCACATTTCGTGTTAGCCACCTGTTTGTAAATCGATGTGGGAGAATGATGCCATTTTAACCTAATTGGCCAATTGAGTTCCAACGTGTGGGAACCCATGGCCAGTGAATTTTTCCAGTCTGAAAGTCGCCTCCGATGACGTCATCATTGCTGCTGCATTTAAGGTCTGCAACAAGCCTTGCTTCTTCTGCAGACTGCCAAGCTTTTGCCCTTGCATGTTAGAGACACCTGCAGGAAGAATGGCCAGCCAGAGACCTAGGTCTGCACACCGCTTTGATGACGTTGCCCTGCAGGCTTTAGTAGAGGGAGCAAGAGCAAACAGAGAGGTGCTCTTCCCTTCTTCAGGGAGGAAGAAGCCACCCCAGAAAACCAAGGCTGTGTGGATCCAGGTGGCAGAGGAGGTCAACTCTTTGTCAATAACCCGCAGAACCTGGCTTCAGTGCAGGAAGAGGCTCCATGACATTCTGCGCACTGGAAAAGTGAGTATGAATTTCCCATCACCCTCAATCTGATCCCCATTGCCTCTCCTCACCAGCACCCAGCTTTAGCAATCTCTTCCTCCACATCCCACTTGACACTGACATCCATGCACCCTTACCCATTCCCTCTCTCTCTATGGTCACATTCACCTAACTATTCGACTATGCAGCCTCACACTCCCTATCACTGTGATGCAATTACAACTTACAACACACAGGGAGGGCCCTTGGTCTTGCCACCTCACTCCATCTTTTTCTCCTTCTAAGCATCTATGCTATGGATTCTCTACACTCACTCCTTCATTCTCACTCAAACTTCACTTGTCTCCCTCATTGCAGGAAAAGAGAGCTCACAATAAGAGGAAAAGAGCGAGGACAGGAGGAGGGCCACCCTCAGTAGCCCAGCTCACCACCTGGGAGGAGGCGGTCCTGGAGATGGTGGGAGTGGAGGAAGATTCCAAAGTGGGGGACGGACAGACGGGCGCATCACAGCAAGCTGGTGACAGAATAGTTTTCCATCTCTCTCAATGACATTGCATGAGTCGCTGATAATGATTCTGAAGCTCTAACAGATGGACTTATGATCATCTGCAATATGCAATGTGCATGTAACCTTGGCCTCACATCTCTGACTCTTTCCTTTACTCCCCCCCAGGACCATCGCAAGCACCCTTCCCCACTATCCAGGAGGAAGAGCATGAGCCTCAAGACTCCTCAGAGGAAGCTGCAACCTCTGAGGGCGCAGCGTCAGCAGGAATCAGCGCACCCAGCACCAGCGCAGACACTCACACCTCGGAGGGAACATCGCGAGATAGAGTAGTGTTGTCACCTGGTGTATCACAGCTCACAAGTGAGCATCAGCAGATAGTGGAGACAGGGACAGCAGTGGAGAGTCCTAGTCGGAGGGCGCAAGACTCTCCCAGCTCGGCTCAGCTGCATGTCGACCCTCTGCCTCTGGGCCCATCCATAAGATTAGCGGTGCTGGAACTCCAGGAACAGATGCAGGAGTCTCTGGCAGGTTTTGTCTCCAGGGTCGCTCCAAGTGTGGAGCGAATGGAGATGTCCATTGTGAACATGAGCAGAGCCTTTGTGGAGTCATTGGCGCATGAACGCATCACCACGGAAAGGATGGCAACCTCCATGGAAAGGATGGCTACAGTAGAGGAGAGGATGACTGCGGCCATGGAGGAGCTAAGTCACCAGAGTGTAGAAAACATGGTCATTGTTCAGAATAGACTGGCATTTCTTGAGGAGCAATGGTTAGCTACTGAGCATAGAAACCAGACCTTCATGGAAGTCCTCTGGAGTAGGACTTCCAGTGCAGAAACGGGTCCTCATGGCCCCCCTGAAGTGCACTTGCTAGCTCTGAAGTGGGGCTGACCCATGAGAGGGATGTTGGTGGCAGACAACAAGGAAGTGGGGGCTCCTCTCCAAGCGCTCAAACAACCATGCCACTGCAAAGCCCTCGGTCAGAGCCCCACCAGAGTCCTCACCCAACTGAGATCGGCATCTCATCCCCTGCACAACCGCAGGAGCAGCAGACTGTTGGCGAGCCCTCACAGGTTCGCAACCCCAGAGGACGCCCGCCAAAGGTGTCGAGACAGGAGCAGCAAGAAAGTGAGCAAGGGGCCTCCACATCTGCTGAAGCCACAGGGGAAGCAGCACATAGGAGCACGCGTAAGAGAAAGATAGTGCACAAATAGTCACAAGGGTAGTCACTTTGGTGAATTTTGTTGTTTTATGTTAAAAAGCCATCAGATGATTTCTGTAAATAAAAAATCTGATGGCTACTGCTGTAGTTGTGGTGTGTGTCATTTCGCGAATGGGACTTCCACATTGAGGGCTTAGGATTACTTGCAATTGTCAGTATGGTGTTCAAATTGCTAGGAATCCGCTGGTTCTTGGCCATTGTCGATGCTCAGGTAAGAAGCTGCGAGGCAAAAGTGCTTGATTTGCTAGGCTAAGCAAATCTGGCCAAGATGAGTGCGTTCCTAGCATCCCGGGCAGCAATGTTCTCGCGTACTGCTGTCGCTGGTTGATGGGCCTCTGCAAGATGTTCGTTTTCGCTCTCCTCTTCCTCATCTGAGGAGGATATGTGACAAGCCACTTGGTCCTCAGGAATCTGCAAGTCACGATGCTGTGCCATGTTGTGAAGTGCACAGCAAGCCACGACAATTCTGGAGACCCTGGCTGCTGAGTACTGCAGGGCTCCACCTGATCTATCCAGGCATCTGAAGCGCATCTTCAGCAAACCGATGGTTTGCTCGATTATGGCTCTGGTGGACATGTGGCTGGAGTTGTAGCTCTCCTCAGCTTCGTTGGATGGCCTCCTCAATGGTATCATTAGCCACGTCTTCAGGGGATAGCCCTTGTCTCCAAGTAGCCATCTGTTAAGTTGGTCTGGTGGACTGAATAGCGGAGGCACACTAGACTGGCGCAGTATGAAGGAGTCATGGCAACTGCCAGGGTACTTGGCACAAACTTGCAACATTTCTTTCTTGTGGTCACACACCAGCTGAACGTTAAGGGAGTGGAAGCCCTTGCGATGGGGTGCCTTAAGGGCCACATGTGTGCAGTCAACGACGCCCTGCACCCTTGGAAAGCCTGCCAGATTAGCTAATCCAACCGCATGCGCCGTGACACTTGCTTGATCCTTGGTGAAATGGATGTGAGTGTGCACAATGGCAAAGAGGGCATTGGTTACCTGCATGATGCAAGTGTGTGCGGCCGCCTGGGAGATGCCGCTGATGTCTGCTGCTGATCCCTGGAATGACCCTGAGGCAAAAAAGTTGCGTGCGGTGGTGACTTTGACGGCCACTGGTAAGGGTTGTCCACCTGGTCCTCTGGGCTCCAGGTCTTGTTGCAGCATTGCGCAGATGTCACCCACTACCTCTCGCGAAAGTTGGAGCCGCCTTTGGCACTGCTGCTCAGACATGTTGAGGTAGCTGACCCTGTGTCTGTAGACCCTGTTTGGAGGGTATCTCCTGCACCGACGGGCTTCCATGCGCTGGCCTCTTCTGGCCTGTGCAGCTTCAGGTGGGTGAGCAGCAGCTTGGTGCTCCTGTTGTTGCTGCTGCTGTTGTTGCTGCTGCTGTTGGTGCTACTGTTGTTCATGGTTCTGCTGGTGCCGCGGCTGGTCTTCGACCTCATCTGATGTCCAGAAGGGAAGGAAATAAATGGCTCCCATGCTTCTGGTATATGCCTCAGTTGAGGAAGCGCTCAGTCAAGGTGGCGAGAGGGGTTTCCCAGGAGGTCACACTGGAGATGGGTGTCAGGCTCCAAACTTCCATAGCTGTGGTTATGCCTTCTAAAAGTTTCCCCAGACCTGAGACAGCAAAGTCCTGCCACCTGCAAATGATGGCTGATCAAATCTCCTATTTAATGGTTAAGCTGCAGCTGATAGTCAGCAATCCAATTGAGCTACCGCCAGGTTTCACCGTCGTGTTTCAGAACAGGCGTGCTTCACGTGGGAAAAGGGTTAAAATCACAAAGGCCTATCAAAATGGCAACATAGAGGCAATTTAGTGCTTGTTAAGGGCCTTAACGGCCTATCCCGCACAGAGACGGGACCAGTGGACACGATTTAATGAAAATTGCGTGGAGGCGGGATGGAGGTGGGGTTGGGCCCGCCCGCCAGTTTTTGCATTTTTAACCACCCACATGCCTCCAATCCCACCTCAACAGCCCTATGAAAATCCAACCCTTTGTGTCCTCCTCACAACTTGCTAACCCACCTATCTTAGTATCATCAGCAAATTTGGCTACAGTACACTCGGTCCCTTCATCCAAGTCATTAATATAGACTGTAAATAGTTGAGGCCCCAGCACTAATCCCTGTGGCACCCCACTAGTTACTGGTCGCCAACCGGAAAATGACCCATTTATCCCGACCATCTGTTTTCTGTTAGTTAGCCAATCCCCTATCCATGCCAAAATATTACCCCCAACCCGTGCGCTCTTATCTTGTGCAGTAACCTTTTATGTGGCACCTTATCGAATGCCTTCTGGAAATCCAAATACACCACATCCACTGGTTCCCCTTTATCCACCCTGTTTGTTACATCCTCAAAGAACTCTAGCAAATTTGTCAAACACGATTTCCCTTTCATAAAACCATGCTGACTCTGCTTGATTGTCTTATGATTTTCTAAATGTCCTGCTATTACCTCCTTAATAATGGATTCCAGCATTTTCCCAATGACAGATGTTAGGCTAATTGGCCTATAGTTTCCTGCTTTCTGTCACCCTCCTTTCTTGAATAGTGGCGTTACATTTGCGGTTTTCCAATCTGCTGGGACCTCTCCAGAATCCAGGGAATTTTGGTAGATTACAACCAACGCATCCAGTATCTCTTCAGCCACTTCTTTTAAGACCCTAGGATGCAGGCCATCAGGTCCAGGGGACTTGTCAGCCTTTAGCCCCATTAGTTTGCCTAGTACTTTTTCTCTAGTGATAGAGATTGCTAAGTTCCTCCCTCCCTATAGCCCCTTGATTATCTATTATTATTGGGATGTTTTTAGTGTCTTCTACCGTGAAGACCGATCTAAAATAATTGTTTATAGTCTCTGCCATTTCTCTATTACCCATTATTAATTCCCCAGTCTCATCCTCTAAGGGACCAATGTTTACTTTAGCTACTCTCTTCCTTTTTATATACCTGAAGAAGCTCTTACTGTCTGTTTTTATATTATTTGCTAGTTTACTCTCATATTCTATCTTCTCCCTCTTTATAATTTTTTTAGTCATCCTTTGCTGGTTTCTAAAAATGTCCTAATCCTTTGGCCTACCACTAATCTTCACAACATTGTATGCCTTTTCTTTCAATTTGATACCATCCTTAACTTCGTTAGTTAGCCAAGGATGGTGCATCATTCTCGTAGAGCCTTTCTTTCTCACTGGAATACTCCTTTGGTTAGATTTATGAAATAGCTCCTTAAATGTCTGCCACTGCTGATCTACCATCTTACCCTTTAATCTATTTTCCCAGTCCACTTTAGCCAACTCTGTCCTCATACCCTTGTAATTGCCTTTATTTAAGTTTAGGACGCTAGTTTCAGACGCAAGTTTCTCACCCTCAAACTGAATTTGAAATTCTACCATGCTATGATCACTCTTTCCTAGGGGATCCTTAACTATGAGATCATTAATTAATCCTGTCTCATTACACATTACCAGATCTAAAATAGCTTGTTGCCTGGTTGGTTCCTCAAAGTATTGCTCTAAGAAACCATCCCGAATATACTCTATGAACTTGTCCTCAAGGCTACCCTTGCCAATTTGATTTGTCCAATCTATATGATGATTAAAATCACCCATGATTATTGCAGTACCTTTCTTACAAGCCCCAATTACTTCTTGATTTATACTCTGTCCTACAGTATAGCTACTGTTAGGGGGCCTATATACTACTCCCACCAGTGACTTCTTATCCTTACTATTTCTTATCTCCACCCAAACTGATTCTACATCTTGAGCTTCTGAGCCAATATCATTCCTCACCACTGCAGTGCTCTCATCCTTTATTAACAGCTACCCCACCTCCTTTTCCTTTCTGCCTATTCTTCCAAAATGTCAAATAACCCTGAATATTCAGTTCCCAGCCTTGGTCACCTTGCAACCACGTCTCTGTAATGGCTATCAGATCATACCCATTTATTTCTATTTGTGCCGTCAACTCATCTATCTTGTTACGAATGCTGCGTGCATTCAGATAAAGAGCCTTTAATTTTACCTTATCATTTTTCCTTACTCTGACTCTATTTTGGGTTGCATCCTCCTTAATTGCTGCCTTAATCTCCTTTCCACCATCATGTCCTGCTGCTCCTTCTCCACCATGATAATGGCCCTGGGTATACCCATAAGGAATGTCATACCTGTTCCTGAGAAGCTCTTACTGTGAGGGGCAGGGGGAGGAAGTCAAAATCGCTCTAAAAAGTTGATACTGGCTGCAGTAATTGTTCACTAAAATTTTTAACAATTCTGCAGGCTCTGAAAACCCTTCACTGCCGCCATTCTCAGCTGCACACATTTTTCTTATTCTAACTCATGCGAGTGTAAAAACATATGGGGCTAAATTCGATACCGCCAAAAACGGGTGCAGAGTTCGCGGTGCACAATTAACCCACACCCATTGCTTCTGATGCAGGCAGCATGCAAACTTTGTGCTGCCTGCTAATTTAAATGATTGCAGCGTTGAGACAGTGTTGAGTGGCTGAACCCCTCAGCAGGGGTCCCAAGTTCATGCTAGGCTAGCACCACTTAAAGCTAGCCTGCACTACTTAAAGCTAGCCTGCACCTCTTAAAGGGGAGGTGCATTCTTGCTGGGGCAGGTACTGGAAGTGGCTGGGGAAGAGAGTCTGACCTGCAAGAACAGTGACTAATGGCGCAACAGGGAAGAGAGCGTGCTCCAATGTTCTCAGATGCTGCACTGGAGGCCTTGGTGGAGGAGGTGGACAGGAGGAGAGAGGTCCTCTATCAACAGGAGGCCAGGAGGCCCTCCAGACAAGCTCTGCGAAGGCAGTGGGAGCAGGTAGACATGGCGGTTAATGCCAGAAGTCAAGCCTCGAGGAGCTGGATACAGTTCCACAAAAAGTTCAGTGACCTCACACAAGTGTTCAAGGTCAACGAATTCATTCATCTTCAAATGCCATATCTCACCAACTGCACCACTAGCCTCAGACACTGGTCAATGCACCACAACGCCCATCACTCACCTACCAACAATCTCGATCAAACAGGACTCATACGTCACATTCATAGCTTCACATCACCCTCACACACTTACCACTGCTGCAAGCCTCACACCCACATCTCACAGCTTGCACACACTGTCAGCTATTCATCCATGACAGCCACATCACCCAATCACATTGCACCACACTTACTGAGACACTTCCCACTCTATTGCAGAACAAGTTGGCGCATAACCGGAGGCAGCAGGAGCTAGCTGGCAGTGGAGAGGCACGCCTGCATTATCTTACCCTGATGGAGGAGATGGTGGTCATCATCATTGGAGCTGCCACCACTGAGCCCGTGGCCAGCAGTGGGGCTGAATCCATCGAAGATGATGGTGTCCTCATACCTAATCCGCCTTCTCACATCCCACTTCCCCCTCATCCCACAATGTCTTTTGATTTAAAAGCTGCAGATGGTGTAAGCATGCACTTCTTACTTTTCCCTCTCCCTGCCCCTACAGCGGACTGCCACAGAATGAAAGCAGTATGACTACTGCCAGGATACCAGGCATTCACCTGCATGATTCAATGAGTATGGTTGTACACCAGCTGGACATTGAGGGAGTGGAATCCCTTTTGGTTGTGGTACATCTCAGAGTTTACATGCAGTGCCCGCAAAGCATCGTGCATGCAGCCAATGGCATGCTGCACCATGGAGAAGCCTGCAATCCTCGCGAAGCCACGTGCTCACTCCACTTGCTGCTTTCTGGCCAGAGAGAATTAAATGTATTCAGCTCTCTTAGAATATAGAGCCTCAGTTACCTCCCTTATGTAACAGTGCATGGTAAACTGGGAGATGTTGCAAATATCTCCTACTCCAGCCTGGAAGGAACCTGACGATAAAAGTTCATGGCCACCTTGACCTTCACACCCACTGACAATGCAGTTCTCACCTTGCTCTGAGGTTGCAGTTGTGGATGCAGCAGGTGGCAGATTTCAGTGAGAACATCCTTACTAAAGAGCAGACGTCTCACACATTTTGTTCCTCGCTGAAGTTCAAGTAGGAGAATTGCTCCCTGAACACCCTGGGTGGATATGGCCTTCCTGCTGAGAGCCCTTCTCCACCTCCTCCTCCTCCTCCCTCTTCCAGCAGCTTGTCCTGCTCTGTGTTGCCTCTGCTCATTCTCCCTGTCATGCTGTAGGTCAAGGGGAATGCCTACTACTGCACACATGTCTGGTAGCAAGTGGTCTGTGCAGAACCCTTGAAATCAGGACAAAGTCCTTTAGCACCTGCCACACCACTCCCTGTAGACTTTAGCAACTTTAAATAACTCTACAAACCACCAAACAATTCTACAAACTCAGAAACAGTCAGTAGAAATCAACCAGCAATGAACCTGTAAGTAGTTGATGATCCCTTTAAATAACACTGGTAGGGGGTCCTTCTTGCTGCTGAACGGATGTTCAGCTGTGCTACCTTAAGAGAGGGCATTAGCTGGAATGTTGAGCTCCAAATTTTCAGTTCTGGCGTCAAGATGTCACGTTCTGCCTACTCTGCACATTCCCTGCGCCTGCGTTAACGCCCTACCCAAGATGGCATCCAGCGCAGCCCGCACCAGAAGTGTGCGCGTGTGCGAAAACAGCACCCATAGCGCCCAAACAACAGGCACTACGGAACCGAATTTTAGTTCAGCAGGAGATCAGCAGAACCTCCAAAGAAACAGCATAAATGAATAATTTTAGCCATTTATTGCATAACTCCGGATGCTGCGCTAACGGAGAGGACCCAAGAAGCAGTTATGTCAAAAGGGACGTCCGGAAAATGGCTTTGTTAGGATTACGCCACATTTCCATTCGATCTTGAAATTCCGGTTGGGGGAACCATGAACGGAACTTCTGTTCCACCAACCAAACCCATCTCAAAATGTGTGTTGAGGGAATTGCCAGGTTTCCCTCCATTTACACCCTTGGAAAGCCTCAGCAAAACTCACACCAGTGGAGACTTGGCATACATCCTTTTGAGACCTTCTAAATGCCCCAAACCTTTACTAAAGTAAGGTAATCATTCCCAGAAGCAATCAATAAGAAGCCCGATAAAGGAGGATTTACTACTGCATCTTGTAATGGGGAATGAACCAGAGCAGGTAGAGAAGTAAAAATAGGGGAATATCTAGGTAATAGTGACCATAAGATAATAATTAAGAAGGACTTAAGTATGATGAAGACCAGGGTAATAGATTGGAGAAAAGGTGATTTTGAGGGGCCTGAGAATGGAAATTAGAAAAATAAAATGGAAAAAAATTGGCAAACAATGATGTAGAACAGCAAAGGGAAACATTTAAAATGGTGTTCAGCAGAGTCCAGGAAAAATATATTCCGCTAAAAAACAAGAACAAGACAAACACTAGAGAGACACCATGGGGGTGATTTTGCCAATGGGGGTGCGTTGGAGGCGGGACTGCTGGTTGTCGGGTTTTAGTCCCGCCTCCATTGATTTGTGGCCAACCCACGCTATTTTTCCTTGATTGACCTTGTTAAACCCGCCCAGCAGGCTTAGCAGGCCAATTAAGGGGAAGCCGGTTACAGAGAACGTCAGCGTATGACGTTTCATCTGTCAAAAATTTTTGACAGATGAATTGTCATCGTTTGACAGCTCTGTGAAGCTGTCAAACATTGACATTCTCTGTTGCTTGATAAGTCCTTGGGCTGGATTTTGTCAATGGGGACGTGATGGAGGAGGGACTCCCACTTTTTGGGTTGTAGTCCCGCCTCCATCGACTTGTGGCCAACCCACTGTATTTTCCCTTGATTGACCTTGTTAAGCCCGCCCAGCGGGCTTAGCAGGCCAATCAAGGGTCCCTTGGATACAGGTGACGTCAGCCATTGAAATTTCATCTGTCAAGAGCTTTTGTGAAGCTGTCAAACACTGACAATATGATTTCTAACTTGAGTCCCTGTACTTAGACTCAGTTAGAAATCAATCCAGCACAGAAAGCAGAGACTGCAGCTTTTGACAGCTCCGTGGCCATTCTGCTTTCTGTGCCGTGGATGTGAGGGACTCCCGACACCTTAAAGAAGCTAGCCTGCAGGACAAAGTTAAGGTAAGTAAAAGTTCTTAAAACACTTTACACACACCAAACACACTTACCTCTGCTCTCATGCACCCATCACTCACCTGCACACCGGACATCTCGACCCCTCCAAGCCCTCCAGACTGACGGTCCGCCTCGCTAAATCGGCGTGGTTTGGACCTGTCGGGAAGCCCACACTTCAGGGCTAAAAATAGGGATGAGGCAAAAAACACCACTCCCGCCTCCAAACCCGCCTCCACGGGCCGGTGAAAATTGAGCCCCTTGTATTCAAGACTCATCAAACCTCTTTTGTGAGCAGAAATTAGATGGCTGTTGCATCGGAGAATGCAGCAGCCATTCTGTCATCTCTGCCGATGAGATGCGAGGAGTCTCCAGCTCCCCAACTGTTGAAGCCTGCAGGAAGAAACAAAGGTAAGTAAACATTTTCTATCACTTTTCACTCAACTCACATACTCACCTCTCCATACTTGCACCCATCACTTACCTCCACAGCGCACTTTTGCACCCCTCCGACCCCCGCAGACCCACTGCTCGCCTCGGTGACCCTGGCGGGGTTTCCCGACGCCGGGAAGCCTGCACCTGTGCCTCTGGTGGAAAATTGGGGATAATCCTCTTAACTGCCTGTTAACTACCTGTTAACAGGCAGTTAAGTGGCTGCAATCCCCTTCCCGCCTCCAGGAGACGGGACCCAGCGCGGGTCGGCTACCCACCTTCTGAGAAGATGGCACGAAGGTGGGATGGGTACCCGCCCCCAGATTCTGCCATTTTCCCGGCAGTCCCGCCTCCAAACCCGCCTCCCCAGGGCTGGCAAAATCCAGCCCCATGGATGAATAAAGACATAATGGAAAAATTGAGGGTAAGGAAAGAGGATTTCACTAAGTACATGGACAGCAGGGGAGAGCATAACAAAGGAGAATATGAAGAGATTAGGAGAGAAGTCAAAAAAAATTAGGAAGGCAAAAAGGAACTATGAAATTAAATTATCAAGGAACATAAAACAAAATAGTAAAATATTCTACAGGCACATAAATAAAAAAAGGAAAGTTGGGATGGGAATAAGGCCACTAAGGGATGGATAGGATAAAATCACAGGCAGCGATAGAGAAATGGCAGAAATATTAAATAATTACTTTGCTTCAGTATTTACCAGGGAGACAGATCAGGTGGACATGACATTGGATATTGAGATTAGAAATGAGATAACTGCATTTAAAATAAAAAGAGGAAAAATATTAAATAAACTAATCAAACTCAAAAAGGATAAAACCCCTGGTCTGGATGGATTACATTCGCGCATTTTAAAAGAATCTAGGGAAGAGATAGCAGAGGCACTACTACACATATTTAATAATTTGTTAGAAAAAGGTATAGTGCCAGAGGATTGGTGGATAGCTAATATAATATCTATACTTAAGAAGGGAGATAGAACATGTCCAGGAACTATAGACCAGTCAGCTTAACATCGGTGGTAGGAAAAATAATGGAATCCCTACTAAAGGAGAAAAAAGAACGTCTAAAAACCAAAAATATAATAATGAATAGTCAGCATGGATTTCAAAAGGGAAAGTCTTGCTTGAGCAACCTCATTACATTTTTTGAAGAGGTAACAGAGAGAGTAGACAAGTGTAATGATGTAAATGTAATTTATCTAGATTTTCAAAAGGTCTTTGACAAGGTACCACATAATAGACTAATGAATAAGGTCAGAGAATGCGGAGTAAGGGGACAAGTAGCAGAATGGATAGCTAGCTGGCTTCAAGACAGAAAGCAGAGAGAAGGAATAAAAGGTGAGTGGCAGAAGATGGGAAGTGGTGTTCCACAAGGATCAGTGTAGGGACCAATGTTGCTCACAATTTATATTAACGATTTAGACTTTGGAATCAAAAACACAATTTCTAAATTTGCGGATGACACCAAATTGGGGTGCAGGGATAGTCAATAAAAACATAAGAACATAAGAAATAGGAGCAGGAGTAGGCCATTCAGCCCTTCGAGCCTGCTCCGCCATTCAATGAGATCATGGCTGATCTTCTGCTGAGGAGGACTGCAACAAATTACAAGAAGACATTAATAAACTTGCAGAATAGGCATATAATCAGCAAATTAATTTCAACATAGATAAATGTGAGGTATTACATTTTGGTAAGAAAAATAGGGAGGTCACATATTGCTTGGAAAATAAGAATCTAAATGGGGTAGAGGAGCAAAGGGATCTCGGAGTACAAATACACAGATCACTAAAAGTAACGACACAGGTTAATAAGGCCATAAAAAAAAGCAAACCAAGCATGAGAGTTTATTTCTAGAGGGATAGAATTAAAAAGTAGTGAAGTTATGCTAAACTTGTATCAAACCCTGGTTAGACCACACTTAGAGCACTGTGTACAATTCTGGTCGCCATATTATAAAAAGGATATAGAGACACTGGAGAGAGTGCAAAAAAGATTTACAAGGATGATTCCAGAAATGCAAGGGTATACCTATCAAGAAAGAATGAATAGACTGGGTCTCTTTTTCTCTTGAAAAGAGAAGCATGAGGGGTGACCTAATGGAGGTCTTTAAAATTATGAAAGGTTTGATTGAGTAGACACAGAGGGGGTGATTTTGCTAATGGGGGTGCGTTGGAGGCGGGACTGCTGCTTGGCGGGTCGATGTCCCGCCTCCATCGATTTGTGGCCAACCCACGCTATTTTCCCTTGGTTGACCTTGTTAAGCCCATCCAGCGGGCTTAGCAGGCCAATTAAGGGAAAGCCAGTTACAGAGAAAATGTTTGACAGATGAATTGTCATCGTTTGACAGCTCTGTGAAGCTGTCAAACACTGGCATTCACTGTAGTTTGATGAGTTCTTGAATTCAAGACCTCATCAAACCTCTTTCTTTTGCAGAAATTAGATGGTTGTTGCATTGAAGAATGCAAAGGCCATCTGTCATCTCTGCCGCAGAGGCGCGAGACTCTCCACATACCCACCGATTGAAGCCTGCAGGAAGAAACAAAGGTAAGTAAACTTTTTCTAAAACTTTCCACTTACCTCACATATTCACCTCTCCACACTTGCACCCATCACTTACCTTCACAGCGCACTTTTGGACCCCTCCGACCCCCCGCAGACCCACTACTCGCCTCGGTGACCCTGGCGGGGTTCGGAGCCTTCGGGAAGCCCGCACTTTTGTGGGTAAAATGGGGATAATCCTCTTATCTGCCTGTTAACTAACGCCCCCAAATGCTGCCATTTTCCCGGCAGTCCCTCCTCCACACCCACCTCCCGAGGGCTGGCAAGATCACGCCCAGAGAGAGTGTTTCCACTTGTGTGGAACAACAAAACTCGAGGCCATCAATATAAGATAGTCACCAAGAAATCCAATAGGGACTTCAGAAGAAACTTCTTTACCCAGAGAGTGGTGAGAATGTGGAACTCGCTACCACAGGGAGTGATTGAAGCAAATAGTATAGATGCATTTAAGGGGAGGCAAGATTAGCATATGAGGGAGAAGGGAATAGAGGGTTATGCTGATAGAGTTAAATGAGGAAAGATGGGAGGAGGCTCAAGTGGAGCATAAACACTGGTTGGGCCGAATGACCTGTTTCTGTGCTGTATATCCTATGTAATCCTATGTAATCCAACTACCTTCTGCAATCAGATGGTTTAACGGGAGCCAAAATTTTTTTTTAATTCTCTTTAGTCCATTTGGGCTTCCAGAGAACCACAAGCCACCTTAAAAGGGCAGATCTGTTTGGGTCGGAGTGACCATCACTGAAGCACCTTTGCAGACATCAGTGGCCCGCCTTTGCTATGTAAATGATCCTGTTCCCAGCATTTAGAATGGGGTCTTCAGCTTTGGGCAAAGGCAGGTGGGAGTTTTGCTTTGCCACACTTTACCACACAGGAATTTCCAGCCCAATTTTTTGCCCCTTTATTTATTTCCCATTTCCTTCGAATTGGTTTTAACCTAAAAACAAGTTAAAACATGAACTTAACTTTCTTTCTGAGCCCTCTGGACGACAATGACATTGGTTTCTGATTGTTTGAAACTAATTCCATAGGCCATCTCTTGTAATCAAAGCAAAATAAATCTTCTTTAACTAATTTTGTACTCAGGTTCTCTTTTACCACTTTCTAAATTAAATAATTTGTTCATATCCATATAATTGCCTTTAAATATTTTAAATACTTGAATCATCTCTACTTTCAATATTCTTTGCTCCAATAAAAAAGTTCTTTCTTCTTTCTTCATAATTTAAAACCTTAAATGTAAGAATCATCCTTGTCATTCTTCACTGAACTCTCTTAATTGAATAAATATCTTTATGAAGATTCATAGAAAGATTCATAGAAACTTACAGCACACGAGGAGGCCATTCGGCCCATCATGCCTGTGCCTGCTCTTTGAATGAGCAGTTGTGTTTAGTCCCACATCCCCGTTTTCTGTCCATAACCCTATAAGTTGCTCATCCTCAGATATCTGTCCAACTCCCTTTTAAAATTATGGAATCAGCTTCCACCATCTTTTCAGGTAGAGCGTTCCAGATCCCAACAACTCTCTGAGTGGAAGAATTTCTCCACATCTCCCCTCTAGATCTTTTTCCAATGATTATGAATCTATGACCTCTAGTTACTGACCCAGAGGGAATATTTTTTCCCTATTTACTCTATCAAACCCTCTCATCATCTTGAAAATCTCTATTAGGTCACCTCTTAAAACTTTTCTATTCCAAGAAGAACAATCCTAACTTTTCCAACCTCTCCTCATAACTGAAGTCCCTCATCCCTGGTAACAGCCTGGTAAACCTCCTCTGTGCCCTTTCAAGGCCTTTACATCTTTCCTGAAGTGTGGTGCCCACAACTGTCCACAATACTCCAGCTGAGGCCTAACCAGTGACTTATACATTTCTAGCATGATCTCTTTGCTTTTATAGTCTATCCCTCGATTTTTTAAAATTCTTCTTTCCTGATCTTCCAGCTCCTTCTTTGACAGTGATCAATCCCTCTCTTCTAATTTATTGGGCCCAAAGCCCAGAAAGGGATCTACATCTGCACTCACTAAATGTAAGTCACACTGGGACTAACAAGGATGAGCTGGGCATAATGCCCCCCCAGATAAAGTTGTCCCTGTATGTACTACTGTCAGGCCAAAGAAGTTCCTGTGAGAAACATGCATGAGGCGGAAATGCGGCAGGTTTCAGTTCCAGCCCAAATTGCAGACCCCATTTCTTGGCAGGAGCACACCACAGATTGGCCATCCCCTCTGACTACAATTTTTACCCATATGGATTAAAGTGTCTTCACCAATGACTTTGTGACTATTCACATCCCTTTAAAAACAGTGGGGTAAATATTCCTCCTCAGCACATGGGTGGTAATCTGACGTAGCCAATTGCCCACGTGTTATACAACCAGTCATTCCATTCGGTTCTGTAACGGACGGGCGATCCAAACTGCCAGATTACCACAGGTGATGAAGACGAAGATTTATCTCCGCACTTCTTATTAGCTTCTCTTTTACATTCATAGACTTTTTTTTATATTGTAATTATTATGCTGGATTTAGATCGAACATAGTCTTGCCTTTTTTTAATTTTGTAAGTCCTACATCTTCAATTTGCATCTCTTCACCAGTAATCCATGCTCAAGTATTATCATTTTCTGTAAATGAGTTGGTAAATGGGGTCACACAAGTCAAAGTCAAATGTAAATGCTCTCATTATTTATTAATCTATTTGAAATTATTAACAGTTGGCCTACATGACTAATTAGCTATAAAACCACTTTGCGAACAAGTGATAGGATACAATTTGTATCCTACATAATTTTGCAATGTATTTTAGCAATTTAAGTATGTTATTTTGTGGTGTACTGGAAATAATTAAAATTTTATCATATAAATATTTTACTATAGAATCTATGGTTGGAAGTGCTTTATGTACACCTGCATATGAAGAAAGATGGACAGAGAAAGATCAGCCGGTCCCTTGAGTCTGTCCCATTCTGCAATGTTGCAAATAGGCAACATGATCACCCCCTCATCCCACCACCCCCGCAATCCCCCAACCCTCCCAACACCTCCACCATCTCCCACTCACTCCCACCCTCCCCACCTCCCCACCTGTCCCAAATTCTCTCCACCCACCAGCAGCCATGTATTATCCTGGAAAAGGCAATGAAAACCTTGGCCAATTCATGGAAAAATACATTTGGGGACTGTCCCTGTCGGTTCCCGGTGGTGGCTTCCTGCCACCCAAATTCCCACTTCCTCCCACCAGCCAAGCAGTAATTCCTGCTGGGTTTGGTGGGAATATGATACTGCATCTGTAAATGAGTGTCAGGAACTAAAATCTCTCTGGACCTCAGCACGCCCCTGGGTCAACTGACATTTTCAAAACCCTTAGGGGGGAAAATTTGTGTGCGCCAAGAGAATTGCCGGTATCACTGGCAACTCGAGTTAACAGCCACTGAAAATGGCCACAGCGTTACCGTTGAAAGATTCGCGCTGGGGGTTGGCGATGTGGAGCGCAGCGCCAACTTACCATGCAATGCCCTCCTGTTGGCGTTACTGGAGGCATCCGACCCAAAGTTCTCGTTCACAGTCGGCATTGCAGCTTCTTACAGCCCGTGGGAGTGAGGCTGTGGAGTTCACTAGGAATTGTGGGCAATTAAAGGGGCTATGAATTAAAGGGGCAATGCATTCAAGACTAATAAAAATTAAAATCAAGTGAAAAAATGCATTTTACAGTACTTACTGCCTTTCAGAAAAAAACATAAACATTAAAAATATTTCCCAAATGGCAGTCTTCAGCTCTTATGAGAACTGTCATCCGCACCAAAAAAATGGTAAAAGGGCATCAGCACTAACACAAATGGCTCAGCAAGCCAGGGAAGGGCACTCAGCACCCCAGCTTTGTGCAGGGGGGTCAACACTGCAAGAGAGATCCTCTAACCGCAGGGGCCGGGAGGCCCTCCAGAAAGAATGATGTGGGACCATATCACTGAGGCCGTCACTGCCAGCAGTGTCACCCCCACCACCTGGCTCCAGTGCCCAAAGAAACTTCATAACCTCAGACCACTGGTCAAGGTCAGTGAATGCATCTTCAAGTGTCATCTCCTACCAACTGCACCACTAGCCTCACACACGTCTCAATGCACGACTGCCCCCACCCCCACAATCATTCACCTACCAACAACCTGTACCAATCATGAGGCTCATCTCCTATTCCTAGCCTCACCTCACCCTCTTGGAGGAGACAGTGCAATCCATTCTTGGCAGGGGCATGGCTTAGCTCTTGGTCAGCGGCAGGGCTGAAAGGATGCAAGATGCTGGTATCCTCATACGTTATCCTCCTTCTGGCATGCACCTCTTACTTTCCCACCCTCCCCTCACCACAACTCCACCCTTGTACCTTCCTCATTTCACACACCCAAGAAATGCAGTCTGCCCAGCCAGTGGTTGGCCAAGAAGATACAGAGGGGAGTGAAGAAGAAGAAGAAGAAGAAGATTGATTTGACACTCCCAGCCACCAGTTTCTCAAGGTCAACCAGCAAGGCCATTTGCGGTGTCCCCCAGTGAAAGTCAGCAGCCTTCCACCTGCCATGCTGCAGCCACTGGGGTAGCACTGTGTGACACCAGTAGGATAGGCAAGGGCACACACAGTCACTAAGGGAATGCATAAAGGCGATAAGTTGATTTCTTGATGTCATATTGGATGTATAGATGTATAAAGTTGGATTGGAAAGTTTGCTTTGTGGTGGCTTTTATTTCAGCATTGTGGCCAAGAGGACGCTGTGATGGTCAGTAACAGAGGGAAGGTAAGGTATGGGACTAATGTTGAAAGGGGAATTGGGGCTGTGGTCACTGGGACTGCAGGCGGATTATTCCATCTCGGATATCCTGGCCTGAAAGGGGCTGTCTGGGTTGCATCCTTCCTTCTGCTTCCTCCTCTTCTGCTTCCTCCTCTTCTGCTTCCTCCTCTTCAGCTTCCTCCTCCTCAGTTTCTTCCTCTTCTGTTTTTTCCCTCTTCTGTGTCTTTCTCTTCCCTCTGTGAGTGAATGCTGTAAATCTGAAAGGACAGCATAAAATGCTGGAAATACTCAGCAGGTCAGGCAGCATCTTGACCTGAGACGTGAACTGTTTCTCTCTCCATGGATGTTGCCTGACCTGCCGAGTATTTGCAGCATTTTTTCTGTCTTCTCAAAGGTCTTCCTTTACCATCTGAGGCCTTGTAAGCGTCCAGTAGCACACCCTACACACTGAATTTTTTTTAGCATCTATTGTAGCAAGCCACTTCTTCAATAAAATCAAAGAAAAACCCAGTCCAAAAAGCTTAAATGCAAGCTTACCTGAAAGATGTGTGTGTCCCTTTAAGAGGTGCTGATATCGCCACTGTAATATATGTGGGTAGAACAAATGAAGGACAGAGGCACGATGAGTTGCTAGTCAAGGTGCTTGTTTACTAGGCCAGAGCGAGCTGAGCATGCTCATTCTAAATCATGTGACAAACCATGTGATAATACATTACAGCCACTATCAGCCTGCTTACCTGGTGTAATCTCCAGCCCCCCGATGAATTTATTCTCCTGAGTGTTGCGGCCATTTTCAGCGGCCGTTAACTCCAGTTGCCGGTGTCACCAGCAACTTTCGTGGCAAACACGAATTTCTAGGCCTTAGTGTTTCTGGTACCTGAATAAAAATATGCAATAAATTTAAGCCCCTCCTTGGCTCTCTGCTTTATCATTTACCTCACATAGGGGTCCACTTTTAGTACACTAGCTTCAAAATATGGGCCCTGAATTTGAGGTCAGCAGCGAAGTGAGGGCGTGGGCTGCTGGCCCCGAAGTACGGTCCGCACAGGGATCTCGTAATCCTGTGTCAAGAACTTCTTGTTTTCCGACCTTGAATTCAATTTAACGGAACTTAATGGGGATCCGCTTCTGTGAAGTGCTGCGACATCAACAGGCTGTCTAAGCAGCCAATCAAAAGGCAGAATTCTCACCGACAGCGAACAAGGAAGTGGGTAAGCCCTTAAAATTGTAACTTTTTAAATAGTTAGAGAGAGCAAAAGATAGATTGGGGTTTTCACATGAGGAAAAGGCAAACCTGAAATAAAGATGCACAAGCTTATTAAAAAAATGTTAAATTTATTTGAAAGGTTCTTAAAAATTTAATTTTTATTAAAATGGGCAAATTTCACACTGCACAAAATTAAAGTTAGTTTTCCAGGTCCTTAACATTTGTTTAGCAGTAATATCACTCTCAAAACCCCAGTTACACCTAATCCCTTTGGGTCTAACTTTTAGTGGGGAATTTAACAGCGTACTCACCACGGAGGAGCCGAAGTTTTCATAAGTTTCAATGATTTACGAGATTTCACTGATTGCCGGCTCTGTGGGTGGAGGCGGGGGCACAGCACAGCTAATTTCGGTGCTGTCATTGACAGACCGCAACTTCAGGATTTGGCGCATGCGCTTGCTCCCGAAGTTGCAGTCAGTTTCAAAGGCGCTATGACGACATACTCTGAGAGTACATCATCATACCGATCGCAAATTCAGGGCCAATAACTCCAAAAGATGATGGGATAAAAATTGAGTACTGTTGAGTTGTTTCCGACATCCATTTTCATACTTCACTGCACCAAACATGACATTATTATTAAAAGAAACCTGCATAAATTCCAACTCAGCACGAGTCACATTTCTGTTTCACCTTGCTGCTTCTACACTATGCACCACTAATGATTTTCTTTTGTTTGTACAGAGAATTCTGCTCAAGGCTTGTATTTGATAGTCATGTAGCATACACTGTTGTGAGTGACTATGCGTATAGATTATCATTTTTTAAATCTTCATCGTCCTCATTGTCAGTCCAGCTCAACATCTGATCCATTCAGCATTCTTAGCTTAATAAAGAAGTTTTCTACTCGTCCATACTGTTTGTTTCTGGTTAGTTTTTAAATTTCAATCCCTTTCCAAATCTGACGTGCAAAGGTTAAACCTTGAGCCTTTTTCCCATTTTGGGCCCTCCTACTTTTTTTTTCTCCTTCTCTGTGGTCAATATTAACTTTTTTGAATCAAATGATATTCAACTCATACCATTAGCCAGTGCAAAATTGGTGGTGCACTCCACATGTGTGCCTGAATACATTAGTGAGAGGTCCGAGCCAAATTTAACACCGGGCCTCATTTGAATGAAACAGGTGAGCTGCGTACACTGATAGGGCCACCTGATACAGCTCGCCAATCGGGGGCTCAGAAATTGCGTCCCGCTCCGACGCTGAGCCAGCTCACAGGTAGGCCTTGGGGGATGGAAGGAGAAACAGAGGGGGGCAAGCCTGAGCCGGCAACGGCCTGCAGGATTTTTTATGGAACTAGATGAAGCAATACTGCTCCTCCTGCCTCCACAGAAATGAGACCATCAAAAATGTTTCTGGCAATTTTTTGAGCGGTCCCTTCAAAACCCAGAAACTGGGCAGAGAGTGCGTGGCAGAAGCTCCACCCATTCGTCGACCAATTTCAATTGGGATCCTACAACTGGCATTAGATTTTGATTGGCATATTCAAGGACCCCAGTTCCTATGTTAGGTGGGTGCCCTGCACACCTAGAAGGTGCACTTCCAGGGGAGACTGGGCACACAAAATCACAATGCAAAATTGATTTTTTTCCCCCCAATATTTTTAAAACCTCAAAACAGTTAGCACTTTGAACTGTTATATTCTGTTGTTTAGTGTTACATATTGTAAGTGCAACTACAAAGATATCGCTAGCTAGTCAAGGTATGCACCTTGGCACCATTTTACTACGTTAAAGACAGTATATTGTTATTATTGTTGTACTGTTGTCATTCACTGTTACTGTGTGTGCATGTCTGCCCTTAGCTGAAAGAAAAATAAACACTTTTATATAACACTTCTCAGAAGCCTCTCAAGTACTTTGCACACAATGAATGACCGTGAGCTGCAGGTAAATGTGACAGTCATTTTGTGCAGAGCAAGATTTCATAAACAGCAATTTGATGAATGAACAGTTATTCCATGCTGTTGAGGGAGAGATATGGACCAGGCACTAAAGAGATCTTCCTGTTTTTCTTCAACTAGTACAATGGGATCTTTAAGATCCACTTGAACTGCCAACCCAACCATGCAGTGCTGCACTGGCATGTCAGCTTAGACCATATACTCAAGTCCTGGAGTAGAGCTTGAACCCACAACCATTTGATTCAGAGGTGACAGTGCTACCCGCTGAGCCAAGCTGACATCTTTTTCTGGTTGTGCATGCATGTGTCAAATTTGGGGCAGAAATTAGGCTCGCCACGGGTGAGTACGCGCTGTGTACTCACCCGTGGATGGAACGAAAGTGCCGGTTTCTTGAATGCACTGCGCATGCGCGGGAAACCGGCACTTCCGTTCCCCTGAAGGAAGGGGTTCAGAGGTCGAACGCGCACGCCGGAGGGCCAGCGCGTTCCCCTCGCACTTCGGGTTTTTTTACAGGTTCCTCCGTGAGGGTAAGCACGGAGAAGATACACATTGAAAAAGGAGGCGCAAGGCCTTCTTTTAACAAGGTAAGTGTTGATTTTATTAAAATTTAAACATTTTTTTCACAGATTTATCTTTTTTAATTACTTTAAAGAAAGGTAAGTTTAGTTTTAACCCTGTTAAAAAGTGTAATTAATTTTTTCAAAAATTTAAATTTTTGTTTAAAATAGTTAATTAATGTAATTTATAGTTATTTTAAAAATTTGATTTTTTAAAAAATTTATTTGTAGTTTTAGGGATGTTTTGGGGCCAATTTGTATTCATAGATTTGACAGGTCTTCCTGTCAAATCTATGAATGAAAGATGGTCTGCTGCCATTGGCTCTCCATGGCCCACGTGATCCCAGGGGACGCATCGCACTAACTACGCCCCTGGGATACGCAAGCACTGCACGCCGGCAGTTGGAGGAGGCCCAGGACCCGAATTGCTCGTGGGCCCAGGGGTCAACGGCAGGCGCGGTAGGTAGGTGCGTGCGCGATCCTTGCACCCGCGGGAAGCCAGGGAGCCGAATTTCTGGCCCAATATTACAGCAAACTCACTCAAGTGTGACTTGTTTCATTAATGTGTGGGTTCCTTTTTTCAGCACTAGGATAAAATATTGGGGCACACAGGATATAATATCACATCATCTTAGTTAGCAACAAGAAGTAAGCAACTCAGAGTGGGCACTCAACAATAACTGCAATCATAACAGTTCCATAGTAAGAAAAATGACTATGCTGTTCAAACCTATTTTGTTCTTGCAGTTGAGCTAATTGTGACTTTAATAAACAATCTGGTAAGAATCTCTCACTGAAACACTGAAAGGGTGGGAAAACTTTCTCATATTCTAAGCAGGAGGAACATGAATACTAGAATTCTCATTGTTTTTAATGACAATCCCTATCCAGGGTTGAATCGTTTCATTGCCAATACATAAAGAGACACTAAAATACAAAACATTCACAGTATGTTATAAAAAAGGATTATAAAGTAGATCTTGGATGCTTGTGAATTAGGAAAGGCTGCCCTGATTCCTAAACTCTGCAGTATGTCTTGTAATAGTCTGCTGGTGGTGTGATCTGGTACAAACCTTGTGAATGCAAACATTACCCTTGTGATGAACAAACTGTTCTCTTATCTAATTGTTCTACTCAGGAAGTGCTACAAGATGCATAGAGAATCAATAAGTGCCTGTGCAAATGTTCCCTCTAGAGGAAGAAGGTATCCATTAACTGGAATGTAAGGTATCAGCTTGTCTAAGCAGACCTAATAACTGTAAACAAACACCACAGTGCTGCTCCCAAGCCAAAAGAAAAGGAGCTACATGGAGTTGCAGTGAATATAATATAGCAATAATGTTGTTACTGGGAACAAAACGTGATATTCTGGATGCAGCAATAACTTGACAGATCTGTGCATTATGGTTTTTTTTGGCTTGTTTCCTTCCCTTTCTCCTGTCTTTCTCTTGGTGTCAAACTTTGTTTGATAACGCTCCTGTGAAGCGCCTTGGGAGGTTTTACTATGTTAAAGGCACTATATAAATGAAAGTTGTGGTTGTTGTTGAAGGCATTGAATGTTTTTGTTATTTCATGGGCAATAGTCGCCCTCTGGTACCTTGTCCAAGTGGCCATTTTTCATGTGTGAGACTACAATCTCTTGAGGGGAAGGCTGAACAAGAGCTTTGCAGTGAGATCATTATTCACTGATAAAATAGAAAAGGTATTGTAAGTTCAGAAACGTATTTCTGGTGGTAGAGTAAAGGATGGACACAGGAAAATGAGTAGAACAAGTGTTATTAGAAAAGAGGTACAGAAGCAAATTGTCATTGGTGACTTCTTTATATTTATCCAAAATAGTAAAATTGATTGTGTTTCATAATATTTTAATAGAGCATTAAAGCTCTCTAACTGTAAGCAGTTATGTTTTCTTATCATATTTTATTTGATAAGAGGTTAAATACAATTTATACGGATACAATCTGCTGATATGGTAACATTTCTTAGTCTTTTTTACCTATGTCTGGAATTACACCTGGATATATCATTTATTGATAAAAAGTTCAAACTATAGACTCTTTCCTTACAAGAATTCTGTTCAAAATTATATAAGAAGAAAAGAATTTAAAGATGTACTTGTTTACTTGTGTTACAACAATGATTAATGTTAATTTTGGTGCAAAGATGATTATAGGTTGAGGCCAGGAATTAACAACAAGAACAACAACAACTTGCAATTATATAGCACCTTTAACATCCCAAAGTGCTTCACAGAGGCGTAATCAGGCACAAATGGATGCTGAGGCAAAAAAGGAGATATTTAGAGGGGTGACAAAAAGCCAAAGAGGTGAGTTTTAAGGAGGGCCTTAAAATAGAGGAGAGGAAGGTGGAGAGGCAGAGGGATTCAGGGAGGGATTTCCAGAACATGTAGCCTAGACAGCTGAAGGCGCGGCCGCCAATGTTGTGTCAAAAGCAGCGGGGGACATTTAGAAACAAAGAAACATAGAAAAATAGGAGCAGGAGTAGGCCATTCAGCCCTTCGAGCCTGCTCCGCCATTCAATATGATCATGGCTGATCCTCTATCTCAATACCATATTCCCGCTCTCTCCCCATACCCCTTGATGCCTTTTGTGTCTAGAAATCTATCTATCTCCTTCTTAAATATATTCAGTGACTTGGCCTCCACAGCCTTCTGTGGTAGAGAATTCCACAGGTTCACCAGCCTCTGAGTGAAGAAATTTCTCCTTTTCTCAGTCCTAAATGTCCTACACCGTATCCTGAGACTGTGACCCCTCGTTCTAGAGCCCCCAGCCAGGGGAAACATCCTCCCTGCATCCAGTCTGTCTAGCCCTGTCAGAATTTTGTACGTTTCAATGAGATCCCCTCTCATTCTTCTAAACTCTAGTGAATACAGGCCTAGTCGACCCAATATCTCCTCATACAACAGTCCTGCCATCCCAGGAATCAGTCTGGTGAACCTTCGCTGCACTCCCTCTATGACTAGTATATCCTTTCTTAGGTAAGGAGACCAAAACTGCACACAGTACTCCAGGTGTGGTCTCACCAAGGCCCTGTATAACTGTAGTAAGACATGTAGAATTCGCAATATATCGCGGTTTTATTTTAATAAGGAGAAAACACAGAGTTTCGTTCAAACAGCTTTTATTTCAGCAGAATGCTGCCAGGTTGTTCAAAGTGGACACAAGCAGCCTGTAAAATGGCCGCCGCACCTCGTGACAGAACATTCTAGACTTTTCAACAGGCAGACAAGATGGCGTTCCAATAAACATTTGTGCAAGATCGATTAAGATTCAGCACAGTGAAGATAATACACGAGACATTATGGGTTTGCAGTATACACATAAATACTGAAATCGGTCTCCCAGGTACGAATGAAAGCTATTGTACCGAGTAATCAAGGGCCCATCCAAAAGACATTGGGCCGAAAATTGATCCCGGGACGCGAGAGTACGCACTGCATACTCTCGCGTATTCCCACTCCAATTGCCGGTTTTCTGCATGCCCTGCGCATGCGCTGAAAACCGACAATTGCTCTTCCGAAAAGGGGGCGGGGCCGGAGTGCATCGCGTGCGCGCTACAGGCTGCGCGCACGCTGTGCACTTCATGCTTTGGACGCGCAGGTAAGTACTGAAGATTTTGGAAATGTAAAAAGGAGGAGTAAGACCCGCTTTTAAGAAGGTAAGTAGTGAATTAAGTATTTTTTTGAATTTTTTTTTACAGGTATATCTTTTTTATAGACTTTAAAGACAGGTAAGTTTATTTTTATAACTTTTTAAAAGATTTTAAATTTTTTCAAAAATTTAATTTTTTATTTAAAATGGTTAATTTAATTAACTATACTTATTTTATTAATGTGATGGGTTTTTTTTTAAATTTAATTGAGGTTTAGCTGTTATTTTGGGGGGGTGTAAGATTCATAAGTCTCTCAGCCATGCTGTGAGACTTATGAATGGAAGATGGTGTGCTGCCATTGGCTCTAACTGAGTCACGTGATCCCACAGCTCGCACGAATTAACTACGCCGCTGGGATACGCAAGCCCAGCACAGCAGCTGTCCAGAACATCAATTTCGTGCGAGCTGGATCAGAAAAAGCATAAGCGAGGTGAGACATCGCGGGAAAGGCTTACCCCCGCGAGAACAGAGCGAGATCAATTTCTGGGCCAGTAATATGTAAAATCCCAACGACTCTACGATGACAGAGCCGTTAGCAGGTAGTTATACAAAACACTTGGAAGCCCCACAACCCCTCCAGGGAGAACACCGACCGATTTAACAATGGGAGAAATATTAACAGGTACTCAGACATTTACGAGTAGCCCCGAAACCCATTAAGAACGGAGATCACCCATACAAGACATTTGAGCGCCAGACCCTTAACAAAAGAATGGACATTAAGGTTGGGCGGGAAACGGAAGATTTTGCACTATAATTGCAGGCTCCAAACCGTCCATCTTTCTCTTGCTCTTATTCTCGTAACCTCGTGGCTGCTCCTGTGTACTCGTAGTCGGGCTCCTGCTTGCCTGGTGCCTCTTTGAAAAGGACTGTTGAACTTTCTGATCCGTTCGGATCTACCTCGTGTCGCGTAACGAAGACCTATGTTGGTAACTGGCAGCGGAACCAAAGGCCCGAGATGAGATGAGATGAGATGAGATGAGATGAGAAGAGAGGAAGACCATATTCATCGCCACGGTCAGTAAATCCCGACCGCGCCTGTAGGTCGAATAGCCAAGTTTTCCTTGCCAGGGAGACTTCTTCGAACTTGCAAAGAACAATATCACATCGATGATATTGACTGAACTGTGCTCGAAAGTACCTGTTAAACCAACCAACACAGGTCTTCATCACAGCAGACGGTCCAGCCTGCTAGCCGGAGCAGCAGAAGCAAGTAAACAAGTGGGACCAGGAGATCTCCTGACCGACACGTGGGTGCTGCGGTGAAAAACATCCGATCAGCTATTCGGAATTTCTCCGAGTTATCACGAGTGGTGAGCATGAGTCTCGAAATCCTACGAATCTAGTTAGGATAGATATTGATAGGGGAGGGTTTAAGTATTAAGGATACTTGTAATGTGTGCCCCTATTTACGGTGTGTCGTTCGTTCCTCGTTTCCCTAAGATCAGCTATATAACTGCTTGTAAGATTGTACTGTCATTAATCTGTGCTTATGACATGTATTTCATAATCTTAAATATCATGCAATAAAGATTTTCCATTTCGTACCATTCAACCGAGTCTACATGAGTTTCATCTCCATTACTGCTCTCGCATCTAAGTCCAGTGTCTAGAACCGTAAGGGCGAGTGATTCGAACCACTCACAGGTGTGTCTAGTGTTCCCAGACTGGCTGGAGACCAGAACAGGCAACAAGGCCTAGACCCGCACTGACATACAGGCTGCACAGAGCCGCGTGAATCTCACAGGCTGCGAGACACGCAGGGTCAGAATCCCTTACAGACATCCTTGCTCCTGTACTCAAATCCTCTTGCAATGAAGGCCAACTTACCATTTGCCTTCCCAACTGCTTGCTGCACCTGCATATTTGCTTTCAGTGACTGGTGTACAAGGACACCCAGGTCCCTTTGTACATCAACATTTCCCAATCTATCACCATTTATATAATACTCTGCCTTTCTGTTTTTCCTACCGAAGTGGATAACTTCACATTTATCCACATTATACTGCATCTGCCATGTATTTGCCCACTCACTCAACTTGGCTAAATTGCCTTGAAGCCTCTTTGCATCCTCCTCACAACTCACAATCCCACCTACTTTTGTGTCCTCAGCAAACTTGGAAATATTACATTTGGTTCCCTCATCCAAATCATTGATATATATTGTGAATAGCTGGGGCCCAAGCACTGATCCCTGCGGTACCCCATTAGTCAACGCCTGCCACCCCGAAGAAGACCCATTTATTCCTACTCTCTGTTTCCTGTCTGTTAACCAATTTTCAATCCAAGCCAGTATATTACCCCCAATCCCATGTGCTTTAATTTTGCACACTAACCTCTTATGTGGGACTTTATCAAAGGCCTTCTGAAAATCCAAATACACCACATCCATTAGTTCTCCCTTATCTATTCTACCAGTTACATCCTCAAAAAACTCCAGTAGGTTTGTCCAACACGATTTCCCTTTTATAAATCCATGTTGACATTGTCTAATCCCATTGATATTTTCTAAGTGTCCTGTTATTACATCCTTTATAATAGACTCTAGCATTTTCCCCACTACTGATGTTAGGCTAACCGGTCTGTAGTTCCCTGTTTTCTATCTTGCTCCTTTTTTTTAAATAATGGGGTTACATTTGCCACCCTCCAATCTGCAGGAACTGTTCCATAATCTATAGAATTTTGGAAGATGTCAACCAATGCATCCACTATTTCCATGACTACCTGTTTTAGTACTCTGGGATGCAGATTATCAGGCCTTGGGATTTATCGGCTTTCAGTCCCATTAATTTCTCCAGCACTATTTTTTTTATTAATACTAATTTCCTTTAATTCCTCCTTCTCACTAGACCCTTGGGGGGAAAAATGGAGTCACGCCCCCTTTGGGGCACTACTTTTAGCGCCCCCAAAAAATTAGCGCCCCCGCATCTGAAATTCAACGATAGCGCCCCAAGAGGGAAGTGGGGTGCTACTGGAAGCACCCCCGCCTCCCTCTTGGGGCACTGCGAGTGAATATCACGGCGCTATGTGCCGCAGAGCCACACGCTGCAGCACGTCGCGTCACGGTACTGCAGGCCTTACTCCCCTTCTTAAAGTGGAGGGGCCTTGCGCAGCACGACCCGGGGCCCAGCTGAGCCTCCAGGGATCGGAGTGCCGGCAAAAGAGCCTGGCACTCAAGAGAAGTGCCGGACTCATGGAGTGCAGCCGGCACTCCGCGGGGTGGCTGGTCAGGAGGCCGGGGACGGCAACGGGGGCAGGTGCTGACAGGCGGCCAGCAACAAAAATGGCCGCCCGACACCTCCTCTTTAATTAGCGCTGCCCCGTCTGCAGGTAGGCCCCCATGACCCCGTCAGACACAGCGTCTGGCGGTAAGTCAGGGGGAGCTACCGAAGATCGTGGCTGGCGCGTGAGCATGGTGCTGCGCATGGCGATGACATCATCACCGGCGGCGCATGCCGTGGGGCGCTAGTTTCGCAGGAGTATTTTGCGGCGCCGCGCCCGGGCACTAGTTGCTTTGCTATCGGGAGGCGCAAAGCAACCGAATTTTTAGGCCTTGCTTCCCTAGCATTTCTGGGAAGTTATTTGTGTCCTCTTCCGTGAAGACAGAACCAAAGTATTTGTTTAATTGCTCTGCCATTTTCTTGTTCCCCATTATAAATTCGCCCATTTCTGACATTAAGGGACCTACATTTGTCTTCACTAATCTTGTAGAAGCTTTTACGATCTGCTTTTATGTTCCTTGCAAGTTTACCCTCATACTTTATTTTTCCCCTCTTAATCAATCTCTTGGTCCTTTTTTGCTGAATTCTAAACTGCTCCCAATCCTCAGGCTTGCTACTTTTTCTGGCGACTTTATATGATTCCTCTTTGGATCTAATACTGTCCTTAATTTCTTTTGTTAGCCATGGTTGGGCCACTTTTCTTTTGTGTTTTTGCGCCAGGAAGGAATGTCTAACTGTTGCAATTCATGCATTCATTCCTTAAATGTCAGCCATTGCCTATCCACCATCATGCCTTTTAACATAGCTCCCCAATCTATCATAGCCAACTCACTCCTCATACCTTCGTAGTTTCCTTTGTTTAGATTTAGGACCCTAGTTTCAGATTGGACTACTTCACTTTCCATCTTAATGAAGATTTCTAACATGTTATGGTCACTCTTCCCTAAAGGACCCTGCACAACAAGATTATTAATTAACCCCTTCTCATTGCACAATACCCAATCTAGGATAGCCTGTTCCCTAGTTGGCTCCTCAACGTACTGGTCTAAAAAACCATCTCATACACACTCCAGGAATTCATCCTCCACAGTATTATTACTAATTTGCTTTAGCCAGTCTATATGTAAATTAAAGTCACCCATAATTACTGTAGTACCCTTGTTACATGAATCTCTAATTTCCTGTTTGATGCCATCCCCTACATTACCACTACTGTTTGGAGGCCTATAGACGACTCCCACCAATGTTTTCTGCCCCTTGGTGCTTCTTAGCTCTACCCAGACTGCTTCTACATCTTCATTTTCTGAGCCAATATCCTTTCTCACTATTGCTCTGATTTCATCCTTTACTAACAATGCCACCCCACCTCCTTTTCCTTTTTGCCTGTCCTTCCTAAATATCGAATATCCTTGGATATTCAGCTCCCAGCCTTGGTCACCCTGCAGCCATGTCTCCGTAATCGCAATTATATCGTATCCGTTTACATCTATTTGTGCTGTTAATTCGTCTACCTTATTACGAATGCTTCGTGCATTCAGATACAGTGCCTTTAGATTTATCTTTTTAACATGTTTAGACATCTTAAAATTTTTTGTACTATGGCCCCATTTGTCTTATTACCATTTTTTCTTACCCGGACCCTATTTGTTAGTGCACTCCTTTGTTTGTATGCCCTGTCCCTTCCTGACACAATTTGGTTATCCTTACCCCAATCACTGACCTGCACTGTTTCCTTGTCTTTTCTCTTTAGCATTCTTATTTAGTTTAAAGCCCTATCTACCTCTCTAGTTATTCGATTCGCTAGAACTCTGGTCCCAGCATGGTTCAGGTGTAGTCCGTCCCAACGGAACAGCTCTCTCTTTCCCCAGTACTGATGCCAGTGTCCCACGAATCAAAACCCACTTCTCCCACACCAATCTTTGAGCCACGCATTCATCTCCCTGATCCTATTGACCCTATGCCAATTTGCTCGTGGCTCAGGTAATAATCCAGAGATTATTACCTTTGTGGTTCTGATTTTTAATTTAGTCCCTAGCTGCTGAAAATCTCTCTTAATTAGTTTAGTGTTAATCAAATTATTTACCTCATTTAGTTTATTAAATTAAGTTTAGTTTTTAAATTTAGTTATATGCTATATGTTAACTTAAAACTTAGCCCACAGTCACTACCAATCACTTACCTGTCTTACCTGTGACGTCACACTGCAGTTTTCTCTTGTTATCGCAGGTCTGCTGCTGCTTTTATCCCCACTCTCGGGCCTCGGTCTGCTCCCTCTCAGGTCCGCCGCCGCTCAAACTCCCAAGTTGTTCACGCTGTGCCGGTTGCACTCACAGGCCCCTGTACTTATACTGTTTCTACAAAGGACCAGAGCCAGAGGAGATTTCAGGGGAAGTAGGGCTGGAGGAGGTTACTGAGATAGGGAGGTGGGTGGACATGATGTATGTCAAACACAAGGATGAGAATTTTAAATTGGAGGAATTGGGGGACCAGGAGCCAATGTAGGCAGGGCTAATGGGTGAGCAGCACTTGATGCAGGATAGGATACAGGCAGCAGAGTTTTGGATGAACTGGAGTCTACAAATGGTGAAGAATAGGAGACTGGCCAGAAGAACATTGGAATAGTTGAATCTTGAGTGGACAAAGGCATTGGTGAGGTTTTCAGGGGCCGAGAAGCTGAGGCAGGGGTGGAGGAGGGTGAAGTTACAGAGGTAGAAGTAGGTGGTCTTTGCAATGGAGAGGATATGGGTTCGAAGTTCAGCTTGGCGTCGAATAGGATGCCGAGTTTGCGAGCAGTCTGGTTCAATGGCTGGATGGTGGGGGTGGTTTGAAACTGAATTAATGTGACATAAGTTTGTAGGTGGGGTTGATACACACTTTGTTGGGAGGAGAGTGAGATAAAAGGACTGGTGGGTGTGAGTGAAAACCAAGGTAAGTTCAACTTTGTGCTCAAAGATCTGGTGATGTGAGTTTGGAAGCCAAAGTAATGCAGGTTTTGTAACTGTGGTTTGGGTCTAGCAGTATATTTAGAGAACAAAATGTTTAGGCTCTGTGATGGTGTAACATTGGGAAACAAGAGGATGGAAGTTAAGGGGTTATAGCTGACATAAACTTAACTTACAAGGGGGAATGGAAAAATACATTTTAAGTGGTTGTAGTGTGATTTTATGGGGTTAAAGAAAATCCTGCATTGCGACGTTGACAGGCCAGTACTGTATAACATGATCTAAGGGGCAGATAGTCAATACTGGGGAGAACTGCAACAAATTACAAGAAGAAATTAATAAACTTGCAGAATGGGCATATCTTTAACAAATTAATTTCAACACAGGTAAGTGTGAGCTATTACATTTTGGTAAGAAAAATAAGGAGGTCACATATTACTTGAAAAATAAGAATCTATATGGGTAGAGGAGCGAAGGGACCTGGAGTACAAATACACAAATCACTAAAAGTAGCGACACAGGTTAATAAGGCCCATAAAAAAGCAAACCAAGCATGAGGGTTTATTTCTAGAGGGATAGAATTAAAAAGTAGGGAAGTTATGCTAAACTTGTATCGAACCTTGGTTAGACCACACTTGCAGTACTGCGTACAATTCTGGTCGCCATATTATAAAAAGGATATAGAGGCACTGGAGAGGGTGCAGAGAAGATTTACAAGGATGATATCAGAACTGTGAGGTTATACTTATCAGGAAAGGATGAACAGTCTGGGTCTCTTTTCTCTTGAAAAGCGAAAACTGAGGGGTGACCTAATAGAAGTCTTTAAAATTATGAAAGGTTTGATAGAGTAGATACAGAGAGAATTTTTCCACTTGTGGGGAAGAGCAAAACTAGAGGCCATCAATATAAGATATTCACCAAGAAATCAAATAGGGAATTCAGAAGAAACTTCTTTATCCAGAGAGTGGTGAGAATATGGAACTCGCTACTACAGGGAGTGGTTGAGGTGAATAGTATAGATGCATTTAAGGGGAAGCTAGATAAGCATATGAGGGAAAAGCGAATTGAGGGTTATGCTGCTAGAGTTAGATGAGGAAGGATGGGAGGAGGCTTGAATTGAGCAAGGACTGGTTGGGCCAAATGACCTGTTTCTGTGCCGTATATTCTATGTAATTCTATGTAAGAATCATTACATTGAATTTATGTGCTCTGAATAACAGGACACTGATGAAAGAGTCTTAATGGAATGATAAGCTATTGGCAATAAATAATTGCTTTGCAGAACTCATAACGAACATAATTTTCAATATTTAAGTGGTTGCAATTTTTCTTTTTGAGATATACTGTTACTGTTCGTATTAAATTAAAAGATAATTTTAAGTTTTTCTAATGTTGCTGTACATATCCTTTTATTTAGCTAATTAAAAATTAAATCAGCAGTTAAAGGCACTGTTAATTTATCCTTTGAAGAACAAAATGGCATCATTGGTGCACTCTGTGAACTCTCACTCAACTGTACACAGATGACAAATCATAATACTGTATCTGTGAGAAAATAATAAGGGCTCCAGTTCTGAGCTCCAGGGCAATACCCAGAGCTACAGGTAATGAATCAAGTGAGATCATTTGAAATGCTGTAGAGATACCAGCTGCAGTCTGTTGTTAAAGAAAGAAGCATTTACAATAACAATTAAATAAAGTATAGCAAGTTCCTTGCATAGTATCAGAGAATTAGGATCTGAGCATCAAAACAGCAGACATACTGTAATAAAAACAACGAGTATAGCATGAGTAGAATGTTGTCAATTTAGAGCACTTGTAGAAAGATTGATCTAGGTTGTATCATCTCCAGTAATGCTGGTGCATGAGCTTTCAGAAATGTTGACGTTCAGTTTAAGATTTTAAATGTGCACAAAAAAGTTAGAAATAACCAGCAAAAAAAATGGTGGCAGTCCAATTCAAATAGTTTGGATTATTCCTTGAATTCTTAAAGTTGGCTCAACTATATGCAACCAGTTCAGGTTGGTTTGTAGATTTAGAATGCTTTATAAACAGGTCTACGAGCTGATCCTCTTTAACGGTCAGCTCTCTAATGTCTGGTATGCCTCCAATGTAGCAAGGGCACAGAATGTACTCTGGGTGGGGACTTCAACATCCCTCACGAAGAGTGGCCCCGAGAACACCACTACTGACTGAGCTAGCCATGTCTTGAAGGACATCGCTGCCAGACTGGGCTTGAGGCAGGTGGTGAGAGAACCAACACGAGGGAAAAACCTACTTGACCTCGTCCTCACCAATCTACCTGTTGCAGATGCAACTTTCCATGACAGTATTGGTAGGAGTGACCACCACACAGTCCTTGTGGAGACGAAGTCTCATGTTCACACTGAGGACACCCTACATCGTGTGGCGTGGCACTACTACCATGCTAAATGGGATATAACAGATCTAGCAGCTCAAAAGTGGGCATCCACGATGCACAGTGTGCCATCAGCAGCAGCAGAATTGTATTCCACCATAATCTGTAACCTCATGGCTTGGCATATTCCTCACTCTACCATTACCACCAAACCAGGTGACCAACCCTGGTTCAATGAACAGTGTAGAAGAGCATGCCAAGAGCAGCACCAGGCGTACATAAAAATGAGGTGCCAACCTGGGGAAGCTACAACACAGGACTATATGCATGCTAAACAGCGGAAGCAGCTTGCTATAGACAGAGCTAAGCAATCCCACAGCCAACGGATCAGATCAAAGCTCTGCAGTCCTGCCACATCCAGTTGTGAATGGTGGTGGATAATTAAAGAACTAACGGGAAGAGGAGGCTCCATGAACATCCCCATCCTCCATGATGGAGGAGCCCAGCAGGCGAGTGCAAAAGACAAGGCTGAAGTGTTTGCAACCATCTTCAGCCAGAAGTGCCGAGTGGATGATTCATATTGGCCTCCTCCTGAGGTCCATATCATCAAAGAAGCCAGTCTTCAGCCAATTTCATTCACTCCACGTGATATCAAGAAATGGCTGAACGCACTGGATACAGCAAAGGCTATGGGCCCCTGACAACATCCCAGCTGTAGTGCTAAAGACTTGTGCTCCAGAACTAGCCGCGACTCTAGCCAAATTATTCCAGTACAGCTACAACACTGGTATCTACCCAACAAAGTGGAAAATTGCCCAGGTATGACCTGTCAACAAAAAGCAGGACAAATCCAATCTGGCTAATTACCTCCCATCAGTCTACTCTCAATCATCAGCAAAGTGATGGAAGGTGTCATCGACAGTGCTATCAAGTGGCATTTACTCACCAATAACCTACTCACTGATGCCCAGTTTGGGTTCCGCCAGGACCATTCGTCTCCAGACCTCATTACAGCCTTGGTCCAACCATGGACAAAAGAGCTGAATTCCAGAGGTGAGGTGACATCAAGGCAGCATTTTACCGAGTGTGCATCAAGGAGCCCTGGTAAAATTGAAGTCAATGGGATCAGGGGTGAAAACTCTTCACTGGCTGGAGTCATACCTAGCACAAAGTTGTGGTTATTGGAGGCCAATCATCTCAGCCTCAAGACATTGCTGAAGGAGTTCCTCGGGGCAGTGTCCTACACTCAACCATCTTTAACTGCTTCATCAATGATCTTCCCTCCATCATAAGGTCAGAAGTGGGGATGTTAGCTGATGACTGCACAGTGTTCAGTGCCATTTGCAATTCATGAGATAATGAAGCAGTCTATGCCCACATGCAGCAAGACATGGACAACATCCAGGCCTGGGCTGATAAGTGGCAAGTAACATTTGCGTCACACAAGTGCCAGGCAATGAACATCTCCAACAAGAGAGAGTCTAACCACCTCCCCATGACATTCAGTGGCATTACCATTGTTTCATCCTTCACTATCAACATCCTGAGGTCACCATTGACCAGAAACCTAACTGAACCAGCCACATAAATACTGTGGCAACAAGAGCAGTTCAGAGGCTGAGTATTCTGTGGCGAGTGTCTCCCCTCCTGACTCCCAAAAGCCTTTCCACCACCTACAAGGCACAAGTCATGAGTGTGATGGAATACTCTCCACTTGCCTGGATGGGTGCAGCTCCAACAATACTCAAGATGCTCGACACCATTTAGGACAAAGCAGCCTGCTTGATCGACACCCCATTCACCACCTTAAACATTCACTCTCTCCACCACTGGCGTACCGTGGCTGCAGTGTGTACCAGCTACAAGATGCACTGCAGCAACTCGCCAAGGCTTCTTTAACAGCACCTCCCAAACCCGCGACCTCTACCACCTAGAATGACAAGGGCGCATGGGAACACCACCACCTCCAAGTTCCCCTCTAAGTCACACACCATCCTGACTTGGAAATATATCATTCGTTCATCGTCGCTGAGTCAAAATCCTGGAACTCCCTCCCTAACAGGACTGTGGGAGTACCTTCACCACACGGACTGCAGTGGTTCAAGGCGGAGGCTCACCACCACCTTCTCGAGGGCAATTAGGGATGGGCAATAAATGTTGGCCTTGCCAGTGAACACCCACATCCTGTGACTGAATTTAAAAAAAAATCCTTTTAGGGGAGTTGGCAACATGTACTATATGTAACCGTAAGTGATCAAAGTGACCCTTTCCACAGTAAATTGGGCAAATTTGTTCATGGGTAAATGACAGAAGATCAGTAGGAGGTGTTCCAAAAGTAATTTAATGTGATACAGAACCAGTTTATACCCCTAAGGGGCAAGAGCTCTTCTTGCCAAAAAAGAGCCATGGACAACTGAAGAGGTAAGAGATGACATAAAACTAAAAGAAAAAGCATACTGAAAGCATACTAAAAATAGCACAGATCCTGGTGAATGGGTAAGATACAAAGAAAAGCAAAGGTTGACAAAACAGATAGTAAAAGCTAAAGAGGAGTATGAACAGAAACTTGCAAGGGATCTCAAAATCAACACAAAAATGTTTTACAATTATATTAGGAAAAAGACGGTGGTCAGGAGCAATGTTGGCCCCTTGAAAACTGATAATGGTGATATTGTCAATGATGATAAGGAAATGGCAGATATGTTGAATAATTACTTCACATCAGTATTTATAGTAGCGGAAGAGGATAGCATGCCGGAAATCCCAAGTAAACTAATATTGAATCAGGGACAGGGATTCAACAAAATTAATGTAAGCAAAATAACAGTAATGAAGAAAATAATGGCACTAAAGAGTGACAAATCCCCAGGACCAGATGGTTTCCATCCCAGGGTTTTAAAGGAAGTAGGTGGGCACAATACAGATGCCCTAACTACAATCTTCCAAAGTTCTCTCGATTGAGAAACCATCCTTTAGATTGGAAAATTGTGCATGTCACTCCGCTATTTAAGAATGGTGAGAGGGGGAAACCAGGAAATTATAGACCAGTTAGCCTAAAATCTGTTGTTGGGAAATTACTGGAGTCCATGGGGAAAAATTAATCTCCTTAGCGCCTCCCATTGGCGCCAGCAGATGACACTAATGGTGCACTAGAGCTGTATGGTGAGGCAAATCCAGCCCTGCACACCAAATCACGATCCCCGTAGCACCGCTGGTAAGAGGTATCGCCGGGAACGTCCATGCCAGGTAGATCATGACATCAGTAAGTGTGCAACGCTCACTGACTGCCCTATCTGCTAAATTGATTCTCACCACTTACCTCAGGGCCTGGAGTAAACACCGACAGGGAGAGCTGGTGTGAAGCACCAGGAAGCCGGCTCCAGGGACGTTACTTAAAGGGATCATCAGTAATCACTCACAGCTGACAGGTTAGTGCAGTTTCAGTGGTTTCTTGTCAGTTTCAAATACTGCAACAGTTTCATTCAGTAATTTCAAGGTTCTTTTGTTTCAGGAGTCTTGTTGCAAATAAAAAGTAGCTACATTTTTTCTTCAAAGAATCAAACTGCTATACCTGATAACATTAATGGGGACTGTACTGGCGTACCACCTCACCCGCCAGGTGGAGGGAGCATAGGCAGTGAGAAAGACGGGAACATGTGCGCAGAGAGATGAGGATGACCATCTGCGCTCTCACCAGGAGGCCTTACCCTCCGAGGGTACTCCGAAAGCAATTCTCCTACCTTCAATTAAGCGAGGAGCAATGTATTAGACAGTGCCATCTCACCAAGGAGGTGGTCACAGAACTCTGCCACCTCCTCTAAACAGACCTCCAGCCTCACACCAGGATGACTTAAAGCCCACATCCCCTTTGCTCACCACATCCCCATCATTCCATCCCTCTCGCAGACCTTTTCACACCACAAAGCTGAAATGACAGACACCACAAAAGAATGGTAAGTGAATTAATAAATTTATCAAAAATCAGTGAACACATATTTACAACAACAATATTAACTATTCATCCTTGTACAACCCCTTAGTGGCTCTCCTTACTGTGTTTTTGCCTACTTTAGTGCTCCTACGAAGTGTTGGCCCAGTGGCTGCAGCAGGGCTGGTGGAAGGCTGCTGAGTGTCCATGCGGGAAACTTCAGATGGCCTTGCAGGATGCCCTCGACCAGCTCTGGACCTGCAAGGCCCAGCTGTAGACTGCACCACCTCAGCATGGGCTGGATGACGGAGTGATAAGAGCAATGGCGGAGTGCCAGTGGTGGGAGCAGGAATGCTGTCATCCTGAGAGAGGACAGCAGGTTCCTGCTCCACTGACCCACTGCCACTCCCCCGGGGCAGCACCTCAGCATCCCAAGTAATCTGTTCGAGCACATATTGCTGGCCTGCTGTGACACCGTGAAAGCCCCGGTCGACGGTGGTAGACCCAGCCACGATGGCAGCAGTCAGAGCTTGCGTGGCATCAAGCTGAGACTGCATGAGAGCAGTCTGAGATTGGATGCCACCAACCATAGACTGCATTACAGCACTAAGACATTGCGTTGCTTCCACCTGTGCTGTAATGGAAGTTTCCAGATCGCCCACCACACGCGGCATCAGGTCTGGGTCACCACAGTCTCTCTGGGAGTGTACCATCCTTTGCAGACTGGAAATGATGGGCTCCATGGTGTGCGCAGAGCCTTGTGCAATGTTGGAGGTGGACTCCTCCACGCTCCTTACCATTGCCGAGAGGCTTTCGGGCACCCTTGCCATTGCACCTATTATCTCCATGTGCATGCCCATCACCCTTCTTTTAAACGCTTCCCCATCGAGGTCTTCATCTGAGTCCAGTGCAGCAGAACTTGCGCGTGAACTCGCCCACCGCGGAGCTGGCCCCGAGCTATCCTTTCCTCCTGGCCTTGCTGCAGCCCACTCAGCCCCGGTGCCTCACCCTGTGCAGATCCCGCTACTATACTATCCTCTAGTATCTGAGCTGGTGTCTGTGGGTGAGAGATGCAGTGACGCGGTGTCAGGAGGTGTGTCGGCTAATCCGCCGCATGTGCACTCCTGCGCCCTCCTGAATCTCTAGCCCTTAAATTGGTGACTGAACACCTTGAGCTAGAAATTCATTATAACCCAGGAATGGGCGGTATAACTGGAAAAGTTGGAGAATTAGTGCCAGACACTAATGCTTTAGATGGCACACAAAATTCATGCTCACTGCTCAAAGAAATGATTGGAATCCTAATTCAAGGCTTTAAGTCCAAGCTCACTGGCGTTACACTCAAAGGGTGAACCAATATCAGGTGCAGTCGCAAGTCATGATTGCCACAGGCTTTTTCCCGTTCTTAAAGGGAGGTTCATTGATGCTGCAGAACCTCATTCTCAGCATTGCTGGCTGTGTAGCTAACTTAGCAAGCAGCAGCAGGTCAAGGAGAAGGAGCCAGAGGATGGAAGCAGCTGTACTCATGGCAGATCCACACAGCAGGGAGAGAGCCCGCAGATTCTGTGATCAAGCATTGGAGGAGTTGGTGTTCGCAGTGGAGAGATGGAGGGCAGTGCTCTACCCAGCAAGTGGCAGGAAGTCCTCGCCGCAAGTCTTCCGCACCATGTGGAGGGAGGTAGCGCAGCACGTCTCGGGCAGCACTGTGGTCCCCAGGACCCCCACATAGTGCAGGAAGAAATTTAACAACCTCACTTAGGTGGTCAGGGTGAGTGAATGCTTCAACAAATGCTACATACCACCATCTGAACCACAGTCTTCACACACTGCCCAAAGCACCACACCCCCAGCACTCACCCACCAACAATCTCTACCTACCAACATTCACACCCACATCTCACACCTTGCACACAATGACAGCTATTCAACTATTGCAGGCACATCATCCAAACACATTGCTCCACACTCACTCACACACTTTCCTTTCTCTTGCAGGCACAACAGGAGGGAGCAGGAGCACACAGGTGGGGAACAAGCTGATACCCAACCACAGTCTGCATTGGAAAATAGAGTGTTGCAGATTATTGGGCGCCAGGTGGTGGGCGCCGTGGACACTGGCAACCTTGTCCCCCTTGGGGACAACAACGGTATGTTCATCCCTACTCCTTTATTCTCACATCCCACTTCCCCCTCACCCCACAAGCGTCTCGCACTTTCCAGCTAATCATGCTGTATGTATGCATTTCTCCCTTTTTGCCTCCCTCCCCTCACCTTAACCCGACTCTTGTGCCTTTATGCTTTCAGATAATGAGCAAGCAGCTGAGCAGCCTATCCCTGAGGGCACCGTAGAGAACGCGGCAGGAGAAGAGGAGGAGGAAGAACACACCAAGTCACTACATGTCTCATCCGCAGGCACCATCTCAGATACTGGCACTACGCATTCTTTAGAGGCTAGTATAGTAGTGGGATTTGTCGACCGGGGCTTTCACGGTGTTGCAGCAGGCCAGCAATCTGTTTATTAATTCACTTTGGATTCTTTTGTGGTGTCTCTCATTTCAGCTTTGCACTGTGATATGGCCTGCGATAGGGATGGAATGATGGGCATGTGGTGAGCAACGGGGATCTGGGGTTTAATTCATTCGAAGTGCAGTTGAGTGGCTGCCTCCTCCCTCGCTCCTGTTCCTCATCATCCTCCTCATCTTCCTCTTCGTCCTCGTCCTCCTTCTCCTCTCCCTCTTCCTCCTCCTGAGGTGATCCCACAATCCCTGGTGGCAAGGGCTGGGCCCTCATGATGGCCAAGTTGTGAAGCATGCAGCAGACCACCATGAAATGGGACCCCCGCTCAGCCGAGTACTGGAGGTTTCCTCCCGAGCGGTCAAGGCAGCAGAACCATTGCTTCAGCAGGCTAATGGTCTGCTCAATGATGTTCCTGGTGGCAGCGTTGGGTTGCAGAGGAGAGTCATGAGGCACGTGGACAGCAGATAGCCCTTGTCTCCGACCAGCCAGTCGTGAGCTTGATGTGGTGGCTGGAAGTGTGCTGGCACACCAGTTTGGCGCAGGATGAAGGCATCATGCCTGCTGCCAGGATAGCGGGCATTGACATTGAGGATTAGCTGTCTGTGGTCGCACACCAACTGCACATTAAGTGAGTGGTAGTCTTTGCGGTTATGGAAGATCTCAGGATTGTTATGCGGTGCCCGCAAAGCCACGTGGGTGCAGTCAATGGCGCCCTGCACCAAGGGGAATCCTGCTATTCTGGCAAAGCCACATGCACACTTGTCCTGCTTATCTCTATGATGAGGAAGGAAATGTAGTTCCTTCTCCTACTGTGGAGACCCTCTGTGACCTCTCGGATGCAGCAATGGACAGCGAACTGGGAGATGTTAGCTATGTCTCCTGTTGTAGACTGGAAGGATCTGTTGGAGAAGAAATTGAGGGCGACAGTGACCTTGACTGTCACTGAGAGAGCTGTGGTTGCCCTGATCTGAGGCTGGAGTTCTGGTTGCAGGAGGTGGCAGAGTTCTGTGACCACCTCCTTGGTGAAGCAGAGCTTTCCAATACACTGCTACTCGTTTAATTGGAGGTAGGAATTGTACTCTTGGAATATCCTCAGAGGGTAAGCCCTCCTGTTGAGAGCCCTGATGGCCCTCCTCCTCCCTCTGGCCACATGTTCCAATCTTTCTCGCTGCCTCCTCTCCCTCTGCCATAGATCCTGGAGGGTGAGGCCGACTGCCAGTACAGCCCCCATTAATGTAACCAAGTGTAGCAGTTTGATTTTTTTAAGAATAAATTGAGCTACCTTTTAATTGCCACCACACAACTGAATAACCTTGAAATCATGGAATGAGACTGTTGCACTATTTGAAATTGATAAGAAAGTACTGAAACTCCACTAAACTACAGCTGTGAGTCATTACTGATGATCCCTTTAAATAACGTCCCTGGAGCGGGCTTCCTGGTGCTTCACGCCAGCTCTCTCTGTTTCCTCCAGGCACAAAGGTAGGTGGCGACAATCAATTCCGCAGATCGGGCGGTCCATGAGCATTGCACACTCACTGACGTCACGATCCACCTGGCATTGAGACTCCTGGCGCTAACTGTTAGCGGCGGTGCTGCGGTGGGGGGGTGGGCGGTGGAGTGGTATTTGGCCTGCGGCACTGGATTCGCCTTGCCCCGGCGATAATGCTCTTGCTCCCCTGGTGCTAACGGGAGGTGCTAAGGTACCGAATTTTTCCCACCTTGAAAATTTTCAGCTGATCAGAGAGAGCCAGCATGGATTTGTAAAAGGTAGGTCACGCCTGACGAACCAGGTTGAATTTTTTGAAGAGGTGCCTAAGTAGTGGACAGGGGAATGTCTATACATGTTATTTATATGGACTTCCAGAAGGCATTTGATAAAGCTCCACATAAGAGATTGTTAACTAAGGTTGAAGCCCATGGAATTGAAGGAAAATTATTGACCTTGTTAAGAAATTGGCTGAGCGGCAGGAGACAGAGAATGGGCAGGTACTCTAATTGGAACGATCTAGTGGTGTCCTCCAGAGATCTGTGTTGAGGCCTCAACTATTCAGTGTATTTATTAACGACTTAGAAAATGAGCTAGAAAGCCACATATCCAAAATTGTCGATGACACAAAGATAGGTAGCATTGTAGGCAGTATAGATGAAAACATAAAATTACAAAGAGATATTGATAGATTAAATGAATGGGCCAAACTGTGGCAAATGGATTTCAATGTAAGCAAATGTGAGGTCATCTACTTTGGACCTAAAAAGGATAGAACAGGGTACTTTCTCAATGGTGAAAAGCTAAAAACAATGGAGGTTCAAAGAGACTTGGGGGTCCAGGTACATAAATCAATAAAATGTCATGAACAGGTACAGAAAATAATCAAAAAGGCTGCTGGAATGCTGGCCTTTATATCTAGAGGACTAGAATACAAGGGGGTAGAAGTTATGCTGCAGCAGCTATACAAAGCCCTGGTTAGACCACACCTGGAGTACTGTGAGCAGTTCTGGGCACCACACCTTAGGAAGGATATATTGGCCTTGGAGGGAGTGCAGCGTAGGTTTACCAGAATGATACCCAGACTCCAGGGTTTAAATTACGATGAGAGATTACACAAACTAAGGTTGTATTCCCTGGAATTTATAAGGTTAAGGGGTGATCTGATCGAAGTTTTCAAGATATTAAGGGGAACAGATAGGGTAGATAGAGAGAAACTATTTCCACTGGTTGGGGATTCTAGGGCAGGGGGCATTATCTAAAAATTAGAGCCAGACCTTTCAAGTGTGAAATTTGGAAACTCTTCTACACGCAAAGGATGGTAGAAGTTTGGAATAAAAACAGAAAATGCTGGAAATACTCAACAGATCAGGCAGCATCTGTAGAGAGAGAAACCGAGTCAAAAAACAGTTTCAGGTCGATGACCCTTCGTCAGAACTGGAAAAAGTTAGAGATGTAACAGATTCTTAAGCAAGTTTAGGGGCAGGGAAAGGGAGGAGGGGAGGAAAGAACAAAAGGGAAGGTCTGTGATAGGATGGAAGGCAGGAGAGATTAAAAGGGATGATGGTGCAAGGCAAAAGGAGATGGTAATGGGACAAGTTAAGAAACAAAAGATGACTCTAGATAAGGTGCAAATGGCAATGGCAGAATAATCAACAGCTGCCATGTGAGAGAAAAAAAAAGGGGTTGAGGTTATAGTCTGAAATTGTTGAATTCGATGTTGAGTCCAGAAGGCTGCAAAATGCCTAATCAAAAGATGAGGTGCTGTTCCTCGAGCTTACGTTGAGCTTTGTTGGAACAGTGTAAGTGGCCAAGGATGGAGAGATCAGAGTGGGAGTGGTGCGGAGAATTAAAGTGTGGAAGTTTGGAACTCTCTTCCACAAACGGCAATTAATGCTAGATAAATTGTTAATTTTAAATTGGAGATTGATAGATTTTTGAAAACCAAAGGTATTAAGGGATATGGGGCAAAGGCGGGTGTGTGGAGTTAGGCCACAGATCGGCCATGATCTCATTGAATGGTGGAACAGGCTCGAGGGGCTCCTGTTCCTATGTTCCTATGTTCCCTGAACCACAGGGGAGTGTAAAAGGTTATTTGTGCAGTAATTCATTTTACATGATGAACAGTGTACTGGTAACGGTGGTGCCCAAGCAGGAAAGTCAGGTCATTGTACTTTTCTAGCACTGGTCTTCAGATCTGGGGGTGAGAGAGGTGGCACTCATTTCCACTGCCATTTCCCTCCACATGGTACATGAGACACTTTTCTGAGGTTTCTTCCCTTTCCTGCATTTAATCCAGGAGTGCAGTCCCTGGACACCTGTATTTTTGCCTAAACCTATATGGTCGGCGGCACACTACTGGCTCATAATGCCCGCCATATTAGAGGCTTAGGAGGCTATTTAGGGCCCGTAAAGCAGTGCGGTGGGATAAATTTTCTAGGCCATGCATTCCTAAAGTAAAAAGGAAAACTGCAAATTCTGGAAATCTGAAATAAGAACAGAAACTGCTGGAAATACACAGCAGGTCTGTCTGCTTCTGTTAAGAGAAAAGACAGGTTAATATATCACGGGTATGTACCCTTCATCACCGCTGAAGTCTGGGTTCAGACTTCAGTTCTGATTAAAGGCACGCACCCAAAACGTCATCATCTGTCTTTCCTCTTTGCAGTTACTGATTGACCTGCTGTGTACTTGCAGCATTTTCTGTTTGGATTTAATATATATATGCATTCCTGTTTGGATTTTCAATGGGATTGCCAGTCTTGTTAAGAAATTGAGAATGTAAGGATAATTATTTTACTTCTGCACTGGGGCAGCATGCCAGGAGCACATATTGCTAAATTGTGCATTCCTGGAATTTGATTCTCTGTCCATTAAAATTAATAGGTGGAAAATCACAGGCTGGAAATGCACAATTTTGCACTTCTGATGTGAGTCCTGAGCCCAGAAGTGGGAAATCTACCACCTAATCCCAATTATCACCCCTAAAAACAACTAATTGCGATTAGTTATTAAGTAAAAACAGATTTTTATTTTTGTATAATACAGATTACAATGAAGTAGAAAAATAAAATAAAAAATGAAGAGACCACTGAGGGTTTCAGCAAACTGCCTCTGCTGCCATATTAATGCACTCATTTCTCAATAAAAGATAAGGTTAAACTAACAGATTCAATAGTGTTACAAATGATGCATGTCTTTAATACAAGCGCCCGTAGTTAGTTATTCATGCAGTCACTATGGAGTATGCCACTATGAGTAATATTTTTGGCATGAATCCTTCACGCTATTACATAGCACTATTCTAGTAATAAATTATTTCTTGTACAGTGCCATGTGTTTATTATTTCTTTCTTTGGCCAACTTTCTACATTTGGGTTGTGAAGTAGCTGCTTCTCGTTTGCTGGGTGGAAACACAAGCCACCATCTCCTTCCCTCTGCAGTAAGTCAACACCATGCTTCATGTTGGTGTGACCTGCGCAAAAGTACAAAACTGTTCCACTTGTGTAGCAATGCATTGCATTGTGGGATGGTGGTTTCTGCTGGTGTCAGTCCTGTGTGATGAATGTACGTGTTACAAACTGCATGAGCCCTGTGAACCTGCTCAGTGCAGGACTTAGCAGTAGGCCCTGAGTAGACCGGGGTCTCGATTCAAGTTATATCCTGATATGAGTGATCCTTTCAATTTCCATTAGTTCTTTTCCAGTGTTGCATTGCATTTCTGTTATGAAGATAATCAAGCGGATACAACATACGTGGAGGATGTCCCTCTCTGCTCCATTGGTCCAAATATGCGGCAACTGAGAAAACTTGGAAGAGCTGATAAACTGCTTCAAAAAAGCTGACACAACCCCCATAAAGTTGATAATTCAAAAAGCAACATACAACTGAAAACCAGTCATGAAGAAAGGTCTATAGCCAAGGATACTGCTTTAAGGTGATTAAATAAGATAGATTCCGCTTTATTATATTGGATTTCAGGATTTTTATTCGAGTTTGTTTTACTGTGATGTGAAAACTGAAATCCAGCGACATATGAAAAGAAGTAGTTATAATAGGAGATATGACTTTAGTGGCAGCTATACCTAACATATCCACATATAGAAGGTAAGTCAAAAAGAAAATACTGCAGATGCTGGAAATCTGAAATAAAAACAGAAAATGCTGGAGATACTCAGCAGGTCAGGCAGCATCTGTGAAGAGAAAAACAGAGTTAACGTTTCAGGTTGATGACCTTTCGTCAGAACTGGAAAAAAGCAGGAAATGGAACAGATTTTTAAGCAAGTGTCGAGGCTGGGAAAGGGGGGAGGGGATGAAAGAACAAAAGGGAAGGTCTGTGATAGGATAGAAGGCAGAAAAGGTTAAGAGACATTAAGAGATATTCAAGGCAAAAGGAGATGGTAATGGGGCAGGTTAAGGAACAAAGGATGGCTCTAGATGAAGTGTAAATTGCGCTGGTAGAATGAAAGACAGCTGCCATGTGGGGGAGAAGCAAAAAAAAGAGACAAAGAGTATGGATAAAAAATATATATATATATGATAGGGGCCGAGGTTATGATCTGAAATTGTTGAACTCTATGTTGAGTCCAGAAGGTTGTAAAGTGCCTAATCGAAAGATGAGGTGCTATTCCTCGAGCTTACGCTGAGCTTCCGTGGAACAATGCAAGAGGCCGAGGACGGTGAGGTCTGAGTGGGAGTGGAGCGGTGAATTAAAGTGATAGGTGACCGGAAGCTCGGGGTCCCCCTTACGGACTGAACGGAGGTGTTCCGCAAAGCGGTCACCCAATCTGCGTTTGGTCTCCCCAATGTAGAGGAGATCACATCTGTTTCACCTGAAAGGGGTGTTTGGAGCCCTGGACAGTGGGAAGGGGGGAGGTATAAGGGCAGGTGTTGCATCTCACAGTACAAAGCTGGTCTTTAGTTGTCCTTTTTTTGTCAGTTTATATTCCATCAGTTGGACACTGTGGAAAAAAGACTGAAGTGCACAAAAGTGCAATTTTTGCAGTGCTGAACTAACAAAGGAATGAGCCCTGAGAGTGCAAAATTAATTTCCGAGGGGGATATGGAGCATTATTTTTGACACATTGTGGTGCATTTTCCAACATTTATAGTAGCTGTTACAAATCACAATTGACTCTTGATTTGTGCACCATTAGAAGGTAACACTAAGTGAGTATAACATAGAAATCCTACTTGTATGCAGGAGCCACAGCCACTGATGGAGCAGTACGCTGGTCTTTAATAAGTCTCTCTTTCCTCAATGATGGACCAATCTCCTACCTTGTGTGCTACCAAGTGAGGCTGAATCTATGTATCAATTAAGGTTAGAATCCAAACTCACAAGCTATTAGGATGGGAACCTGAATCCTGTGCCACTAAATCCATAAGGCAACCTTAAATAATTTAAAGAGATTACATTTTTTCTGAATATTATAGTTTAGTTTATACTTACAAATATGAATCTTCTCAACAATCAGGTATGAAAAAAAGCTTTAGATCTGACTCACAATAGTTTCTTGGTGTTTCCTTGCAGATAGTTACATTTTCAGAAGTGGCAGAATATGGAACTGAGAGAAATAATATTTTTACACAATTTCCTTCTTTCACAAAAGTAAATCATGCTTAGTTGAGGAAATTAAAAGTCCTATAAATTAATTAGCCAACTTTCCCACCAATTAGACCACCAATTAGTGTTGAAAATCATTCGTGAACTTTTGGCCAACCTAGATATATGGATATGATTTATCCTCTCCCCCTCCTACCCACTCAACTTAAGTCCCTAGACATATGCTACGGTGCTCTCAATTTCACAGAAAACAACAGTATCAGGTAAATCGAACACAGCAGAGTTGCACAGCAGCAGCATTGTTACCTCTAGACTTGGCTATTCCAATGCTCTCCAGGCCGGCCTCCCACCTTGAACCCTCTGTAAACTTGAGCTCATCCAAAACTCTACTGCCCGTATCCTAAATCGCACCAAGTCCCGTTCGCCCAACACCCCTGTGCTCACTGACCTACAGCTCCCAGTTCAGTATGGTCTTGATTTTAAAACTCTAACCCTTGTTTTCAAATCCCTTCATGGTCTCGCCTCCCCCTCCCTGTAACCTCCTCCAGCCTTACAACCCTCCAAGATCTCAGTGCCTCTCCAATTCTGGCCTCTTGCACATTCCCGATTTTCCTCACTCCACTATTGATGGAAGTGCCTTCAGCTGCCTCGACCCTAAGCTCGCTCCCTAAACCTCCATAAAATTTGCAATATGTGCACAATTTACTACAATAAATTACTACATTTCTTTTCTTGCATGTTAATCAACAAGAAAGTCATATTTTCAACAGTGACAATTTTATGATTGGTGCTCCTGACACAGAGCCTTGTCCCTCAGGAGCGTATATATATATAAATTACATGCAAGGTTCCAATGTTTCAACCCTCCGAGAACTCTGGGTTCCTCCAATTCTGGCCTCTTGGGCATCCCTGACTTACTTTGCCTCACCATTGTCGGTTGTGTCTTCAGTTGTCTAGGACCTAAGCTCTGGAACTCCCTCCCTAAACCTCTCTGCATCTCTACCTCTCTCTCTCCTCCTTTAAGACACTCTTTAAAACCTACCTCTTTCCTAGTGTCTCCTTACGTGGCACAATGTCAAATTTTGTTTGATAACGCTCCTGTGGCGCACCTTGGGACGTTTTACTAAATAAAAGTTGTTGTTATTATTGTTATTGTTGTTGTGCCATTGTCATTATAAGACCAGTGACTCAATCTAATACACACTGAGGCTGGATTTTAAGGAGGAAGGCAGGTTGGGGGGCGGGGGGGGGGGTGCTCCGCAGGGCCTGATTTGCATGCGAGGCCTCGATTTCCCGCCTGCAGCCAGCAAGATTGAGAGGCTGGCTGGCTGCGGGTGGGTAGGCCTGTGGCACTAGGCCGCACAGAGGAGGGAGGGAGGGTTCGCGTGGAGGTCGGGCCATTAAAAGGATCGGATGGGGGGAGGCGTCAGGCAGAGGATCTGAGTGAGGGGAGAGAGGATCGGGGCCAGATGATCGGGGGTGGAATCATATGCATGGGCTTGAAATTCGTTATAGCCAATGAATGGGTGGTGTCAGTGGAAAAGTTGGAGAATTAGCACCAGGCGCAAATGCTTTAGACTGCACGCAAAATTTGTGCTCACTGCTCAATAAAATGATTGGAGTCCTAAATCAATTCTTAAAACCCAAGCTCATTGGCATTACACGCGAAGGGTGGACCAATATCAGGTGCATTCTAATTGCAAGTCATGATTGCCGAAGGCTTCTTTCACTACTTAAAGGGGAGATTCATTGATGCTGCAGAACCTCAATCTCAGCATTGCTGGCTGTGCAGCTGCCTCAGCAAGCAGAAGCAGAACAAAGAGAAGGAGCCGGAGGACCGAACCAGGTGTGCTCATGGCAGATCCACACAGCAGGGAGAGAGCCCGCAGATTCTCCGATGAAACATTGGATGCCTTGGTTTTTGCTGTGGAGAGACGGAGAGTGGTGCTCTACCCAGCAAGTGGCAGGAGGCCCACACCACAAGTCTTCCGCACCATGTGGAGGGAGGTAGCGCAGCACGTCTCGGGCAGCACTGTGGTCCCCAGGGCCCACACACAATGCAGGAAGAAATTTAATGACCTCACTCGGGTGGTCAGGGTGAGTGAATGCTTCAACAAATGCTACATACCACCACCTGACCCACAACCTTCACACACTTCCCAAAGCACCACACCCCCAGCACTCATCCACCAACAATCTGTACCGACCAACACTCACACTCACAACTCACACCTTGCACACAATGACAGCTATTCAACTATGGCAGCTACATCACCCAAACACATTACTCCACACTCACTCACACACTTTCCTTTCTCTCGCAGGCCAAGATGGCTCACAACAGGAGGGAGCAGGAGCACACAGGCGGGGAACAAGCCCACACCCAACCACTGTCTGAGCTGGAGAATACAGTGCTGCAGATTATTGGGTGCTAGGTGGGGGGCGCCATGGCCACCGGCGACGTTGACCCCCTTGGGGACAACAACGGTATGTGCATCCCTACTCCTACTTCTTACATCCCACTTCCCCCTCATCCCACAAGCGTTTTGCACTTCCAGCTAATCGTCTGTATGCATGCATTTCTCCCTTCCTGCCCCCTCCCCTCACCTTAACCCGACTCTTGTGCCTTTATGCTTTCAGATAATCAACAAGCACCTGACCAGTCTGTCCCTGAGGGCACCATAGAGAGCAAGGTGGGAGAAGAGGCGGAGGAAGAACACACTGCTTTACTGCATATCTCATCCGCAGACACCAGCTCAGATACTGGTACTACGCGTTCTTTAGAGGCTAGTATAGTAGTGGGATCTGCACAGGGTGAGGCACCGGGGGCGAGTGGGCTGCAGCAAGGCCAGGTGGAAAGGGTAGCTCGGGGGCCAGCTCCCCGGAGTGGGAGTTGGCGCGCGAGTTCTGCTGCACAGGACTCAGATGAGGACCTCGATGGGGAGGCCTTTAGAGGAAGGGTGATGGGCATGCACACGGAGATGATAGGTGCAATGGCAAGAGTGCCCGAGAGACTCTCGGCAATGATAAGGAGCATGGAGGAGTCCGCCTCCAACATTGCACAGGTGGAAGCGACGCAATGTCTTAGTGCTGTAATGCAGTCTATGCTTGGTGGCATTCAATCTCAGACTGCTCTCATGCAGTTTCAGCTTGATGCCACGCAAGCTCTGACTGCTGCCATCGTGGCTGGGTCTACCACCATTGACCGGGACTTTCACTGTTTCACAGCAGGCCAGCAATCTGTGCTCCAGCAGATTGCTAGAGATGCTGAGGTGCTGCCCTGAGGGAGTGGCAGTGGGTCAGTGGAGCAGGAACCTGCTGTCCTCTCTCAGGATGACAGCATTCCTGCTCCCACCACTGGCACTCCACCATTGCCCTTGTCGCTGACTGTCATTCAGCCAACCCAGACTGCTGCTGCCCATGCTGAGGCGATGCAGTCGACAGCTGTGCCTTGCAGGTCCAGAGCTGGTCGAGGGCATCATACAAGGACATCTGAAGTCTCCCGCACAGACACTCAGCAGCCTTCCACCAGCCGTGCTGCAGCCACTGGGCCAACACTTCATAGGAGCACTAGAGTAGGCAAAGGCACAGTAACGACAGGCACTAAGGGATTGCACAAGGGTGAACAGAGATGCCGCAAATGTCTGCTGCAGATCCCTGGAAAGAGCCTGAGGCGAAGAAGTTGAGGGCGTTGGTGACTTTGACAGCCACTGGTAAGGCATGTCCACCCGCTCCTCTGGGCTGCAGGTCTTCATCGAGCATTGTGCAAATGTCTGCGACAACCTGGCATGATAGCCTGAGCCTCCTTTGGCATTGCTGCTCAGTCATGTTGAGGAAGCTCATCCTCTGCCTGTATACCCTGTGTTGGGCGTATCGCCTCTGGCACAGTGCAGCCCTGTGCTGATGCCCTCTGTCCTGTAGAGCATCAGGTCATTGAGGAGAAGGTTGGTGTTGTTGTTATTGGTGCTGCTGGTGTGCCTGGTGCTGCTGGTGTTGGGGCTCATCGCGGTCCGATTCTGAGGACCAAGGTGAGACAGTATAGACGGTAACCATGCTGATGGAATAGATGGCAGGTCAAGTAGTGATGACAGAAGCAATCTGTCAATGATGTGATAGGTTCTAACAATGAGGTGACACTGGATGGCAACTTTGCTGGGAACACTTGCAGCCTCTAGAAAGCTAAATCTGTGCTTGCAATGTCAGCAACAGCTTCTGCCTTAGGAAAGTGATCAGCTGTGAGGTGGGAGTTTTTATTGTACTATCCATGCTGTGCACTAATCAGCTGGATCAATGGCCACTCAGCTTCCGCCTCAGGTTGACAGACATGGTTCCTGAGCTGCGTGATTCCCGTGGTCATCCGCTGAAATTTGAAAAGTAGGGTTAAAAAGACTCTTAAGGGTCTGACAAGTACCTAATAATTATTTAAATTAGCTCATCCACCTCTGCTGTTCGGGTTGCTGCTGCGCCAGCAAATGCGCCCGAGGCGCGTGGGGGCGGGATGACGGTGGGTTCCCGACCTGCTGCAAGATTTTTCAAATTTTCCACCCGACCCGCCTCCAATTGCACCCCAGAAAATTCCGGCGAAAGTTTCCACTTGTGGGCGAGAGCAAAACTAGGGGCCATAAATATAAGATAATCATTAATAAATCCAATAGGGAATTCAGGAGTAATTTCTTTACTTAGAGAGTGGTTAGAATGTGGAACTTGCTGCCACAAGGAGTCGTTGAGGCAAATAGCATAGATGCATTCAAAGGGAAGCTAGATAAACACATGTCGGAGAAAGAAATAGAAGGTTATGCTCAGAGGGTTAGATGAAGTAGGGTTGGAGGAGGCTCGTGCGAAACATAAACACTGGCATGGACCAATTGGGCTGAATGGCTTGTTTCTGTGCTGTACATTCTATGTAATTCTATGTATTTAGCTGTTTTAGTTTACCATATTAGACTTGTAACTGAATCTCACTTTAACAAAGGAAAGGCATTGCTGTATTATACGTGATGCATGCTGGACTACAGATCCAGTCTCTGCCATTGTAGCACCAAAGAGAATGTTTCAGGATTCACTTACCAGTTTACTACGTTGGCAATAACTTTATTTTTAAGAATTTCCCCTCTCTTTCTGAAAGTTGTCTTAACTGCTAACCTTCCAACCCCCATTAACATGATGAAGTCATCTATAATACATTGGATATTATCCCTTTTGCAAATGTGCTGAAGCATTTGGGACACCACACCAGAAGTGTGACCGAAGATGAGAAACGCTGACTGCTCGCCTTAAAAGCTGATGGTTGGCAACTATGGGTCCTCCAGTTTACCAGTGGGAATGTTGAGTTCCCGTCACAAAACTGGATTGGTGTGTGATAAATAAAACATGTGAGGATCATTATTTTACTTCTGCACTGGGGCAGCATACCAGGAGCACATATTGCTAAGTTGTGCATAGTTGCCAGGTGAGCAAAAACATCATTGCCACGATTTTCTGATTTGTGCTTACCAGTAGTGAGGCTCCGTGTCAGGGGCCTCACCTCATAGAATTACCACCAGGAAATTTCATCTGGTCCTTTACAACTAGAAGAGCCGGGGAAGTATTCAAATTGTTTTGTAAACCTAATCTGTAGATGGTTAATAGATAAAAATAACTACCTCCCAATAAAGATTGGTCGATAATGCCTGTTTGTCTTACTCAGGTGAACAGCCTGATAAGTGCTTGTGCAATCCCAAACATTTTTGGATCGCAGCATTGATTTGTTAAATGCTTTGTAATGGAAATTTAACTGCTGCTTTTACTTATGGCTGAGGTTAATTGAACCCAGAGATCTAAGATTTACCTCACTCATTGGATTCAACTGGACTGATAGAAACGTCAATATATATTGGTTTTGCATTATTTAGAAGGTCATTGGTTCAGGTCCATAAACACATATTGCAGACCTTAAAAGATAAAAGCCATCTTTTTAGAATTTGATTGCATTGCATTGTGCTGAGGAATTTATTGGCTGTTTAAAGCATTACGTTGCTATGAAGTTATCTTAGATATTCACAGTTCCATATTACCTGATTTTTCTGTACCCTCTATTTATATTATAAAACACTAAGAGCAGTGGAGCCTTGAAAAATGTTTCAAAGTGACAATGGACCTTGAATTCATGAGTGTCACAGACTATGAGTGAATTGTGGTATTTTCCCATATGCCAGTGCTCCTAGTTTACAATCCATATTCATTTTGTAAAATTTAAGATACAATTCAAGTCACTTGCTTTTTTTAGGTAAAACAACAACAAACATGTATTCATATAATATCCTTTACATAGAATAATGTCCCAAACTCTACACAAAGGAGAATAATGAACATCAAGCATCAACGGGGGTGTTGGAAGATGTCAGCAAAAACAAGATTGAATAGATAGGTTTTAGAAAGCTATTTAGAGGTGTGGAGGGAAGTAGAGCATTAAAAGTGTTCAGAAAGGGAGTCCCAAAGATTTGGGCTGAGGCAGATAAAAGCTCTGCCTCCAATGGTGGAACAAGGGAGGGCAGATGCACAGGAGAAACACAGATGAAGGAAGCAAGGGTTGGAATAGGACATAAGGGTGAAGGACGTCATGAAGATATGGTGACGTGAGGCCATGAAAGGATTTGTAGATGAGAAAGAGGATTTTGAAATTGACGCATTGTGGAATAGAGAACCAATAGGCCTCGAAGCAGGACAGGATGGGAGCAGTGGAATTTGAAGTCCAATATGCAAATTTCCATTTTGTCATGTTGATTATCTTTTCAGCGTGTTACCATGTACACTATTCACTGCCAAACGTATTTAAGCCTGTATGTTTTTCATAAGCTGCATGGAGCTTACAAAGCCCATTTTGTAGTGTTTTATATGAGTTCCGAAAGGAATATAGTGGCGCTATACTAAGTTCTCTCCAGGACACTCCCAGCGAAGAAATGGGTTCTACCCCAATTTCCTGTCCCTGTGCTCCCTAAAAGGAGCAACATTGCTAGGCTCCACTTGTGCAGTCTGGCACTCTGTTTGTCAGTGACCAGTTTCTCCCACCCAGGGATAGAAATTGCGGCTCAGCCCAGGGAGTATTTTGTTTTCTGCAAGTTCCTTCAAAGCACCTCTTACATCTCTGGGTCTTCTTCTTAATGTCTGTGTTCAATCTAAAGTTTGACTGAATAAATAGACCCCTCTGGTTTCAGCAATCTTCTCCCAATCCCCCATTGCCTTCCTCCACAACAGTACAAGGATCTGATCAGAGGATAGTAAAAAGAAGCGATGTAGAAAGCAAAAAAATTGAAGTAAGGGAGAAATAGTAAAAATAAATGAGGGGTGATTTGATAGAGGTATACAAGATTATGGCGGGTTTGGATAGGCTAGACGGGGGAAGGCTGTTCCCACTAGTTGATGGTACAAGGACTAGGGGACACAGATTTAAGGTTTTGGGCAAGAGATACAGAGAGGATGTGAGGAAAAACTTTTTTACGCAGTGAGTGGTGATGACCTGGAATTCGCTGCCGACGGAAGTGGTGGAAACGGAGACACTCAATGTTTTCAAGGGGAGACTGGATAGGCACTTGAGGGAAATAAACTTGCAGGGCTACGGGGATAGAGCGGGGGAATGGGACTGACTGGATTGCTCTACAGAGAGCCGGCACGGACTCGATGGGCCCAATGGCCTCCTTCTGTGCCGTTATGACTCTATCACTTTATGACATCTATCTGCCCAGTCTTTTAACTTGTCTGTGTTCTCCTGAAGTCACTTATATTCCTTTTCATAGTTAACCATGCTCACCATTTTTGTGTTGGCTGCAAGTTTTGATATTGTGCTCCTCTACTCAAATCAAGATCATTTATACACATTGAGATGAGCAATGGTACCCACACTGACCTCTGGGAAAAACACTGGGGGGAATTTTAACCTAAAAAGATGGGCGGACCTGGGGCGTGGGGGTAGTTAAAGTGTTAGAAATCGGAATCCCGACCTTAACCCACTTCCAACCCATCCACTTCTGGAGGCGGAATGGGAGGTGGATGGAGCGGACAGCCAACCCGCTGCCAGGAGACGGGCCGTCTATTTAAATATTATAATGAAGCTTGAAGCCTCTTCTTTAACCTCCATTTTGTGTTTAACTGTAGCTGGGCAGGTTTTGCACACCTTGAAAATCTTGCCAGCGATAGCAAGGCAAGGACTGCTGCATCCAGGAGGTAAGTGCCTTTACACCTACCTCCTGTATCCAGGGTTCCTGCCTATCCCACGTCCCACGATCGGATACCCTCCCATGCCTCCAATACTCTGCCAGGCCTCTCCCTCCAGGCCTCCGATCATCCCCCCAGACATCTGATCAACCACTTGGCCTCCGATCATCCCATCCCCCCAGGCCTCTGATTCCACCCACCCAGGCCACCAATCCCCGCCCCAGGCCTCCGGTCCCTCCACGATGATTCCCCCCCACCCTCCGCCAGGCCTCCGATTTCCACCCACCCCCCCACCACTCCTCCAGCTACTCCACCGGCCCACAACTCTCTTCGGACCCTCCCACCCCTGATCTTCTCCTGGCCCTGACCACTCGATCATCTCCCAGCACGACCCCCACGCGATCCCTCCCTCCTCTGCACCGCAGGCCTACCTGCCCGGAGCCAGCCATTCTCTCAATCTGGCTGGCTGCAGGTGGGAAACAGAGGCTTCTCATTCAAATCAGGCCCTGCCGTTAATGTTTGCAGGGCCTGTGGGAAACCCGTTCTCCGGGTTTCCCGATTATCTTGGAGCTCCCCCGCCCCGCACCCCCAACCCACCTTCTCCATTAAAATTCAGCCCACTGTTTACATATCTTCATTCCAAAAAGCATCCAGTTGACCACTAGTCTCTGTTTTCTGATGTTCAACTAACTTCCTCTTCATGCTGTCACACTTCCTTTAATACCAGAGGTTCAAAATGCTTTGGCCTTCCACACACTGCCATTGCAACTCTGGTGGGTGTAGGTCAGAAGGGCTGTAAAATAGGAAACTGCTAAGTCTTCGCCTGAGCTAGTAGTTCCTATGGGGTTTTGTAAAGGGTGGAGCATCGATTACTTCCTTACAAGGTCAATGAATTGGTGGGGCAGAGCCAGGGGCAAGGACTTCCTATGTTGAGGGTCCCTCCAGCTTCGCCCTAGGAGGAAGTCAGCTCATCTTTGGAGACTGGTATGCCCAGTGGGAAAAGGAATACCATCAGCCTGGATGGCAATTCTAGGGTCTACCTTTGCAGTCCAGGCAGGGGTTATAACCTGGACCCCAAACATTTAAGGTAATAGCACTTTTTCTTATTTAAAGCAGCTCTCCTACAAAGTGAGCTTCTGGGAGCCAATTTAGATTGTCATTGCGGGGCACCCCTTTCCTCCTACCCTTGGCATCATGGGTGCATCTTGCAGCATCCTGGGAGAGGCGGAGCCTGGGATGTACCTGAAGTGAAACAAACTGCCGCTGCCTGTATTTAAATGTGGTGATGGTGCATGGTTCAAAAGGGACTTGGATAAGTACCTGAAGGAAACAAATTTGCAGCGCTACGGGGAAAGAGCGGGGGAGTGGGACTACTTGCAGAGAGCCGGCACGGGCTCGATGAGCCGAATGGCCTCCTTCTGTGCTGTAACCATTCTATGATTCTATAATTCTACTGATGGTGCATACTCCAACAGACAACAACAATGGATGCAATCCCGACATAATTGCCAGGATTGTATCCTTCAGGAATTCTGTTGCCCATGTGCCTTAATTTTATCAACAAGTTTCCTATGTGGCACCTTCTCAAACCCCTTTTGAACATCTATATAATAACTTTCAGAAATGACTTTCATAATGCTTGTAAGACTGCAGAGAAAGGTAAAGTTCCAAGGCTGCCTCCTTGATGAAGCACATTCAATCAAGGCAGGGATCCTCGGGCATGTCCAAGTAACCATGGCAGGTCAATAGATTGACCTCTTTGGGTAATTTGGTCGGGTCATATCACCTCCAATGCAGGCACATCTGCATCAGTGCATTCCTGTGATTCTCTAACTCCATGAGGAATTCCCAGAGGACTGCCCAGTGTAGTGTGTTGGAATTCAGAGGGGAAAATGAAAGAAATTGAAACTGTACAAAAATGTAAGAAATACATTTTTTCAAAATCATGAGGTGTCTAGACAGAGTAGATAGAGAGAAACTGTTCCCATTGGTGGAAGGGTCGAGAATCATAGGACACAGATTTAAGGTGATTGGCAAAAGAAAAGGCGACGTAAGAAAAAACTTTTTTACGCAGCGAATGGTTAGGATCTGGAATGCACTGCCTGAAAGGGTGATGGAGGCAGATTCAATCATGGCCTTCAAAAGGGAATTGGATAAGTACCTGAAGGAAAAAATTTGCAGTGCTACGGGGAAAGAGCGGGGGAGTGGGACTAGTTGAAGTGCTCTTGCAGAGAGCCGGCACGGGCTCGATGGGCCGAATGGTCTCCTTCTGTGTTTCTATGATTCTATACTTGCAAAATGGCCAAAGAAAACCATGCATCAAGATAAGTACAATAAAAACAACTAAAAAGCCAAAAAACCTACCCTAGAATTATGTCACTGAATATAAAGACAAAGCAAGTTTCCTCCCTTCACCCACCAACTGCTGAATGCAAGCAGAAATGGTGAGAATAGCCTAGAAGATTGGCAAAGAGTTAACCACTGTATAGAAGTCTAGTAGAACTTCCCCAGTGTTAGCATCGTGCAACTTGTGCAATTGCACGGAGCTGTGAGACAGTCAGAGAGTGAAAGGACACCTATGCAATGGTAATAGCTAATTCAAGATCATCTTATCAACTATTTTTATATTACATATTGTAAATATGCCTTTTCACGTCCGTGTGTTTGTGGATTTGACGGCGGATTAAGTAGGTAGTATTTAGTATCATTGTCGGGTAAAATGTAGGCGCCTCAAATGAAACCTTTGCAAGAGGACCCTGCAAGGCAAACGCTGCTTCTCAAAGTAACCCAACCTTACTGTTGTTTCAGAAGCTGAATAGAATGTAATGAATCTACTGAAAGCATTAGTTAAGGTTTTTTGCAGATGACTGAAAATTGTGCATGCATTGTGTGTTTTACAATAACAATAGGCTGTTCACATTGGTAGATATTTTACATTTCTTAGGATAATAGGATAATATTATTGATAAGGTTGAAGGTTTTACCAAAGAGCATCATATTTAGAGGGTAATCTGTCAGAATGCTGATACAAACAAGATCAGCTAAAATGAGAAAACATTTAGATTTTCCATTACATTGGAGACATATGTTTTCCACGATTGCTTGAAGCCCACTCAATCTGCTGGAATATAGGCAGTGTATTTGGAATCAATCATATGTAACCACAGCACAACACTCCTGATTAGCTGGTAGCTGTAAACTGAGTCCATTTTATAACAACTTTAGTCATTATAGTCTCATAGTAAAAAGGTACTTAGCAGTTTCAGTTACTGTATAGTAAGACTGTCGGCCCAGGATATAAGATATAAGATGCAATTCCATCTTATATGGACAAACACAAACCCACTTGTTGAGGAAGGTTTAAATTTTGAAGTACATGGAATTCAGCTGCCCCCTATCTTACTATATCTAACAGGCCTACTATAATGGGGATGTATAAGTTGCTGGTGACAGTTTTCGGCACTGTCAATGTATAAGTTGCTGGTGACAGTTTTCGGCACTGTCAATGTATAAGTTGCTGGTGACAGTTTTTGCAGCTTCAACACATTTGTGAATGTCTCTGTTTTGTAAAATATTGTTTTCCAGTGATGTTTTACAGGCAAAGAAATTATTTGTACTTTGAGCCAAGATTATAAAGATTATTTAAAGCCTCCAATAACAACATGATATATTGTCTCTTAAAACAGTCAAACAAGGTACAAAAAGAAATTCAAAGGAACATGATGCGATTTTTCATTTTGGTAACTGATATAGAAGAAATAAATAGAAGTCACAACTTGGCCATTCAACTCAGCCGGTCCATATCGAACAAATAGACCTAATCACATTTACCTACCCTGTTTCCTTCATACCCTCTTCCTACATCCACCTATCCAATCTAATCTTGAAGGCTGGCATAGTTTTGCCTCAACCACTAACACTAGAAGTGAATTCCATAGACTCACATCATCTATCTTGATTAGTTCACAGTTGTACTGTGTGACTGAAGCATTGTCCATGCCAATATTACAAAGGAGTTTTACAGATTACAGTGTGTAAAACCCAGTTAGAAATGTTATGTACATGCACAATAACTAGAATCTGGCACTTTGGCCTAAAAATTCAAAACAATGGGTGCTGCACGATCAAATTTCGAGGCCTTTCTTTCTCCTCCTGCTATTCTTCACATGACACAGTAGAACTGCCAGTATCCCATCACCTCCTGTGATAGTTTGACAAAATTCAAGTTGTAATCATCTTGTAAACTTTACAGAAAACACGTTTAAGTGATTTTTCAATACAGTACATCATCAGAAGAAAACATCTATCACCAGCAATCGATTGACAGGAATATGGCTAGACACCAGCAAATTTCTGGGCCTGGCTAGATGAAGGCAATTGTACTCGTATAAATGTACTTAAGAAAAGACATTAACCAAATAGTTCTAATGCATTTAATTGCATATGAAATTGCATCAATTACCAAATGCAGCCAATATATACGGCACAAACTATAATTATCTGAACCAGCAAATAGGGTCAACCCAAAACTGTAGTGTTAGTTAGCTTTTTTGAATTAAAGTAAGGAGTTAAATAGTTTTATTTCACATAGATTTTTACTGCACAGAAACAGGCCATTCGGCCCAACTGGTCTATGCCGGCGTTTATGCTCCACACGCTCCACCTACCCCTCTTCATCTAACCCTATCAGCATATCCTTCTATTCCTTTCTCTATCATGTGCTTATCTTGCTTCCCCTTAAATGCATCTATGCTATTCACCTCAACCACTCCAATGTGGTAGTGAGTTCCACATTCTCACCACTCTCTGAGTACATAAGAACATAAAAAATAAGAGCAGGGGTGGGCCATACGGCCCCTCAAGCCTGCTCCACCATTCAATAAGATCATGACATCAACTCCACTTTCCCACCTGATCTCCCTATCTCTTGATTCCCCGAGAGTCCAAAAATATATCTATCTCAGCCTTGAATATACTCAAAGACCCAGCATTCACAGCCCTCTGGGGCAGAGAATTCCAAAGATTCACAACCCTCTGAGTGAAGAAATTCCTCCTCATCTCAGTCTTAAATGGCCTACCCCTTATCCTCAGGCTATGCCCCCTAGTTCTAGACACTTCAGCCAGGGGAAACAACCTCTCAGCATCTACCCTGTCAATCCCCTTCAGAATCTTGTATGTTTCATTGAGATCACCTCTCATTCTTCTAAACTCCAGAGAGTATAGGCCCATTCGACACAATCTCTCATCATAGGACAGCCCTCTCATCCCAGGAATCAATCTAGTGAACCTTCGTTGCACCGCCTCCAAGGCAAGTATATCCTTCCTTAGATAAGGAGACCAAAACTGTGCACAGTACTCCAGGTGTGGTCTCACCAAGGTCCTGTACAATTGTAGCAAGGCTTCCTTACTCTTATACTCCAACCCCCTTGCAATAAAGGCCAACATGCCTTTTGCCTTCCTTATTGCTTGCTGTACCTGCATGCTAGCTTTCTGTGTTTCTTGCACAAGGACACCCAAATCTCTCTGAACACCAACATTTGAAAGTTTCTCACCATTTAAAAAGTATTCTGTTTTTCTATTCTTCCTACCAAAGTGAATAACCATGCATTTCCCTACATTATACTCCATCTGCCACCTTACTGCCCACTCACTTAGTCTATCTATATCCCTTTGCAGACTCTTTGGGCTTGATTTTGCCAGGCCCGAGGAGGCAGGATTAGAGGCGTGTGAGATGTTAAAATCGCAAAAAGTGGCGGACGGCTCCGATTCCGCCTCCAGCCTGCCTCCGAGCAATTTTCTCAGAATCGGGGTTTCAGACCCTGTTTCCATCCCGCCTCCAAGAGGCGGGATAGGCCCTTAAGACCCTTAACAACCAGTTAATTGCCTCTATGATCCCATTTTGAGAGGCCTTTCTGATTTTAACACTTTTCCCCTGTCCTGCAAGTATCCTCTGGAACATGCCAGTTAATCCTGGCGGCCTCACAAGTGGATTGCTTACTAACAGCTGCAGCTCCACCATTAAAAAGGAGTTTTCACCAATGATCATTTGCAGGCGGCAGAACTTTGTTGTCTCAGGTCTGGGGGAACTTTTAGCAGGCATACTCATTGTTGTGGAAGCTTGGAGCCTGACACCCATCTCCAGTGTGACCTCCTGGGAAACCCCTCTCCCCACCTTGACTGAGCGCTTCCTCAACTGAGGCATATAGCAGAAGCATGGGAACCATTTATTTCCATTCCTCCTGGACATCAGATTCGGATGAAGACCAGCTGTGACAGCAGCAGAACCATGAACAACAGCAACACCAACAGCAGCAGCAACAACAGGAGCGCCAAGCTGCTGCTCACCCAGCGGAAGCTGCACAGTCCAGAAGGCGCCAGCGCACGGCAACTACATTGCTGTCCGGATGCAAGGGACGCACTCATGTTGGCCAGATTTGCTTAGCCTGCACAATCAAACACTTTTGCCTCGCACCTTCTTACCAGAGCATCGACAATGGACAAGAACCTGCGGATTCCTATCACTCTGACCACCATACTGACAATTGCAAGTCGCTCTAAGTCCTCAATGTGGAAGTCCCATTTGCGAAATGACACAGGCCACAACTTCAACAGTTTGCCATCAGAATTTTTTATCACAACAAGCAACTGATGGCATTTCAAAAATAAACACAACATAACACCCAAGTGACTACCCTTGTGACTACTTGTGCATTATCTTCCTCTTACGCATGCTCCTACGTGGTGCTTCCCCTGTGGCCTCAGCAGATCTGGAGGCCCCTTGCTCACTTTCTTGCTGCTCCTGTCTCGACACCTTTGGCGGCCGTCCTCTGGGGTTGCGAACCTTTGAGGGCTCGGCAACAGTCTGCTGCTCCTGCGGCTGTGCAGGGGATGAACCGCCCATCTCAGTTAGGTGAGGGCTCTGGTGGGGCTCTGACCAAGGGCTTTGCAGTGGCATGGTCGTGTGAGCACTTGGAGAGGAGCCCCCACTTCCATGTTGTCTGCCACCAACATCCCTCTCATGGGTCAGCCCTACTTCCGAGCTAGCAAGTGGCTTGACAGCACCTTGCTGCACTGCAGGGGGGCCATGAGGACATGTTTCTGCACTGGAAGTCCTACTCCAGAGGACTTCCATTAAGGTCTGGTTTCTATGCTCAATAGCTGACCATCGCTCCTCAAGAGATGCCAGTTTATTCTGAACAATGACCATGTTTTCAACACTCTGGCGACTTAGCTCCTCCATGGCCGTAGCCATCCTCTCCTCTACCGTAACCATCCTTTCCACGGAGGTTGCCATCCTTTCCGTGGTGATGCGTTCATGTGCCAATGACTCCACAAAGGCTCTGCTCATGTTCACGATGGACTCCTCCATTCGCTCCACACTCGCAGCGACCCTGGAGACAAAACCTGCCAGAGACTCCTGCACCTGTTCCTGGAGTTCCAACACCGCTCTCCTTCTGGATGGACCCGGAAGCACAGGGTCGACATGCAGCTGAGCCGAGCTGGGAGAGTCCTGCGCCCTCCGATGAGGACTCTCCACTGCTGTCCCTGTCTCCACCATCTGCTGATGCTCACTTGTGAGCTGTGATACACCAGGTGGCAACACTACTCTATCTCCCGAAGGTCCCACCGAGGTGTGAGTGTCTGCGCTGGTGCTGGGTGCACTGAATTCTGCTGACGCTGCGCCCTCAGAGGTTGCAGCTTCCTCTGAGGACTCTGGAAGCTCAGGCTGTTCCTACTGGACAGTGGGGAGGGGGGCTCTCGATGGTCCTATGGGGGAGTAAAGGAAAGAGTTAGAGATGTGAGGTAAAGGTTGCATACACATTGAATTGTGCAGATGATCATAAGTCAATCTGTTAGAGCATCAGAATAATTATCAGTCACTCATGAAATGAGAATGAGAGAGCTGCCAAACTATTCTGTCACCAGCTTGCTGTGATGCGCCCGTCTGTCCGTCCCCCACTTGCGAATCTTCCTCGACACCGACGATTTCCAGGGCTGCCTCCTCCGAGGTGGTGAGCTGGGCTACTGAGGGTGGCCCTCCTCCTGTCGGCGCTCTTTTTCTCTTATTATGGGCTCTCTTTTCCTGCAATGAGGGACACAAGTGGAGTTTGAGTGAGAATGAAGGAGTAAGTGGAGATAATCCATAGCATTGATGCTTAGAAGGAAACAAAGGGCCCTCTCTGTGTGTTGTAAGTTGTTGTCATTTGCATCACAGTGATAGGGAGTGTGAGGGCTGCATGGTAGAATAGTTAAGTGAATGTGACCATAGAGAGAGAGGGAATGGGTAAGGGTGCAGGGATGTCAGTGTCAAGTGGGATGTGGAGGAAGAGGTTGGCAAAGCAGAGTGCTGGTGAGGCGAGGCGATCAGATTGAGGGTGATGGGAAAGTCATACTCACTTTTCCTGTACGGAGAAGGTCATGAAACCTCTTCCTGCACTGCAGCCAGGTTCTGCGGCACATAGAGGTTGAGTTGACCTCCTGGGCCACTTGCATCCACACAGCTTTAGTCTGCTGCGGAGGCTTTTTCCTCCCTGAGGAAGGGAAGAGCACCTCCTTATTTGATCTTGCTCCCTCCACCAGAGCTTGGAGGGAGGCCTCATCGAACCTTGGAGCACACTTTGGCCTACTGCTGGACATAGTTGCTGAACGAAGCGATCACAACAATGGGCATAAAGTTTAAAGTGTCCAGAAGAAGCAAGGCTACTTGCAGGCCTTAAATCCAGCAGCATTGATGATGTCATCGGAGGTGACTTTCTCTAATAAAAGATTCAATGGGCCAGGGGTTTCCACATGCTGGAAATCAATTGCCCAATTAGGGCAAAATCACACTTTTTTCCCACTTCACATCGGAGTCGGGGTCCTGACACGAAAACCACCTTTCACGCCCCAGCCCGCCCCCAATGGCAAATTTGAGCCCATGGTGTTCTCCTCACTGCTCACTGTCCCACCTCGCTTTGTATCATCAGCAAACTTGGATTCATTACACTCGGTCCCTTCATCTAGGTCATTAATATAGATTGTAAAGAGTAAAGAAGTTTCTCCTGAAATCCTTAATAGATTTATGGCCCTTAGTTTTGGACTCCCCACAAATGGAAACATCTTCGCTACATCTATCCTAAAAGATCCCATGGCACTATTCAAAGAAGAGCAGCTGTTTTTTCTGATGTCCTGGCCAACATTTCTTTTCAACCAATACCACTGAAAATGGATTGTCTATCAATCATTCATTTGCTGTTTTAGAAGCTTGCTATGCACATATTGGCTGTCATGTTTACCTTTATAACAACAGTGACTCAACTTCGAAAATCACTGAATATATTTAAGAAGGAGATAGATAGATTTCTAGACACAAAAGGTATCAAGGGGTATGGGGAGAGAGCGGGAATATGGTATTGAGATAGTGGATCAGCCATGATCATATTGAATGGCGGAGCAGGCTCGAAGGGCCGAATGGCCTACTCCTGCTCCCATTTTTCTATGTTTCTCTGTTTTCTATGAAAGTAATTCATTGACTGTAAAATGTTATGTGACAGCCTAAGGAGATGATCAGGCTTTATATAAATGCAAGATCATCTTTTGCTTCAAATAACTTCATTGGCTGTAAAGCACTTCAGGACGTCCTGTGGTTATCAAGGGGGCTTTATAAATGTCAGTCCTTTGCTTGCTAGAACATGTTTAGTCAAATGAAAGTCGAGTAAAACTTTGATGTACAATGCAGTGGTAGCACTCTTGCCTCTGAATCAGAAGGTTGTGGGTTCAAGCCCCACTCCAGAGACTTGAGCACATAATCCAGGCTGACACTTCACTGCAGTACTGAAGGAATGCTGGACTGTCAGAGATGCCATCTTTCAGATGAGACGTTAAACTAAGGCCCCACTTGCCCTCTCAGGTGGACGTAAAAGGTTCCACAGAAGAGCAGGGTGTTCTCCCGGTGTCCTGGCCAATATTTATTCCTCAACTAACATCACTATTATCTGGTCATTCATTTAGTTTCTGTTTGTGGGAGTTTACTGTGCGCCAATTGGATGCCACATTTCCTACATTACAACAGTGACTACACTTCAAAAGTATTTAATTGGCTATAAAGAGCTTTGGGACGTCCTGAAGTCATGAAAGGCGCTATATAAATCCAAGTGCTTTTTTTCATTTCATGAGCATAGTGATCTCATCTGACATGCATCTCATGTTTTAGCTCAACTGTGGGGTATCTTCACAATTTGAACATCATTTTTCATGCATATAATGATCATTATCTCCACCTTGAATTTTTTGGGAGTATCTAAATATACCTCGTAATTTTCTTGCTTACAAAATTTCTTGCTCACAATTTTAAGTTCTAAGGGGGAAAAATTCAGTATCACCCCGCTTGGGGCGCAATTATCAGCCGGGCGCAAAGATTAGTGCCTGGTGCTAATTATCGCTTCCGACTGCAAACTTGACTTTTATCGCCCCTGGAGGTGATTGGAGCGCTAAATCAGGCGCTACACATCTGTCTTAAGGCGCAAAGGCCGAGGAGCGAGGCGCTAACTCAGAGCGCTGGCAAAGCTCATGTGATGTCAGTCAGCAATGGAACACAGACACAATGGCGCCGGCCAATTCTTTAAGGGGAGGGTTGATCTTGCTTTCCATCCACATCCTGCTCATTGCAGCCTTGAATCTCGGCCTTGAGAGACCTGTACATCAAATCTGCTGGAAAGAACAATGGAGAGAAACAGGGAAAGAGCTCAGAGTGCAACCCCCACAGTCTCTTCTAAATCGATACAAGGAAGGGCAAATCAAAATGAACCTGCAAAGTGCTGCTCAGTACCCAAAACTCCTTCACACAGCGTTGAATCTCTCCAGAAGTCTCTCTCTCTCTCTCTCAGAATACGTGGTTCAAAAATGTCACAACAAAAAAAAGCAGGAAGCGGTCGCCTTTAAATAGCGCTCCCCCAGTCCCTTCCTGACTGCGAAACGCTCCCCTCAACCTGTCGTTGCTAGCAGCCGGCGGTAAGGCAGGGGGCACCACTCAATATCCACTCCGGGGCGCTACCGGGGCGTTGCGCACTCGACTGACGTCACGATCTGCCGACGCAGGAGATCGTGGTGGTACTGTTTAGCGCCGCCGCAAAATGTCCAGTTAATTTCACGAGCGGTGCAAACTTCGCCGCGCCCGGGCGCTAATTGCTTTGCGCCCCATTAGCACCCTCTTAAGGCACTAACGGGAGGTGCAACCAACTGAATTTTTCCCCCTAAATGTTTATATTGGTCTTGTAGGCAATACTTTCACCGAACAATAAGAAGTGTCTGTGTCTGTGGCTTACAGTTTAGGGGGTAATTTTCTGAATACATCAATAGCCCAGCTGTTATCTCCTATCTGGCATAAACACTCCTAGTGTTATAAAACAGTGTATCTTCTGTCTCATCATTAGCAACACCACAGGAGATTGTCTTTATATATAAAGACGGCCACCCCACATCCATAATTCTTCATATGCCTTACTACAGTGTCAGAAATATAACAGAGAGAGCAAGAAAGACTACTGATTTTTCTGACCTTGGGGAACAAGCAGGGATTTATAAACAGCTGCCGATCTACAGAGATACAATTAAAGCTAAATTTTCTACCTCCCGCTGGAGGAGAATCAGGCTAGGACTTCTGCCCATCACCCCAATCCTGTTGTAACCCCAACCCACCTCTTTGGGTCGGAGCTCATTTCACAATCAGGGTAGGTGCCCGGCGAGATTGCTGCCACCAGAGGAGCTCACTGCTACTGAGAAAGGAAAATGCAGGCAGTGCTACAACAGATCCATCACAAAAGCTCCAGAAGAGGAGGAAGCCATTCAAAGGAGGTGGAAGAACCTTGAAGATATTCATTTATTTTTGTTTAGGCCTCAGACTGGTTCCCGGGGTTAGTGGTGCCAGTGCCAGAAGGCAGAGGAATCAGTTGGGGTGCCAGGCCCACTCACCTTTTCATGCAGTGGGATGTTGAAGGGGGACATGGCAGCTTTCCTTGCTGGGGCAGGGAGAGGAACATTTAGGCTGGGACAGAGATACACCATTGGGCCCTGACTGATTTTCCCAATGTTTTGATTGATATATCGCTCAACTTGGGTGGCATAGCAGAGAAAAATCCAGGTTTTATTCTCTAATTGACCTCAGGATGTGCTTAGGCTATAATTGACCTCAGCATACCAGCATGGACTTGTTGGGCCGAATGGCCTGTTTCTGTGCTGTAAATACTATGTAATATGTCAATTTACAGTAATCCGATTTGTTGCCTTAAAGGAACAGGCAAAGTACACACAGCTCTTCCTTTGCAGCAGAATAATACATTGTGCATTACATGGTCTAATAATGCTCCTGTCTGTACAAAGCAGCATACTCTCTGGCTTACCATGAAGGGCACCAGAGGAGAACAAATTGTTAAGGTATCTACCATCCATATTCATAATCCTTTACATAAATATAAATATAGGTTTATATTCTCCTTTCAGTAATGAGATTACAGCAAGTTTCCTGAGCTTCTTAATCCCTAGGGTCTTTAAAAGTTGTTGATATGACGGAATGTGCTCTAGGCTCTGCACAAAATGACAGGAATCCAGTAAAGAAGTTGAGGAATGAGGTTTTGACAGGGGGTTTTCAAGACACTATTTTCAAGCTAGGAAGGTTGTGATAATTTTTGATTTTTCCTGCCTGGCCTGGAGGTAACATTTCATAGGAAGATTGAAGAGTGGTAGTTGACAGTTTCCATCAGTCATGTAGAGCTGCTGTGGTGCCTGAAGTTGTGGGTTGACTGCTAGTGAGTTCTATCAGCCTTTTCTATCAATATGTTGGAGGTATCTCCATGTTGCTGAGTGACAGAATCATAACTAAATAAATACCTGCTCCACGCAATACATATACTTTGAAATTTATTATTCACTAGTGTTAAGTTTACAGTTGGTCAACTCCAGGCAATTACAAACTTGGAATTGCTAATCCCCAAAAATCCTCACATCGTATTTGGGTTGAATGGGGCCGTGTGAGGACGAAACATAGAAACGTAGGAATTCTATTAGATCATGGCTGATCTGTACCTTAACTTCATTTACCCACCTTTGCTCCATATCCCTTGATACCCTTACCTAACAAAAATCTATCTCAGCCTTGAACATTTCAATTGGCCCAACATCTACTGCCTTTTGGGGAGACAGTTCTATTTCCACTACCTTTTATGTGAAAAAGTGCTTCCTGATATCACTCCTAAATGACCTAGCTTGAATTTTAAGATGATGCACACTTGTATCTATTCTATCAAATTTCTTTATCATTTTAAAGACCTTGATTAGATCTCCCATTAGCCTTCTAAACTCAAGGGAATACAAGCCAAGTTTATACAGCCTATCTTCATAATTTAACCCTTTAAACCCCGGTATCATCTTCGTGAATCTGTCCTGTACTCCATCCAAGACAAATATATCCTTCCTGGGGTGTGGTGCCCAAAACTGAATGCAGTCCTCCAGATGGAGTCTGACCAAGGCCCTGTATAACTGAAGCATAATTTCCATCCTTTTGTATTCCAGCCCCCTTGAGATAAAGGCCAACATTCCATTAGACTTGTTGATTACTTTCTGTAACTATGCATTAGCTTTTAGTGATTTGTGTACAAGGACACCTAAATCCCTTTACTCCTCCAAAGCTCCTAATTTCTCACCATTAAGAAAATATGATTTGTCTTTCTTGGATCCAACATGGATGACCTCACACTTTCCCACATCTGCCATAGTTTTCCCCACTCACATAATTGGTCTATGTCCTTGTAACTTCCAGCTCCCATTTTACTGTGCCTCCTAAGTTAGTGTCATCTGCAAACTTGAATATACAACTCTCTATTCCTTTATCCAAGTCATTGATATATATGGTGAAAAGCTGTGGCCCCAGAACAGATCCCTGGGGAACATCACTTGTCACATTGAGGCCAAACAGACAACGACCCTTATTACAAGAGGATTTGAGTATAAGAGTAAAGATGTCTTACTGCAATTATATAGGGCCACACCTGGAGTATTGTGTACAGTTTTGGTCTCCTTACCTAAGGAAGGATATACTTGTCATAGAGGGAGTGCAACGAAGGTTCACCAGACTGGTTCCTGGGATGAGGGGATTGTCCTATGAGGAGAGATTGACTAGACTGGGCCTATATTCGCTAGAGTTTAGAAGAATGAGAGCTGATCTCATTGAAATGTAAACATTTCTTACAGGACTTGACAGGGTAGATGCAGGGAGAATGTTTCCCCTGGCTGGGGAGTCTAGAACCAGGGGTCACAGTCTCAGAATAAGGGGTCGGCCATTTAGGACTGAGATGAGGAGAAATTTCTTCTCTCAGAGGGTGGTGAATCTTTGGAATTCTCTACCCCAGAGGGCTGTGGAGTCTCAGTCGTTGAGTATATTCAAGAAAGAGATCGATAGATTTTTGAATATTAAGGGAATCAAGGGATATGGGGATAGTGCAGGAAAGTGGAGATGAGGTTGAAGATCAGCCATGATCTTATTGAATGGAGGAGCAGGCTCGAAGGGCCAAATGGTCTACTCCTGCTCCTATTCCTTATGTCCTTATGACCCCATTATCCCTACTCCGTGCCTTCGACCTCCCAAACAATTATCAGCCCATATCACTAGGTTACTTCCAATTCTGTGCACTTTCAAATGCAGAATACATTCCCACCATTAGTGTTTCACACTGACAACCAGTGTGTATCACGTTCTGTCCACGTAGCAGTGATTATCATCAAAGATTAGTGCTTCCCAAATGTGCACATGTGGGCAAGTGTGTATGCATGGGATCCGCAGCGATTTGTGAACATCACCCTATCGTAGCCTGGTAAGGAAATGACAGATCCTTGCGCTGAATGCTACTATTTTGAACCCTGCAGCACTCCACCAAAAGTAAGTAGGTGCACTCGGACCCTAGTGAGAGTCCACATCAAATTTGGTTACAATCTAAATATGCTTTAAAACTATTGGAGCAACAAATCCTTGCTAGATAGTATTAAAACATTGATGGCTTTATTCTAAATATCTCCCCTCTCGGCTGAGTGATTCAGGTTGCAAGGGATGAGATGAAATTTGTCAGCCTGAGACAATCTGCCAAGGAAAAGCTACCCAGCATTTCCTTATACAGTACTAAGTAAATGGGCAAAGTACTGTATACATTCTACAAAGTTTTCCTCTGTTATACCTTGACTGCGGCCTCATACAAAACACCCACCGTAAAGCTCTTTCACAGCTTCACAGGCATAGCTGCAAATGACAATATTGTTTCCTTTACATAAATATTGATGAGCCTAGAAAAGCAATCTTCCAACAAAACCAAGCTGCATATTGCATATTCATTTACGCATACACATGCTGGGATGCAAGATGGACAATATCTCAACACTGCAGGGGACATTTTAAACTTTGCGCTTCCAACGAGGGGACCTCCTGGCTCCCTGCGCATATCAGAAATTCAGACATTGCTGAACATGGTTGGAAAATTTTGCACAGCACATGCCTGAATTTCTAATGTGCAATGCTGATTGGTAAAGCTCTCCTCTGACAGTGAAAAGTCCAAATACTTTCCCTTATATATTTGCTTTCAGGAGGAGGAAGCACAGGAGGGAGCAAACCCACATGGTCGGAGGATGTAGCAATTTCAAGTCCTTGAATTCCTTTGAAGAAGCTTTTTGAAATCACAGGGATGGACTGTGTACATGGAATGGAGGAGGTGAAGCCAGATAGTCCACTGGACTAGCCAGCCACTGCAGCAGTGTCCATGGCAGAATGAGTTGCAGTACCAAAATAAGGAGGTACATGGATACTTCAATCACAAGGGCCCCAGTGACGCCCAACAGAAAGTCACCCTACTTCCTTCCCCCACAAAGGAAGTACTTAGAAGAAGCATTAGGATAGCTTCTAGGAGATAGACAGCATAGACTGTCACCAAGGGAAAACGTGTTAAAGTACAGTGAAGACAAATAATAAGATTATTATAGCAAAATAAGTTGGTTCAACTTTGTCCAGTGAGTTAACTTCCAATGGTGCAGATCAAAGGATGGTATCCCTATTAATTGAGGTTGAGCAGAAGTCAATGTTGGTATTGGACCACTGCAATGTGGACAGGACAACTGGTGCATTTGGGGACTGAGGTGAAGGTCTTGTTTTTGCTGATCTCCAGGATGCCACGATCCAGGGCTAAAATGGGTAGTCTTAGTTTCCGAGGAGCTATTGTGCTTCTCTCTGCCTTTTTCTTTAAATAACACAGGCAGAGAGGATTGTCTTAATATAATCATGTCTGCTGCCTGCTAAGTACTGACTGCTTGCACACTGATTGAGTAGAAGCCTTTATGGTTCATAACTGCTGTGGCATTGTGTGTACGGAGCTGAATGCCATATGAGTGCCATTCCTAACACTCTGAGCTTTGGGGAATCCTGCAGCGTGGAAAAACTGCAGTGTCCTCTCATTCTACTGCTGGTTTTCCAATTGGAAGCTGATGAACAGCACATCAGTGACCTGCTTGATGCATTAGCGTACTTCTGATTGACTGATGTTGTTGCTGTCCCCGGTGATAACTTGAATGAGCCCAAGGCATTAAAGTTCAGGGATGTGATGACCTTCATTGCCACTGGGAGTTCCGTCCCTGTGGTCAGTGTTGTTTATGGTCACAGTCCAGCAGACTCAGTCACTGCCACCCTAGTGAAGTGGACCCTGTGGAGGTAGTTGTTCTCGGGCAATGTCAGGTAGGTGTGCCTGGATCTGTACATGTGTCTTTGTGAGTAAGGGTGGGTGTGAGTAATAGGCTCTGGTGCAAGTTAATTTGTCTTGCATCACTCCTTTTATCTTCTTCATCCTCCTCCTCAGAAAACTCAAACACAAACACCCATAGCAACTCCCAAATTCATAATGTTGATTGTAGCAATAAAAAATACAGCTCACTTCCTGAAAGGCTGGAAAGTCACTGGGCTTTATCACCATTATATATGAGTGAACTGTGTGCACAGGGTACTCCTGGCAAGAAGATGGGGGAGATCCCAACTGGACACATTTGTATCTCAATAACATTGGGGGTAATTTTAACCTAACTTGCCGAGCAGGATCGGGTGAAACGCCAGTTTTGCACGCCGCCTAATGTTACTCTTCATTGACTCCAATGCAGAGTAAAGCCGGGTGGGCTATAAAACCAGGGGTGCACCTGATCTGGTCAGTTTCCCGATAGACAGGTTAAGTTAAAATTGCCCCCATTAATTCAGTATTTAAATGAGGTTTCTGCACATTGTGTGGAAGAGCACTTTAGGTCAGTATAAAAGGCCACTGGAAACCAATATGCAGTGCAATTTAAGCAAAGATGCAACAAAATGGACGCCTGAACAAATTTCTAGCCCTTACATGCCAGTTCCATGCTGGCACGACTGATCTTGATGAATGAAAAATCTGCTCTACGAACTTCAGCAATTTCAGAATAGCCATTACCAGCAGATGAGCTTTCCATTTTCACAAAATCCTGACGGTGCTCTAACAGAATTCCATTCTTACATTTAACAAGAGTCATTTCTAGGCTTTACTTTTGCTACCTCTCATTTGCATTGCAGGTGGTGGCGATTTATGTTTCGACAAACTATTTTTACAGAACAGCTGCGAGTGAAATAGAAAGCAGTCAGCTCTGCAGTCAGCACCATTACCTGCCTAGATTCATCTACTTCATTTTTAGTACTGCTCAGCCCAACTGTCTGGTGTCTTTACACTTCTGTGCCAATCAAAAGTGAAGGGAAAGCATCTGCTCCTAAACCTGAATGAAAGTGACTGCATTAACAGGACTCACTTCATCAGATGGAAATTGTCCCTGAGGGAGATCGAGAGACTGTTCTTCACAGATACTTTATTATTGCATATGGTATGGGAGACATTGTCCTGTCATCTGCAGTGACATGCATCTGATAAATGAAGGCTTGGGCCTAGATGCATTAAAAGTCATTTGTAAAACACGCTGTACGGTTTGGTGCCCTGATGTCTGAATACCTGGGTGGATTTCCATGCTAGGAAGCTAATGCAAGATACTATGTATTCAAATTAAAATAACCGCATCATAAAATCCAAGGTTTGTAATGATTTTTTACAACTGACTTCACAAACTTTTTGTCCACTTTGCAGGAAAATCTATTTGAGTGCCAGAAATCATCTGTCTTAACTTCTGACTACTTGAGTATGGTGTGCTCACTTCAAAGCATCCTGCCTAAGATTATGCTGATAAAGCCAGTATATTATTTTCACCTCAGTAAATCTACCACTGACACATTTACAGTATGTAAATTCCACAAACTTACACTGTTGTTCTGTATTGTAACTTTGCTGATATTTTACAGCAATCAGCAATCTGGACCCAACTGTGCAAAGCGAGGAACATTATCATCATCTATTTGCTGCATCACAGTTCATACATTTATTCTGGCTGCTTTTTTCTTTATCGCTACCCATTCATTCACATCTGGATGGTGCATTTAGAACCAGAAATAAGTACTATGCACATTGTAATCTCCTGAACCAGTGGATGTTCTCCAAATTAATCTTCCATAGTGTTCTAATCGGTTGTCAGTCGACATCTCATTTGATTATAAATGGTTTTAAATTCTTTTTTAAAAGTTTATCTGCAGAAAGTATCATAAATGTTATTATTCATTACTGAATAAAAGAACGATCTGTCATTTTGAAAGCACATTGCAGCTTGTTAGATTACATGATAGTGGATCATTCTTTTGTCCCATTGAGCCCATTGTGTTTGTGTGAAGGTATGTTTTCTGCTGTTAGTACCCACAGAAGTTGACAGGGGTAGAAAATCAGGAAAAAGCATCAATGGTAAAAGTTGGCTTTTATTTTGTGCTTTCCCGACAAAGTCCTGCTGATATTTTGATGCACGCTCCTTAATAATGCCAATTGAGGGCATGTTAATGCCTTTAAATGTCAATCAGTGATGTTTCCATTAGCTGCAAAAAATTCTGGAATGGAACCAAGAAGGTCCTGCAGTTTAGGGAAGTTTGCCAGCAGCTAAAAGTGCTGTCCCCTTTCATGCTGTTGTCTCTTTTGCATGAGGAAAGTGACAAAAGTGTTTCCATTGACAAACAAAGTTTCTGTGACCTATTTGGTGAATCAACGGACTGCAGTCTGACTAATGTGGCAAGTGTCGCCAGCGGTGGCTTGAAAGGATCTAGTGGCGGAAATATTCAGTGCTGTGGTGACTTCACTGCAATGGTAAAGGATGTCCCTGTATGAAATTTTTCTGCAAGTCAGGCTCCAGTAAAGGCTTTAACAGACTCCCTTGTGAAACGGAGGTGAAAGGAGGTCTCCTCATACTTGGCCAAGTAGTTGCAACAAAGTCTGGAAACTTGGTTCTTGGGCCAGGACTACATGCATGCTAAAAGCGAAAGCAGCATGCTACAGACAGGGCTAAGCGATCCCATAATCAACAGATCAGATCAAAGCTCTGCAGTCCTGCCACATCCAGTCGTGAATGGTGGTGGACCATTAAACAACTAACGGGAGGAGGAGGCTCCATGAATATCCCTATCCTCAATGATGGTGGAGCCCAGCACGTGAGTGCAAAAGACAAGGCTGAAGCGTTTGCAACCATCTTCAGCCAGAAATGCCAAGTGGATGATCCATATCGGCCTCCTTCTGAGGTCCCCACCATCACAGAAGCCAATTCGATTCACTCCACATGACATCATGAAACGGCTGAGCGCACTGAATACAGCAAAGGCTGTGGGCCCTGACAACATCCCGGCTATCGTGCTAACGACTTGTGCTCCAGAACTAGCTGCGCCTCTAGCCAAGCTGTTCCAGTACAGCTACAACACTGGCATCTATCCGACAATGTGGAAAACTGCCCAGGTATGTCCTGTCCACAAAAAGCAGGACAAATCCAATCCAGCCAATTACCGCCCAATCAGTCTACTCTCAATCATCAGCAAAGTGATGGAAGGTGTCATCAACAGTGCTATCAAGCGGCACTTACTCACCAATAACCTGCTCACTGATGCCCAGTTTGGGTTCCGCCAAGACCACTCGGCTCCCGACCTCATTACAGCCTTGGTCCAAACATGGACAAAGGAGCTGAATTTCAGAGGAGAAGTGAGAGTGACTGCCCTTGACATCAAGGCAGCATTTGACCGAGTGTGGCATAAAGGAGCCCGAGTAAAACTGAAGTCAATGGGAATCGGGGGGAAACCTCTCCACTGGCTGGAGTCATACCTAGCACAAAGGAAGATGGTTGCAGTGATTGAAGGTCAATCATCTCAGCTCCAGGACATCGCTGCAGGAGTTCCTCAGGGCAGTGTCCTAGACCCAACCATCTTCAGCTGCTTCATCAAAGACCGTCCCTCCAACATAAGTTCAGAAATGGGGATGTTCGCTGATGACTGCACAGTGTTCAGTGCCATTCACAACTCCTCAGATAATGAAGCAGTCCATGCCCGCATGCAACAAGACCTGAATGGCATTCAGGCTTGGGCTGATAAGTGGCAGGTAACATTCGCGCCACAGAAGTGCCAGGCAATGACTATCTCCAACAAGCGAGAGTCTAACCACCGCCCTTTGACATTCAATGGCATTATCATCGCCGAATCCCCCACCATCAACATCCTGGGGGGTCACCATTGACCAGAAACTTAACTGGACCAGCCACATAAATACTATGGCAACAAGAGCAGGTCAGAGGCTGGGTATTCTGTGGTGAGTGTCTCACTTCCTGACTCCCCAAAGCCTTTCTACCATCTACAAGGCACAAGTAAGGAGTGTGATGGAATATTCTCCACTTGCCTGGATGAGTGCAGCTCCAACAACACTCAAATGTTCAACACCATCCAGGACAAAGCAGCCCGCTTGATTGGCACCCCATCTACCACCTTAAACATTCACTCCCTCCACCACCGGCGCACCGTGGCTGCAGTGTGTAACATCTACAAGATGCACTGCAGCAACTCGCCAAGGCTTCTTCGGCAGCACCTCCCAAACCCGCGACCTCTTCCACCTAGAAGGACAAGGGCAGCAGGCACATGGGAACACCACCACCTCCAAGTTCCTCTCCAAGTCACACACCATCCTGACTTAGAAGTATATCGCTGATCCTTCATCGTCGCTCGGTCAAAACCCTGGAACCCCCTCCCTAACAGCACTGTGGGAGTACCTTCACTACACGGACTGCAGCGGTTCAAGAAGGCGGCACACCACCACCTTCTCAAGGGCAATTAGGGATGTTCAATAAATGCTGGCCTTGCCAGCGACGCCCACATCCCATAAACTAATTTTTTAAAAGTGCCGAGTGGCACAGACACCTGAGTTGTAAGCACATCTGGTTTTTTTTGCAGCTGCCTGAACCACTCTTCCTCTTCACATCCCTGACATCCATTGGCAGACCCAATGCAATGTCCATGCGGAGCAGGCTGGTTGGAGCTCAGGGTTGCAGCTGCTGACAACTGTGCTGTGTTTAGAAGTTTGTGCCAAAGGAGAACTGCATCGCCAAAACTCAGCAGCAAACAGTGGAGTAATTAACAACAACAATGCAGAAGCAGCAGTACGAAAAGTCAAAGAGTACAGCAAAATACAACTTGCAAAAAGAAGTCAATCCAAGCTTTAAGAATCCAAGTTTCGACCAGCATCAGAGTCAAGAAGTTTGTGTTTTTTTTAGGCAAACGGCACTCAAAGAGTGAAGAGGCCAGAAAACATGGAGGATTCAGTGTGAGACCAATTTAACTTTGTTTGCATGTCATTCAGGGATATAATGAGGCCCAAACAACTTACAGCACGGCCTCCAAAACTTATTGTTGGGAGTGCTTACTGATGACAAGTGGGGTGGCTGCAATGGCTGTGGACGGCAGGTTGGGTATTGCAGTTCTTTGTTTCCTGTTCTGCACCTGGCTCTTGCAGTCTCTGTTACAGCTCCTCCTCTGCTGCTGCTCTCTGTCTCCTCTCTTCCTCATCAAGGGCTGTAAGGTCATAGAACATATTTTGCTCTTTTGCATTTGGGCATAAATAATCTCTTGGGCACAAATCAGGCAGGGAAGATCCTATGCCCGTAATGGAGCTCAACTAATCTTGGAATGTGGGCATCGCTGGCAAGGCCAGCATTTGTAGCCCATCCCTAGTTGCCCTAGGGATTTCTTCCTGAACTGCTTTAGTGGTGAAGGTACTGCCACAATGCTGTGAATACAGAGTTCAAGGATTTTGACCCGGTAACAATGAAGGATATATGTCCAAGTCGGGATGGTGTGTGACTTGGAGGGGAATTTGGAGGTGATGGTGTTCCCATGCACTACTGCCCTTGTTCTTCTAGATGGTGGAGGTCGCGGGTTTGTGAGGTTCTGCTGAAGAAGCCTTGGTGGTTAATTTAAATGGACAGTAAATCCGTAGGCTCTGTCGTAAGAATGAGCCTTACGCGTGGTGAACTTAAAGTAAGCTTTAATCAACTAAAAAGGTGCTACATACAAAAGAGGTCTTACTCTATGCCTCTCCAGGATCCAACTGATCAGCCCAGTATTTATCCTGGACTAATCACAGGAAGTGATGTAATAAAGTTCGAGTCACAGGAAGCTGTATTGTGTTACCACATTCTCCCCCCCCAAAAGATTAGGAGGCCGGGATGAAGTTCGAGTCACAGGAAGCTGTATTGTGTTACCACATTCTCCCTCCATTTCGTAGCCGCTGGACGAGGGAGAGCCGCACCAGTTTGGGTTCTCGTAGCGGTAGAGGGCCCCTAGCCCGTTTACCCGCCGCGGGCCGTGGACCAGAGTCCGAGTGATCCAGCCCGCTCTGTGAGGGGTCAGGACGATCCTGACTGTGTACTGGTGCCCGAACAGGTGTCGGGCAGGGCTGTGGCAGATCCGTTTCCGAGCGTATGGTACGGGGTGGATCGTGGCTGCGCGTGCGAGCCCCGACGGGCTCATAGTCAGTCTGCCCCAGGTCGGCACGCTGGAGTGAGGTACCAGCCGGCGTCAGATCCAGATCGTGATGAGAGGCACCTGGCGAGCCCAGAGATGTGCCTGGTACAATATCATCCCCTGGTGTCCCTCTATGTTTCGGCGGGCAGGGAGCCAGATCCCGCAATGACACGGTAGATTCCCGACCGTCAGGATACCGAATATAGGCGTAGGTAGGGTTGACGTCAGTGAGCTCAACCTCATCTACCAGGGGGTCATTCTTAGACGCCCGAACATATCTTCGGAGTAGCACTGGTCCTGGTGCAGTCAGCCATGACGGGAGAGATATCCCATAGGATGAGCGACGCTGAAATCGGAAGAACCGTTCATGAGGCGTCGTATTTGTGGCGGTCGAAAGGAGGGACCTGTGTGGAGTGTAATGCGTCTGGAAGTACTGCTTCCCATTGCTGGTTGGGTAGGCCCCGAGATCTCAAAGCCAGACGTACCGCATTCCAGATGATAGCGTTAAAACGCTCGACTTGCCCATTCCCGACCGGATGATAAGGCGTCGTTCTGCTGGCAGCAATACCCCGTTCCGAGAGATAGGCCTTGAGTTCTCCTGACATAAAAGAAGGGCCCCGATCCGAATGAACATAGGATGCCATGCCACAGAAAGCAAATACCTGCTCAAGGCAGCTGATAACCGTGGTCGTCAGCATATTGGGGCAGGGAAAGGCAAATGGAAAACGGGAATACTCATCGACCATGGTCAATAGATAAGTGTTGCGAGTTGAAGAGGGCAACGGCCCCTGAAAATCGATGCTAAGCCGTTGCATTGGCTGGGTCGCATGTATGAGTATACCACCCGAGGGGCGGAAAAACTGAGGTTTCAATTCCGCACAGACTCTGCAGTCCGAGCACATCTTCTTTACATCCCCGGTAGAGAATGGGAGATTTCGGGACCGCACGAAGTGTAGCATGCGAGTAACGCCCGGATGACACAACCCATCATGGATGTCTATGAGCGTAGAGGGTGCCATGGCGGAGCAGAATGCTCGTGTGAGGGTATCCGGAGCCACATTCTCCTTGCCAGGTCGATAGTGGATGGTGTAACCAAAAGAGGCCAATTCCAGCCGCCAAAGCTGGATTTTATTATTTTTAATTTTGGTCCGTTTTCGATTATCGAGCATGAAGGCGACCGATCGCTGGTCCGTGATTAAGGTAAAGTGCTGGCGAGCTAGGAGATGAGTCCACTTCCGTACTGCCTCTATGATGGCTGTAGCTTCTTTCTCGACTGGAGGATAATGTAGCTCAGCCCCTTGAAAAGTCCTGGACAAAAATGCCACCGGACGACCTTCCTGATTCAGAATGGCCGAGATCACCACCTCCGAGGCATCACACTCAACAACAAAAGGAAGACTCTCATCGATGGAGTGAAGAGCCGCTTTCTCCAACTGTTTTTTCAGGAGGTTAAAGGCTGTAACAGCCGCTGTGTCTAGTGGGAATGTGCTGGCCTTCAGTAGAGGTTGGATTCGGTCCGAGAAGTTAGGAATCCATTTAGCATAGTATGCAAACAGGCCGAGGGCCCGGCGCAAGGAGGCCGGATTCTTAGGTGGCGGGAGTTCTTGGAGTGGGCGAAGCCTTTCAGGGTCAGGTTTAATGATGCCATTGCCCACACAATAGCCAAGGATGTTGATGGTTGGTTGTGACTCAATGGATTCAGCCGCATTTAATGTCAAATTACGGTGCTGGAGTGCATCCCAAAATCGTTGGAGATTGGCGTCATGTTCCCGCTGATTGCGACCTGCGACAGTAATATTGTCCAGATAAGGAAACGTATCCTTTAAGTCTTCCTGTTTGACCAGGTCATCCATTGCTCGCTGGAAGACAGCCACTCCATTAGTGACCCCAAAGGGGAGGCGACGAAATTGATACAGCCGTCCATTGGCTTCAAAGGCTGTATACTGCTTGTCTGAGACCTTCAAGGGTACCTGATGATAGGCACTTTTCAGATCATATGTTGAGAACACCGTGTACTCAGCCAGTTTATTAACCATATCATCGATGCGCGGCAATGGGTATGCGTCCAAGTCCGTATATTGATTGATGGTCTGTGAATAGTCAATGCACAGCCGTTTCTTGTGAGGTTGTAGAGGGTTCTTAACAATAACGACCTGGGCGCGCCATGGCGACGAACAAGGCTCGATGATATCCTCTGCTAAAAGCCGAGAAATCTCAGCCGCAATAAAAGACTGGTCTTCCTGACTGAAACGTTGTGACTTTGTTATAATCGGTTTGCATCGAGGAGGGATACTGGTAAACAGTGAGGGTTCATCCAGTGAAGCTGCTGACAATGCACAGAACGGTAATCGAGGTCGTATATTAGAAATAGTGAGTTCAGGTTTGGATCCGCCGAACTCAATGGTGAGCTTCTTATGCTGCTTTTGAAAATCTAGCCCTAAGATAAGATCACTACATAAGTCCTTGAGCACCGAAAGCCGGGTGGAGGGATACCTGTGACCATTAAGTGTTATTTCAACCATACAAAAGCCAGAAATTCTGGTATTAAGTGATGACTGAGCCATCGCAATTGCCTGGTCCGATGGGAAAACATGTAGCTTTAACTCTGCAACAATCTGTTCCCTAATGAAACTATCAGTGCTACCTGAGTCAATTAAGGCATCTAAAGTATGTCCATTAATTGATGCTTTTGTAGCTGCATGGAATAGGTTCTGAGGACAAGCAGCTGTAATTGGTGTCGTTGCACAAAGAGTGGCTGAAACTCTAGGTGTGTTTCTTCGAGAGAAAACCCGAGAGGAAGCACGATAGATTTTAGCCGGAACATCTGGATAGGCCCTTACCGGGGCAGTTCGGTAGGACTTAGCTTGATAAGCCCTCGTAGAGGCTCTTGATAGGCAAACCTTTGCAAAATGACCCTTTTTGTTGCAATGACTGCAAAACGCATTGCGAGCAGGGCAGAATTTCCGAGGGTGAAACTCATCACCACAAAAGAAGCATTTCTTAGATTGCCAAGAGGCTGCCACAGTGGGGTCATCATCCTCTTCATCAGTGAAGTCATCAGATTGATCGTCAGGGATAAAGTCCTCCCTAATAGAGTTCACCTGTGGCCTCTTAAATTGCCTGACTGTAGTTAAGGCAGCAGACCGAGGTCTGGGCACTGTATAAAGGTCTGCATTTCTTTTTGCCAGATCTAGAGAGCAAGCCATGTCATAAGCTCTCTGAAGCTCAAGTGTCTTACTTTCCAGTAGACGCTGGCGTATAAATGGGGAGGCAAGCCCGCAGATGAAAGCATCACGGATCATTTCTTCACGGTACAGCTCAGCTGAGGCCGCCTGAAAGTTACAGTCCATACTAAGTCTGCGAAGCTCTTGGAGGAATTTATCAATGGATTCCTCCGGCCCTTGTTGGGCTGTAGCTAGTAGATGTCTGGCATAGACCTCATTCGGTGTCTTAGTATATAGTCTTTTAAGCGTCCGAATTGCCTCCTCGTAACTGCCCCATTCCTCGACATACTGAAATACATTCGGGGTGACACAGTTGATGAGTATCCGCAATTTTGAGTCATCATCAGCCTTGCAATATTCGAGAAAATTGTCAAACGTGCGATACCAGTGTTTCCACACCTTACCGGCTGCTGGGGTGTTTGGGTCCAAGTCAAGACGCGATGGTTTAAGGATGTTTTCCATGATGGGTGATTCCCTGGATCCTTAGTTCCGAGTTCGTCCAAAAAGTTTGAGTGCGAAGTTTTTCAAAGTTGATTAAATTGTCGTAAGAATGAGCCTTACGCGTGGTGAACTTAAAGTAAGCTTTAATCAACTAAAATGGTGCTACATACAAAAGAGGTCTTACTCTATGCCTCTCCAGGATCCAACTGATCAGCCCAGTATTTATCCTGGACTAATCACAGGAAGTGATGTAATAAAGTTCGAGTCACAGGAAGCTGTATTGTGTTACCACAGGCTCTGTGCAATCCTCTTTGCTCAATTTTCCTCAGTGAGTTTCATGAAGGAGAATATTTACACCCAACATAAAAGAGTAAAATCTGCCCCAAGTTGCCTGGTGGGCGGGTTTCAGAGCCGCTTCCGGCTGGATCAGCTGTGGATTTCCGATTTAAATTAAATCACCTTGTTAACTACATTGGGGCGCGCTGGCCGGTCCAATGAGTGGGATCGGGTCTGCTAGCCACCTCTGATGACGTCATAATTGCAGTTGCTTTTAATGGTCCCATTCAGCCTCAGCCTTTGTGTTCTGGATTCTGATGGTGTGTGAATTTGTGACAACTACAATGAGTTCTTCCAGAGGCAAGGCAGCTCCATGCTTCAATGATGAGTCCCTCCATGCTCTTGTTGATGTTGTAAGAGAGCGCAGAGAGATTCTCTTCCCTCCGGATGGCCGGAGGAAGCCTCCTCAGCAGACCAAGGCAGCCTGGCTGTGCATTGCTGAGGAGGTCAGCTCTAGGTCCGTGTGTTCACACACATGGATCCAATGCCGAAAAAGGTTTAATGATCTTGTGCGATCATCAAAATTGAGTATCCCATCACACATACCTTCAATCTGCTTCCCTTCTCTTCTCATCACCAGCACTCTGCGTTGTAAGCCTGCTCCTCCACATCCCACCTTACCCTTACTTCCCTTGCATCCTTACCTATCCATCTCTGTCTCTGTACTGAATCACTTCACCATCCTGCCTATGCACCCCTCACACTCGCTATGACTGTTATGCATTGACAACAACTAACAACGCACAGGAAGCTAGCATCCTCTTGGCACTTCACTCCATCTTGGTCTCCCTGAAACCTTCTGTGTTAGGGAAGCTTCACACTCACTCCATCATTGTGGTTGAAACTCCGCTTGTGTTCCTCCTTGCAGGAAAAGAAAGCCCATAATAAGAGGGAGAGAGCACTGACTGGAGGAGGTACACCTACCCTTGCAACATTGACAAGTGCTGAAGAGGCAGCGCACAAAATCGTCGGAGGTGGCGAGGATCTGGAAGTGGGCAATGGAGAGACGGGCACACTAGACGAAGCTGGTGACAGAATAGAGTTTCATCCCTCTCAGAAAGCAATACAATATGATGTTCGTAGAGAATCGCTTTGTATCATCTGCACAAAAGGATGTGTCTGCTACATCAATATCAGATGTCTAATTCATGCCTTTACTCTCCCACAGGACCATCGAGCGCCCCCCTCCCCACTGTCCAGGACAAACAGCCAGACGACTCCTCAGAGGAACCGGAAGCCTCTGAGGGACCAGCGTCACCAGGACTCAGCGTACCCAGCACCAGCGCAGCAAAGCACACCTCGCTGGGGTCCTCGCGACTTAGAGTAGCGTTGCCACCTGGTCTATCACAGCTCACAAGTGAGCATCAGCAGATGGTGGAGACAGCGACAGCAGTGGAGAGTCCTCGTCAGAAGTCGTAGCAATCTCCTAGCTCTGCTGAGCTGCATGTAGACGCTGTGCCTCTAGGGCTATCCAGAAAAAGAGCTGCTTGGGAAATACAGGAACAAGTGCAGGAGTCTCAGGAAGGATTTGCCTCCAGGGTAAGAGTGAGTGTGGAGAGAATGGAGGAGTCCATCTCTAACATCAGCACTGCCGTGGTGGAGGCAATGGTGCATGAACTCACTTCCATGGATAGGCTGGCAACCGCCATGGAGGAAATAAGTCGCGAGAGTCACGAAAACATGGTGAGTGTTCAAAATAGATTGTCATCTCTGGAGGAGCGATGGGCAGCTATTGAGCAGAGAGACCAGAGCTTCATGGACGTCCTTGTGATGAGGACTGCCAGTGCAGATACGGAGCCTCATGGTCCCCCTGATGTGCAGCAAGGTGCTGTCCAGCCACTTGCCAGCACTGAGGTGCGGCTGACCCATGAGAGGGATGTTAGTGGCAGGCTACAAGGAAGTGTGGGCTCCTGTCAAAGCGCTCACACAACCATGCCACTGTGGAGCCCTCAGTCAGAGACCCACTTTGCAGAGCCAACTGAGATGCTCGTTTCAGCCCCTGCACAGCCGCAGGAAGAGCAGACTGTTGCAGAGCCCTCACAGGCTCCCAAACCCAGAGAATGGCTGCCAAAGGCATCTAAGCAGGCGCAAAATCCTAGTCAGCAAGGTGTCTCTACATCTGCTGAAGCCACAGGGGTAGCACCACGTAGAAGCATGTGTAAGAGAAAGATTAAGCACATATAGTCACAAGGGGACTCACGTGGGTGTTTTGTCATTATTTTTCTGCTTGTACTTGCTTTGTGATCCTTTTGTCACTGTCGTAAAGAAAAATGATGGCAAACAGTTGAATGTGTGGCCTATGTGTTCTGGGAAATGACAAATGCGCACTGAGGGCTCAGGGTGACTTGCATTTGTAATGCTGATGGTGAAAGTGATAGGAAAGAACCGGGTATAGCAGATATGATGTATGACATTGGAGGAATGCCGCCTACAATTGGAGAGCCATATGGTAGCCACCTATGGTTGAAGAGTGAGCTTATGCAAATGTGGCATGGCAGTGTGCATACCCTGCTTGACTGGCAGCAGTGAACTGGAGGGATGCTGCATTGGTCACAACAGGACACGCAAGGTGCGCCTCCTCCTCCTCCTCCTCCTCCTCTTCTTCTTCCTCTTCTTCCTCGTCGTCCTCCTCTTCCGAGGAAGATCTGTGCTGAGCCACGCGACTGCTGCTCCTCCAATTATGAGGACCAGGATGAGAGGACATAAATGGTTCCCACCCCGTTGCTATAGATTTCATTTGAGGCAAGAAGCTTGCAAGTGCACAGTCGAAGTGGCCTGAAATTATTCCAATCAGGTCACACTGCAGATGGATGTCAGCTTGAACAGTCACAAGGTCAGTAGATTTGCAAAATCTTATCCCAAACCTCCAACAACAAAGTTGCGTTGGAATGTCAGCCATGTTTCAGGAGCGCTTTTAAAGTGCTGCACCAATTACTACAAATCATGTCCTCGAGAAACTCGTCTCCTTGCAGCTGGCCTGTTTCTGACAAGACGGGAAACAGGAGCCAGATGCACAAAAATGGGAAACCACTATCAAAATAGGATTAGCAAGGCAGTTAACAGGCTCTTAACTGCCTTAACTACCTGTCCCATCGGTTCCAGTTTGGTCAGTTTGGGAGCGGCTGACCCGACACTCACGAAAATCGGGTGGGGGCGGGATGGAGGTGGGTTAGGTGTCTGAAGGCATTTTTTCCGATTTTCACTGCCGACCTGCCTCCAAACCTGCCTCCTCACAGGGTTATTAAAATCAAGCCCATGGAGTCCCTCTAGTGGACTGCATTGTGAATTGCTGCTTTGTTATACTTTACAAGTAAGGGCCTGGGGGAGCACTCCTGCTCCTCCTGGCTCACAAGGAGTTCTAACAGGTGCAGAGCTTTAATATTTACCATGGCCAGTCAGCACCTTCCACCTTGGATCTGCTGCCGGGCAGCTGACAGCTCGGGACTCCTGACGTTTAGTTAATTCTATGCCACGGTTTCAATGATGCCATTGGACAGCGACTTTTAAATGTTGACTAGGTCCCCGCCTGCCTTTTGCAGGAGCATCATCATTGGCCTGATTTGGGGTAGTTAAAATTTAAACGGACGGGAAGGCGACGGGCTGGAGACGGGAGGCCAAATTATTATTTTTCTAACCCCTTCCACACATCATTCCCACTAGGTGGGGTGGGGGGGGGGGGGGCTGCGGATGGGTGGGTGGTGGAATTGGGGCTCTTGTTTTCAGATTTGAGTGCCTGGATCACCCCAGGGATGAGCTGCCCATCCCTGGCCAGCCTCAAAGTACAAACCCGACTCCCCAAAATCGATCTCTTTGCGGATCAGCGAGCTTGACTTTTTTCCCCTTACGCTTGTTTTTATTGTAAAATTTTAAGATTTTAAAATTGTAAGATCTTAATAATAATTTTTTTTTTTTTTAAACCAAGCCATATACCGCCCAGTGTTCAGAGCAGAGTGGCTTGTTTCTGGAGCCTTCACTAAGCTGACATTGCAACTTGCAAAATTATGAGTGGACTTCTGCAACTACAACATAATGACTGCCTGTGTATTACTTTAAAACTACAATGATTCTTTTTAACACAGATCTATAACATAGAAATTAAAACTAATTGCTCAAGCTGCTTGATGTGTCCGAAATAGGCGCCATGCTTAATACGGTTTAAGCGGCGCCTTTGTATTGACGCTTAACGCAATGCAAAATGGTCAGCGCTATTTTCCCAATATAGGCGACAGTCTGGGATAACCTGGGATGGTGTAAGTGGTCGGACTGTACCACTATTTAACACAATAATGAATTTTTACAAACTGTCATTGCAAATATCATATTCCTTTATGAAATTGATGTGCAAGTCATTTTTAATAATTAAATTCTAAGCCATGCATAAGAAATTATAGTCATTATATAAGGAATTAAAGCCATTATATAAAAAAGGTTAGCCTATTTAAAATGCTAATATTTCAACAGAGCTTGTTCAATAACTAGAAAATATGGATTTCTGTATTTTATGCAATACTTATTTGAAAAACAGCTCATAATGATTAGTGAACTTCATTACTTAATCTGCTAAAACAGGCTTTAAAGGAATTAAGAATGAAAGTAATGTACATTATAATAGATCATTAAAAAAGACATTTCATCATTCTTTTCATCTTTTCTTTCTCCTGTGCCCATGGTCATTGCTTCGTGGTAGCTGGTGACAGGTTACTTGAAGACTTACAATCCTGCTAAAGTTTCTTTTTCAAAACGATCGCTGTACTGTCAAAGTCTGTCAAAAGTTTATATATCATCCAGAAATATTAGATAGCTATTATTAATGAAGACATACAGAGCTATTTCTTAGTATTTACAAATGACTGTCAATGTTTATAAAAATTCTTGAAATCTTGGACAGTGAGACAGAACTTGAGAAACTGCTTGTAATATCTATGAACTAAGTTCATCTAACCCTGTATGAGATATTTCTATCAATATTTAATAATGCAGAAAGAAATAAGAGTGCTATTAACCAATGTATTTTCAACAAGCATGAGGTACACAATGATGTGTGACACGAAGGTCAGCTCAGATAAGCAATCCTATCACTTGCACTGCTATGAAATCACAGACCACCAGCGTTGTCTTCCAGCAGTGATATGCATCAAGCACTATAGTTGAAGCTCATTGTTGCACCAGCATCATTTCTGTGGCATCATGTAGACCTGCAGTAGTGTCTGTGAAAACAATGAAACCCAAGCAAAAGAGACACCAGGCACTCATTTCAGGTAAATCAGGGTCAATTGTAGGTACAGGTACAGAGCCTATGGCATCCCATGTAGTGCACTGCTTGACTACACAGATACTTACCAATAATACTACCTCAGCTAGAGGAGGACTTAGAAGTAGGACACCTACACAAGACATACACAGAAATTCATGTCTCCCAGGAAATAAATACAGTAGAAAAACACATTGCACACATGCATTCAAAAACCACGTGCAAGTCAAGATCTACCCCTAGGAGTCAGACCAAATTCAGTATTCAGGTCAAGCAGGTTAGAAGATGGTGGATAACTGGCCCCAATGGGGGAAGAGGGGTCAGGGAGGGTGAAGGAGTGGGGAGGAGGGGTAAGTTTTTTATAACTTGGCCAATATGTTATATTTAGATGCAACGTTTGAGTCCAAACAAAAAATAGACGATGAACAACTTCACAGGAGATCGACTAGTATTTAAATAAAATCTCGTGGTAATGCAGAATACTAGCACAATTTAAAAAAATATTCTTATGTGTGCAATAAACACAGCAAAGCACACTTTAAGTGATAACACAGCCAAATATTTCTCTTTCTGTACCTGATTTGGCATTGAATTCATCCACTCTAATTTACACTTCCTTCTCAATCCTTGTACTGTTAATTTCACAATTCTTCAATCTGATTGGCTATGGAGATACACAGTTGCTTGCCCTTTTCACTCAGGTCCCAGATGCCCAGTTTCCCTCGCAGTGACATTATCAGCTCAAAATTTCAGCAACTTGCCACGCAAAAATTTAAAAACCTAAACAGGCAAGGGTAAGTCTAACTAATGACGGACGCCGTTAGATTCACTCCTACAGCAAATTATGGCCCATTATTTGCCTTCTGCTGCCTCCCCTTATTTATAATTTTAGTACAAAGGTTGCTGCCGATGAAGGACAGGGTCGTGAAACTGCAATTGTGTACTGGCTTTTTATTTAGTTACAAATTCATACATGCTGTTCTTTCAAATCAACATATGAGCAGACACGAAGGCTGATTCTGAAATTTCCCACTCCCAGCGAGGTGCGGTGCTGAAGAGAAAAGGGGCATCTTAGGAAATCACAGCCTGTGATTTACTGACCATTGAAATAATTTCCCATGATGCACCTGTTGCAAACTTGGCTCCTCACTGGAGCATGGGTTTGTCTATTTGGCCCTATCGTTCCTCAATTTGCTGATCATTCTTCTTCCTTGGTGTTAAAATTGTCAATTATACCGTTTACCTCATCTTGTTTGAAAATTGATCAGGTGCTTCTGTTCCGGAATAAAAACAGAAAGAACTGGAAACACTCAGCAGGTCAGGCAGTATCTGTGTTGAGAGAAAGGTAGGGTTAACGTTTCAGGTCTCATGACCCTAAGTCAGGACTTTTTTTTTTCAGAATTCCAGGATCTGCAGTATTTTGCATTTTGCTGCTGCTCAGGAACTGGATGATCGTTTGCCATGTCCACAATGAACTTTGACATCTCAGAGCAGATGTTCCTGCTCCTGCACCTGGACATTGTGGATCAGCTGACTAAAGGAAAACCAGGCAGGGAGGAGCACAGGTCACAAAGGATCTGCCCAATTTTCCATCTATTCATTTAAATGAATGGAAAATCCTTGCAATCCACCCTGGCTGATTATCCTCTATGCTCTGTGCTTGGGCCTAATGCTAAACCTAACCCTAACCCAGGCACAATAACCAGAAAATCTGCCTCATTGTATAAGTGCCCTTTCTATGGGAGCAAACCTGTATCAATTTACATACACCTTAATTTGGTCAGTCTATAATATTATCCTTAAAATAGTAAATGCACAAACACTCCAAATATTTGTATCATAAAATTAAAAATGGTATTTTTTTTTAAACTACCTGTTGTAATTAGTGAGACTACATTTATAATTTCTGCGTAATTAAATGTTACACTTTTAACATGCACGCGTTTACCTAGGACTGTGCTAGGGTTTCTGAAGAGGTACTTATTAGGGGATTAATTGATATAATTTGATGGTATCTGTGTACTTTGAAGCTCTCAAACTAATACCAATATCTGAAACCTTGATGCCAGCCAATGTCTTTCCTGTCTATTCATGGATTCTATCTAATGGGGTTTAAAATTATGGAAGTTGGTACAAATTTTCATTAACCAAAGAATTCTAAGAGTGGATTTCCCTGGGTTTAGCACCCAGTAAAGGGAAATTGAGTGCTAGCTCACAATGCCTATTTAGTATCCCAATAAGCACTGGCCATATTTTTCCCATTCTTAGGCACAAGAACAGGAAAATCTGCCCCAAGTTTCTGTCCCACTGAGGACAGGAACTATAGAGGAAATTTTGTATTGGTGTGTGTTGGTCACGCATGCGCATGATGGGTGTGGGGTGGGATTGAAAAATTGAGGAAGTGGGCTCTGTGGTCCTCCTCAGCACCAGGATGGTGTTGGCTGGGCTTTTACCATGGGCCTGTGCTGTTGCTGCATCAAGCTCTCTATGGTGTGGCAGCCCAAAATAACAGCTTGAAAATTATGTTAATGAGACTGATGCTTCCCTACCCCACATTTTGCATGATTTGCTCCAAAGAATTGGCATCATCACTAGACACGTTAAAAGCTAACACATTTTGAGTGTCACTTCTTGGGCTTTTCTTGGAGTTGTATATATTTGTTTTGGAGTGACAGATGTTCTTTGTATTTTTGGCTTTTTGGGTTGCTTTTGTTGCATTTTTTGAATTTAAAATTATCTTTCACACCGTAGGATGTCTCAAAGAGCTTTACAGCCAATTGTGACGTGTAGTCACTGTTGTATGATAGGGAAATGTAGCAGCCAATTTGCACACAGCAAAGTCCCACAAACAGCAATGAGAGGATGACCAGATAATTTGTTTTAGTGATGTTGATTGGGGGGTAAATATTGCACTGCTCTTCTGCAAATAGCACCATGAGAACTTTTCCGTTCACCTGAGAGGGCAGACAAGACCTCGATTTAACGCCTCATCTGAAAGATGGCACCATCAACAGTGAAGCACATCCTCAGTACTGCAATGAAGTGTCAGCCTAGATTATGTGCTCAGGTCTCTTGAGTAGGTCTTGAACTGACAACCTTCTGACTCAGAGGTGAAAGTGCTACCAATGAGCCAAGGCTAACACCATTCAGTTAGCTGTTGTTTTTCTTTTAGTCAATTTGCCATGTTATTTTGCATTTTTAGATATATTTAATTTCTTCCCTTTTACCCCTTCTGTCATTAAAGGGAATCTGACTCGCTTTTAAACTCTCTAAACTTAAAGGATGGTCATTCTCCTGGGAATTCCTCTTGCCCTCAATGAGTTGGAGGATGAAGAGTTCCACAGCAATGAATAGAAGTAGGTCCAGGTGTATCTGAGGTGCTCTGCCCTGAGTCACCATTACCCGAGGATGTGAGTCTACAGATCCCATCACAGTTAGCTGGGCGTCTAAGTCAGTTCTAACTGGTGCAAATATTGCCTGAATGTTTAAGGGTTGATAGTATTCACTTTTCCCACTTTTGCTCATTTCCATAATTACAGACTCAAGATAAGTCTATGGAGGCCACTAGTGGTGGGAAAGGAGAATTGCCAGTAAGTCATATTTAAAGAGAAACATACAATTAAAGGAGAGTATCACAACAGGGCGACAAATATTCTGAAAACCTTTGGAAAGCCTCTAAAGGCATTTAAACCAATTAACAGCATTTGCCAAGACTGAAGAGGCAGGCAATTGAACCCAGCACCTGATCCCTTGTTTGAAGGTTTCTGAAGCCGAGGTGGTGCTGAGGTAAGTAGTCGTGAGGGAGATTTCTACTGTGACCATTTAGTTCAGCTTTGCAGCATGGCTACAAAGAGGTGCAAGTATGTTTTATGCTACAACTGATCATTACTGTTCCTGCATGCACTAGTCCTATGGCACTGCTCTCAATTTGTCTCTCTGCTGTCCCAGACCAAGAGAAGACTGATCGCAAAATATTTCCCAGGTGGGCCTGCAGAAATAGTTGGTGTGGCCAATTGGTCACCACTGACCATTTATCATGCTGGCCCAGAAAAAATGAACTCTCAGAACAAAGGGGAAATACAAATTTAAAAAAAGTGATTGTTCTAACTGTTATTCTGTATATTACAGTTTCTTCACCCTGTGCTTCCCCTAGTGACTTTGTGCGGTATTTCCTTAAGCTGTACCTCCTGCATCATTGCCTGCAGATCTCACCCTCTGTAAAGGGAGATCTCCTCCTTCTTCCGTGGCAACTTGCACTTGCTTCAGATAAGTCCGAGGAGTGAAATTTAACTTTGCTGGGGGCGCAAAATGGGTGGTAGCAGTTCAGCCGCTCAGTATACAACCCGCCTTATTTTCCTTCCGACTGACTTCAACCGATCTGCAACCGTCCATTTTGCACCTCCCTTGCACATGTAGTGCAGAGTGGTCTGTATTATATACGGGTCGTTTTCTGTGGTGTTCATCACTATGGCAAATGGGCCTATTAACGTGAGATCACAATCCTCAGGTGAAAGGACATGAGATTGTGATCTCACACTTGAGAATTCTAACAAAGAATTGATGGACTGAGATGCTGTACCCCATTGACAGGTGCGGAAATGTCACGGGATATTCAACCCAACTGTTTCTGTATAGATTGGGGAGCTTCATTAAAAGGCATGACGGTGGATAGGCAATGGCTAACATTTAAGGAACAAATGCATGAATTGCAACAGTTATACATTCCTTTCTGGCGCAAAAACACAAAAGGAAAAGTGGCCCAAGCATGGCTAACAAAAGAAATTAAGGATAGAATTAGATCCAAAGAGGAGTCATATAAAGTTGCCAGAAAAAGTAGCATGCCTGAGGATTGGGAGCTATTCAGAATTCAGCAAAAAAGGACCAAGAGATTGATTAAGAGGGGAAAAATAGAGTATGAGAGTAAACTTGCAAGGAACATAAAAGCAGACTGTAAAAGCTTCTACAAGTATGTAAAAAGAAAAAGATGAGTGAAAACAAATGTAGGTCCCTTACAGTCAGAAATGGGAGAATTTATAATGGAGAACAAGGAAATGGCAGAGCAATTAAACAAATACTTTGGTTCTGTCTTCACGGAAGAGGACACAAATAACTTCCCAGAAATGCCAGGGAACCACGGGTCTAGTAAGAAGGAGGAATTAAAGGAAATTAGTATTACTAAAAAAATAGTGCTGGAGAAATTAATAGGACTGAAAGCCGATAAATCCCTATGGCCTGATAATCTGCATCCCAGAGTACTAAAAGAGGTAGCCATGGAAATAGTGGATGCATTGGATGTCATCTTCCAAAATTCTATAGATTATGGAAAAGTTCCTGCAGATTGGAGGGTGGCAATTGTAACCCCACTATTTAAAAAAGGAGGGAGAGAGAAAACAGGGAACTACAGACCGGTTAGCCTAACATCAGTAATAGGGAAAATGCTAGAGTCTATTATAAAGGATATGATAACAGGACACTTAGAAAATATCAACGGGATTAGACAAAGTCAACATGGATTTATGAAAGGGAAATCGTGTTTGACAAACCTACTGGAGTTTTTTGAGGATGTAATTGGTAGAATAGATAAGGGGGAACCAGTGGATGTGGTGTATTTGGATTTTCAAAAGGCCTTTGATAAAGGCCCACATAAGAGGTTAGTGTGCAAAATGAAAGCACATGGGATTGGGGGTAATATACTGGCATGGATTGAAAATTGGTTAACAGACAGGAAACAGAGAGTAGGAATAAATGGGTCTTTTTCGGGGTGGCAGGCGGTGACTAGTGGGGTACCGCAGGGATCAGTGCTTGGGCCCCAGCTATGATTTGGATGAGGGAACCAAATGTAATATTTCCAAGTTTGCTGACAACACGAAACTAGGTGGGATTGTGAGTTGTGAGGAGGATGCAAAGAGGCTTCAAGGCGTTTTAGACAAGTTGAGTGAGTGGGCAAATACATGGCAGATGTAGTATAACGTGGATAAATGTGAAGTTATCCACTTCGGTAGGAAAAACAGAAAGGCAGAGTATTATTTAAATGGTGATAGATTGGGAAATGTTGATGTACAAAGGGACCTGGGTGTCCTTGTACACCAGTTACTGAAAGCAAACATGCAGGTGCAGCAAGCAGTTAGGAAGGCAAATGTTGGCCTTCATTGCAACAGGATTTGAGTACAGGAGCAAGGATGTCTTACTACAGTTATACAGGGCCTTGGTGAGACCACACCTGGAGTACTGTGTGCTGTTTTGGTCTCCTTACCTAAGAAAGGATATACTTGCCATAGAGGGAGTGCAGCGAAACATAGAAACATAGAATCTAGGAGCAGGAGTAGGCCATTCGGCCCATCGAGCCTGCTCCACCATTCAATACGATCATGGCTGATCATCCAAATCCAGTACCCTGTCCCTGCTTTAATCCCCACAGTACACATATCCCACCCTACCCCCGTAACCCGACGTATTTAATTCCCCCTAACATATCCCATCCTATCCCCATAACCCCACATATTTAATCCCCCCCTAACACTAAGGGTCAATTTATCATAGCCAAATCAACCTTTTTGGACTGTGGGAGGAAACCGGAGCACCCGGAGGAAACCCACGCAGACACGGGGAGAATGTGCAAACTCCACACAGACAGTCACCCGAGGTCAGATTCGAACCCGGGTCCCTGGCGCTGTGAGGCACCAGTGCTAACCACTATGCCACCGTGTTGCACCAGACTGATTCCTGGGATGGCAAGACTGTCGTATGAGGAGAGATTGGGTCGACTAGGCCTGTATTCACTAGAGTTTAGAAGAATGTGAGGGGATCTCACTGAAACATATAAAATTCTGACAGGGCTAGACAGACTGGATGAAGGGAAGATGTTTCCCCTGGCTGGGGGGTTTAGAACGAGGGGTCACAGTCTCAGGATACGGGGTAGGACATTTAAGACTGAGATGAGGAGAAATGTCTTCACTCAGAGGGTGGTGAACTTGTGGAATTCTCTACCACAGAAGGCTGTGGAGGCCAAGTCACTAAATATATTTAAGAAGGAGATAGATAGATTTCTAGACACAAAAGGCATAAAGGGGTATGGGGAGAGAGCAGGAATATGGTATTGAGATAGCGGATCAGCCATGATCATATTGAATGGCGGAGCAGGCTCGAAGGGCCGAATAGCCTACTCCTGCTGCTATTTTTCTATGTTTCTATGTATAATGAAACCAGACATGGCAGGGACAATTTAACAAATCTGTGCTCTCAGTGTGGAATTTTGCCCAATGGGAGCACAAATTTGTAAAATTACTCCTCACCCTCCAGGCATCACAGTCCAGACATCACACTTTATATAAAAGACCAAACTGAATAATGTTTAAAAAAATACAAAAAGAGAACGAACGATAGGGATGGAATTTTCACAGAATTCTACCCATCTGCTGCTATAACTTTGAAGATCAGCATTACCCCCACTGTTTCTCCAGCGGTTCTGCCAAATTTACACCAGGAGATTGGGAGAACCCCTGCAGAAATTCTTGGCAATAATCATTTTCTGTTGGTTTTACTGACCTTGAGTAAACCTGGCCACTCCCCAAAAAGCAGATCCAAGCAGTTGCCAATCTACACAAAACAGCCACAGTAGTTAGTTTTTAATTTGCCTATTTAGACCACTTCCTGCAGGCAGTATCTGAACAGTGGCCTTAAATGGACAGGCCAAATTAGTCATAGGGCTTGATATGCCAGACTCTGTCACTGGACGGGCTGTGGAACAGGACTCCAGGCTGCCAACTGCTGAAGATGTTGACTTTATCCCAAATCCTAGGGATGGGGTCATTTTAATAATTGGGCAGGCAATTTGCACCTGTTTGCACAACAGAGCCGTCTGTCCCATGTGCTGCCAGAAAATTGTAATTGATTTAAAACATTTTTAATGTTTCCAGCATTCAAAGGTAATCAATCCCCTGATTATCTTTGCTCACTGAAATCATGGGAATCCACGCCGATTCTCAGCAAACATGGTTTCCCCTGGGCCTAAGAAGCATTTGGGTGGAATTCCTTGGGTAGCCTGGGATTACACCTAGACACGACCCTAAGCTGGACTTGGGGGAGAGGCAGATGGTAGACTCCCTCCCTCTGCTCTGATCGCAATTTAGAATGCAACTTAAAGGGGGTGGGGATTCGGCGGATCTGGGTTGCACCCAGATTTCTGGTCCCCCACAGACAATCCATCTGAATTTTGGCCCCTAAGCATTAAGACCATTGTCCAAAGCTCATTCTATCTGTAATGCCATAGGAGAGCAGCTTGTTTGTGAAATTAATATGGCAAGGAAGCCAGAGATAGCGTTGAGATTAAATTCAGCATTTTGTGCTAACACTATGCATAAAAGGAAAAATGCACTTGTAGGAAAGCAAACTACAAATACTACTAAAGATCAAATATTGACAATGAACTATATACTACTTAAAATTATGTGCAAGGAATAAAGGAACAAATTGCGTCACAACACACCAAACCACATTCCTCACAACTGCAAGAATGAGTAACAGACCCCATCAACCAAGGTTGCTTTTTTTGAGGAGTTGTGATGATAGTGGTTTTGAATGGAAGGGGTACAATGTTTGAGGAAAGTGAACCATTTATAATGTAAGCTACCATGAGGGCCAGAAAGTGCAGCTGGGTGGTCAGCAGCTTAGTGGGAATTGGGGTCAAAAGAACAGAAGGTGGGTCTTGGGGTCCAGATGAGCTCTGAGAGGGCATAAGGGGAGTTGGGAGATATACTACAGTGAGGTGGGGTCCAAGCTGAGGTTTGACTTGCTGGGCAAGAGGAAGGTAATGAAACAGCAAACACAGCTGAATGCATGGTCCTAATCTTAGTAACAAAGAGCTCCATGAGCTCCTCGCATTTGTTGTTCGTGGTGAGGGTGATTGGGGTGGGGGGGTCAAGGAGGGGGGTTTAAGGAGGTAGTAGACAGTGGAGAAAAGAAGCCAGGGTTATTTTTGCTCTCCAGGGTGATCTTAGAATAGTGGGCAGTTTTGGCACAGTAGAATGAGGTCCGATGTAGTCCATCCATATCTGGTGATGAATGGCTAGGCCAGTTGTGCATCAGATATGCTCAAGTCTGTGCCTCTTGGACCTGAGGGAGTGAAAATAGGGGCCATACCAGGGAAATGATCAGGTTTGGAGATAGTGAAGGTTTTGCTGGGGACAAGGGCATCAAAGGTGGAAGTGAGGTAGTGGATGAGCAGCTCAACAGCTGCAGAAATATCATGGTAAATGGAGAGCTAAAAGCTTAAGATTTTGAAAGTGTAGTTGTAAGCGACTTAGGGCAGTGTTTGTTCCAGGGACGGGTGCAAAAGAAAGTGGGGTTGGAAGGGGGTCGGGGAATTTGGATGGTGAAAGATACAAGGAATTGGTCAGAGATGGCCTTATTTGTGATCAACTTTATGAGAGTAGAGAGACCACGTGAGGTGGCGAGGTCACGGTCTTGGCCATTAATATGAGTAAGAGAGTGATAAGGATAGTCAACTCAAATATAAACAAATGACAAAAATATAAAACTGTCTCATGCCAAAATTAAATAGTGAAATCACACCAACTCAAATGATTAAACATAAAAAGTGCATTACATAAATTCAAACAGTGAAATAAACTCAACAAATGAAAATCTCAAAGTGACGTTTTGGATTGCCTGCATTAACATATCAGAAATAAAAATGCCACAATGTCATAATGTTCAAGAAATTACTGACCTTAATCAAAACATAGTCATCACTTATTCAATGATTACTGGAAGAAAATGAAATGTAAAAATCTATCAAGCAAAATAATCCCATTAAACCATAAATACACCCAAAATGACTTGATGCAGTCAGCTATATTAGCAAAGTTTTATATGTGGAAATCAGAAAACAAATTATTGATAGTGATAATAAAAATATGTCTTATTTTGTAAATTTAAAGTTGTGACTCTTTCAGTCTGAAAAAGATCCAATATCTTATTATTGAAGAACAATTTAAAGTTTACTAACGTTGTTTAAGAATGTTACAAAAATCAGCATGCTTTGCAATTATTTTTAGTATTAGAAATCATAGATTCATAGAATGATACACCACAGAAGGAGACCATTTGGCCCATTATACCTATGCCGGCTCTTTGAAAGAACTATCCAAATAGTTCCATTCCCCTACCCTTTCTCCATAGCACATCAAATTTTTCCTTTTCAAGCATTGATCCAATTCCCTTTTGAAAGTTATTATTGAATCTTCTTTCACCACCATTTCAGGCAAAACACTCCAGATCATAACAACTTGCTGTGTATTTTTTTTCATCATGTCGCCTCTGCTTCTTTTGCCAATAACCTTCAATCTGTGTCTTCTGGTTACTGACCCTTCTGCCACTGGAAACAGTTTCTCCTTATTTACTCTATCAAAACCCTTCAAGATTTTGAACACCTGTATCAAATCTCCCCTTAACCTTCTCTGCTCTAAGGAGAACAACCCCAGTTTCTTTGGTCTCTCCACATAACTGAAATCTTTCACTCCAATGGTTACTATTCTTGTAAATCTCCTCTGCACCCTCCCTAAGGGCTTGGCATCCTTTCTAAAGGGTGGTGTCCAAAATTGACCGCAATACTCCAGCTGAGGCCTAACCAGTGTTTTATAAAGATTTAGCAAAACTTCCTTGCTTGTGTACACTATGCCTCTAGTTATAAAGTCAAGGATCCTGTATGCCTTTTTAATAGACTTCTCAACTTGTCTGCTACAACAACAACAACAACTTGTATTTATATAGCACTTTTAACGTAGTAAAACATCACAAGGCACCTCACAGGAGTGTTATAAGACAAAAAATGTGACACCGAGTCACATAAGGAGAAATTAGGGCAAATGACCAAAAGCTTGGTCAAAGAGGTAGGTATAAAGGAGCATCTTAAAGGAGGAAAGAGAGGTAGCGAGGCAGAGAGGTTTAGGGAGGGAATTCCAGAGCTTAGGGCCTCGGCAGCTGAAGGCACGGCCTCCAAGGGTTGAGCAATTAAAATCAGGGATGCTCAAGAGGGCAGAATTAGAAGAACACAGATATCTCGGTGGGGGCTGTGGAGCAGGAGGAGATTACAGAGATAGGGAGGGGCGAGGCCATGGAGGGATTTGAAAACAAGGATGAGAATTTAAAAATTGAGGCGTTGCTTAACCGGGAGCCAGTGTAGGTCAGCGAGCACAGGGGTGATGAGTGAATGGGACTTGGTGCGGGTTAGGAAACGGGCAGCAGAGCTTTGGATGACCTCAAGTTTACGTAGGGTAGAACGTGGAAGGCCAGCCAGGCGTGCATTGGAATAGTCATGTCTAGAGGTAACAAAGGCATGGATAGAATCATAGAATGGTTATAGCACAGAAGGAGGCAATTCGGCCCATCGAGCCCGTGTCGGCTCTCTGCAAGAGCACTTCAGCTAGTCCCACTCCCCCGCCCCTTCCCCTTAGCCCTGCAATTTTTTTTCCTTCTGGTACTTATCCAATTTCCTTTTGAAAGCCACAATTGAATCTGCCTCCACCGCCCTTTCAGGCAGTGAATTCCAGATCCTAACCACTCGCTGTGTAAAAACGTCTTTCCTCATGTCGCCTTTGGTTCTTCTGCCAATCACCTTAAATCTGTGTCCTCTGGTTCTCGACCAATTTCTCTCTATCGACTCTGTCTAGACCCCTCATGATTTTGAACACCTCTATCAAATCTCCTCTCAACCTTCTCTGCTCTAAGGAGAACAACCCCAGCTTCTCCAGTCTATCCATGTAACTGAAGTCCCTCATCCCTGGAACCATTCTTGTAAATTTTTCTGCACTCTCTCTAAGGCCTTCACATCCTTCCTAAAGTGCGGTGCCCAGAATTGGACACAATACTCCAGGGTTTCAGCAGCAGATGAGCTGAGGTAGGGGCGGAGATGGGCGATGTTACAGAGGTGGAAATAGGCGATCTTAGTTATGGCACAGATATGTGGTCAGAAGCTCATTTCAGGGTCAAATAAGACACCAAGGTTGAGAACAGTCTGGTTCAGCCTCAGACAGATGCTAGGAAGAGGGATGGAGTTGGTGGCTAGGGAACAAAGTTTGTGGCGGAGACCAAAGACAATGGCTTCGGTCTTCCCAATATCTAATTGGAGAAAATTTCTGCTCATCCAGTTCTGGATGTCGGGCAATCAGTCTGACAATTTAGAGACCATGCAGGGGTCGAGAAAAATGGTGGTGAGGTAGAGCTGGGTGTCGTCAGCGTACATGTGGAAACTGACGCTGTGTTTTCGGATGATGTCACCGAGGGGCAACACATAGATGAGAAATAGGAGGGGGCCAAGGATCGATCCTTGGGGGACTACCCTCATTCTTCCTCTCAGTTACTCAAAGAATTCAAGCAAGTTAGTCAAACACGAATATCATTTATTATTATGGTCCTTTATAACCTTTTAATAACCTGCTTCATTGGGCCTATACTAATGTCTGTCGGAATTTTTGAGACTGTCAACCTTTTTGAAGTAGTCGGTCAGCTTTTGTAAGTTTTCTAGGTTAACACGTAAGGAAAACAATCACTCTGGAATGGTGAGGGTTAGGTTGGGGCAGAGTAAAGGGAACTGTACTCTGTAACTGAACATGGAATCCGAGAACTTATTCCTTTTTTCTGGAATTTCCATGGTCATCTGCCTAAGTTACGGCAGACAGTTGGGAGGATCCCCGTGGAAATTCAACCTCACATGAGCACTTTTAACTATAAGCATATTCATAACACAGGAACAGGAGTAGGCCATTCAGCCCCGCGAGCCTGTTCCACCATTCAGTGAGATCATGGCTGATCTATACCTCAACCCCATTTACCCATCTTTGCTCCTTATCCCTTCATACACTTTAACATAACAATCACTTCTTGAGTAAGATACCAGGAGCTATCAAAATGATGGAACTGTCCCCCAAACAAGAAATCAACGGTGATGAAGGGAGGAGAGAAAATTAGCAACAAATTAGAAAATACTAGTGTTACTTTGCTTCCACTTTTGCTTGTATGGGTCTTTACTTTAGTTTCCACTAAAGATGTCTTCATACACATAGGCCCCTATAATAGCTCTGAGACGCATTGGGAGCGGGGTTCCAATATCGTGTGGGAAACCTAGGAGTAAGTTCAGCACGTCTGTCTGTGGCATTTTCATGCAGGCATCTCATTACCAATGTTCACCCTAATTTTTATGGGGTGCGCAGCCCCTTTAAGGGGCTGCACCGCCTATTCACAGTTTCGCGCATGCGCAAAATTTAACATCGGAAAAGTTGGTCCCGGGTTGAGTGGGATCGCCGACGGGTGCAGCTTAGAGGGAAGGTTGCTCATTACTGGTGATCTCAACTCCAGTATTAAAAGAACCAATCCAAAGATAGAATTTGGAGGAGTTGAGAGTTGGAAGCAAGAGTGGAAGAACTTTGATAATGGTTTTGTTTTTATTCATTCATGGGATGTGGGTGTCGCTGGCATTTATTGCCCATCCCTAATTGCCCTTGAGAAGATGATGGTTAGCCGCCACCTTGAACTGCTGCAGTCCATGTGGTGAAGGTACTCCCACAGTGCTGTTAGGGAGGGAGTTCCAGGAATTTGACCCAGCGAATGACGATGAAGGAACAGCAAAATATTTCCAAGTCAGGATGGTATGTGGCTTGGAGGGGAACTTGCAGGTGGTGGTGTTCCCATGCGCCAGCTGCCCTTGTCCTTCTAGGTGGTAGAGGTCGCGGGTTTAGGAGGTGCTGTCGAAGAAGCCTTGCCGAGTTGCTGCAGTGCATCTTGTAGATGGTACACACTGCAGCCACGGTACTCCGGTGGTGGAGAGAGTGAATGTTTAAGGTGGCGAATGTGGTGCCAATCAAGCGGGCTGCTTTGTCCTGGATGGTGTCAAGCTTCTTGAGTGTTGTTGGAGCTGCACTCATCCAGGCATGTGGAGAGTATTCCATCACACTCCTGACTTGCATCTTGTAGATGGTGGAAAGGCTTTGGGAAGTTAGGACGTGAGTCACTCGCTGCAGAATACCCAGCCTCTGACCTGTGGGAAGCCAGCCAGGCACACAAACCCGACCGCCCACTCATTCTGACTGGCATCATTACAGGCGCAGTTGACATAATTGACAGATCAGGCAAACAGCCCATCCGTGACTTGCCTTATGCATTTGTGTGCAGTCGACTGGGAGGTCTTGGATGTGTCTCCAGAAGAGCCCCGGAAAGATTTGGAGGCTAAAATGTTAAGGGCTGTGATCACTTTAGCAGCCACAGGTAATGTGTAGCCACCAGGTCCAGCAGGGAGCAGTTCTTCTTCTAGGAGTCTGCAGATGTCTACCACCACCTGACATGACAACCTCAGGCTCTGGAGGCACTGCTTCTCTGAGAGGTCTAGAAAGCTAAACCTTTGCCTGTACAGCCTGTTATGTGGATAGTGCCTCCTGTGAGCTCGATCCCTCAGCTGCTAACCTCTCTGCTGCTCCTCTCTCTGCTGCTCCCCTCTCTGCTCACTACCTGCAGGTCTATTCACAGCAGCCTTGATCCTCGTCGGAGGTCCAATCTAAGGCAGCCAAGGTGCCACCCATCCTGATCTGATTCTCAAAACGTCGAAACTGTAGAAACTAACCTTTCACCACAAGTACTGTGAATAAACGCTTTCCCAGTGGTAGGTAAGAAAGCAGCTGTGAGCACTGAGTATTTATTGCACTATTTGCCTGATTTTTAATGAGCACCATGATCCTGCTTTGTGTTCTTGTCTTGGTTTCAATGGCGAAGTTTAGGAAGCCTGGCAAATCCACTGTTAAATCCTAAAGTATGTTGAAATATCGCTGCAATCCAGCAATTTGCATATTTAAATTGCTAAGCCGCCTCTCCCGAGGGGGTTACGCACAACCAACCGAATGTGCCAGAGTTAAATACGGAAGTCGGCGGGTTGGAGCCGGCTTCTGGACGCGCTCACATTTTCCACAAACATAACACCCACCCTCCACACCTAAACCTGCACGTTGCTCCACATTAAAACTCACCCCAATATTGTGGACGTGTGCAGCAGTTGATAACAGCTATCCCCTATACTGGTTAGCAGTATCATCATCTATCTGATATTACATGTCATAATGGAGTTAAGTTCGGCCGGGAAGGTGGCACACGAACCAATCTCCCTGGGCGGGGGGTTAAAATCGGGTCCAATAGCACTAATTGTGGCTTTTTAAACTGATGACTGTGGATGCTGCCTGAAATATTTATCTGCGGGGTGACCACCTCCTGAAACGTGCTATCCAGGAAGCTCCAACAAATTTTTCAAAAAATTGGTTTCCGATCTCCTGTACTTCTCTGGGCATCTAGACTACATTTCTGCTTTGAACTACACTGGATTACACTAAGATTTACCTGCTGTGTCTCGAACACTGCTGCTAAAAGATTTTTTTTTAAATAACTTTTAAACTGCGGTTCTCTCTATGCTGAACTGGTTCTACTGGTTTTTCAGCTTTGCTGGTTGCTGGCTTGTGGTTTAGCATTTTCTCCGCTGCTTTGATCGACGGTGACCTCCAACTTGCGTCAATTTCGCCATCACCTTTCTGTACCACTACCAACTCTCATTCCTACGGCAACTACCTCCAACCTCGAACTCTCTACCCTTCAAATAGTTTCTGGACTTCACTCCCCTGCTACACCTGTCTTTGAATTTGCACAGCGGTTCGGCGATGCTCCGTACCGGCTCCATCCGGTTTACGTCGGCTTTTTCCCTCCATGGCACCTCTGACTTTGACCCTGGTCTCCCTACTATTGTCTCCAACCTATTCCCTGCTACCAGGAAACATAGAAACACAGAAGATAGGAGCAGGAGTAGGCCATCCGGCCCCTCGAGCCTGCTCCACCATTCAATGCGATCATGGCTGATCATCCAAATTCAGTACCCTGTCCCTGCTTTCTTCCCATATCCATTGATCCCCTTAGCCTTAAGAAATATATCTAACTCCTTCTTGAATATATTTAATGAATTGGCCTCAACTGCCTTCTGTGGTAGAGAATTCCACAGGTTCACCACTCTCTGGGTGAAGAAATTCCTCCTCATCTCAGTCCTAAATGGCTTACCCCTTATCTTTAGACTGTGACCCCTGGTTCTGGACTCCCCCGCCATCGGGAACATCCTTCCTGCATCTAGTCTGTCTAGTCCTGTTAGAATTTTATAAGTTTCAATGAGAGCCCCTCTCATTCTTCTAAACTCTAGCGAATACAAGCCTAATCGACCCAATCTCTCTTCATATGTCATTCCTGCCATCCCAGGTATCAGTCTGGTGAATCTTCGCTGCACTCCCTCCATGGCAAGAACATCCTTCCTCAGATAAGGCGACCAAAACTGCACACAATACTCAAGGTGTGGTCTCACCAAGGCCCTGTACAACTGCAGCAAGACATCCTTGCTCCTGTACTCGAATCCTCTCGCTATGAAGGCCAACATACCATTTGCCTTCTTAACCGTCTGCTGCACCTGCATGCTTACCTTCAGCGATTGGTGCACAAGGACACCCAGGTCTCGTTGAACTTCCCCTTTTCCCAATCTATTGCCGTTCAGATAATAATCTGCCTTCCTGTTTTTGCCACCAAAGTGGATAACCTCGCATTTATCCACATTATACTGCATCTGCCATGCATCTGCCCAATCACCCAACCTGTCCAAATCAGACTGGAGTTTCTCTGCATCCTCCTCACAGCACACCAATATGTTTCCCATTAATTACTATATAACCAGGCCTTTGTAACCTGAGCTTTTTCCTGTGTCCATTCGCGTTTGCACTTTGGCTGCCGCTCTGGACCCGAGCCGTTCATTTCTTTTTCCACTTTTTTCTCCCTTTTCCTTTTCTCTCTATCCCTCCCTGACCACTGCCTCCTGTCGTCATGCCTCCTTTCATCTCTCCTCTCTCGGATACACTGCCCTCCCAAATCCCTACCCTAATCCTTCATTACTCTTCGAACTTCCTACCTTCCTGCCGCCATCCCAGGCTTGACTCCCTCTTATATAAGCCTACAGCTTCCCTCTGTGCCTCTCTTGGCATCCTACGAAGGGCCCATCAAGGCACTCATCACTGCCTCCTTATGAGCAGCAATCCCAACTGTCCCATCCTACTCTCTCGCCGACCTTCCTGTCCAGTGCGCCCACTGGGGGCTAATCTTGCCAATCTCCTCGCCGTTCAACTCACCCCTTCCAGCGCTGACACTGTGGATGCTGACAGTAGGGTCAACCATCACCGACCCTCTCCGCATCTCCCTCCAGAATGTCCGTTCACTTGCAAACAAGGCCCTTGCCATCCATAAGCTTATCGTGGATGATTGCAGCGACATTATGGCCCTGACGGAAACTTGGTTGAGGGGTGATGACACCTTACCCTTAAATGAAGCCTCCCCGCCTGGCTATACCTTCCACCACTTGCCCCGCTCAGACTGCCGTGGTAGCGGTGTGGCTCTCATCACCAAATCACACCTTGGTCTGTCCCCCTATTCCTCCGGCAATTTCTCCTCCTTTGAGCATCTCACCTTATTCCACCCCTCTCACCTCTCATTTAAAATTCTCGTTCTCTACCAGCCCACCCAAGTACCGTAAAAATGTTATTACTGAGATAACACCACTGCTTTCCTCCCTCAGCCTCTGCACCGAGCGACTTCTCATCCTCGGTGATTTCAATCTCCATCTCAATTCATCATGCTCTCTCTCCTCTGAGTTCACTCCTATCCTCCCTTAATCTCTCCCTCCATGTAAACTCCCCAACCCATATTCACGGCCACCCCCTTGACCTTGCCATCTCTCATGGCCTCGCTACTCCCATCGTGTCAATCGCAGACAAGGCCATCTCTTGCCACTTTGTCATATCGCTCACCACCCGCATCCTCCTTCCCCCACCCCCCCAACCCAAACTTCCTTCTGTGTCCACCCCTGGAAAAAATTCTACCCCAACTATCTTACAACTGCACTTATGAAATCCCAACTGTCCATAGAAACATAGAAACATGGAAGTAGGAGCAGGAGTAGGCTATTCGGCCCCTCGAGCCTGCTCCGCCATTCAATGTGATCATGGCTGATCATCCAAATTCAGTACCCTGTCCCTGCTTTCTCCCCATATCCCTTGATCCCCTTAGCCTTAAGAAATATATCTAACTCCTTCTTGAATATATTTAATGAATTGGCCTCAACTGCCTTCTGTGGTAGAGAATTCCACAGGTTCACCACTCTCTGGGTGAAGAAATTCCTCCTCATCTCAGTCCTAAATGGCTTACCCTTTATCCATAGACTGTGACCCTTGGTTCTGGACTACCCCGCCATCGGGAACAGCCTTCCTGCATCTAGACTGTCTAGTCCTGTTAGAATTTTATAAGTTTCAATGAGATCCCCTTTCATTCTTCTAAACTCTAGCGAATATAAGCCTAATCGACCCAATCTCTCTTCATACGTCATTCCTGCCATCCCAGGTATCAGTCTGGTGAATCTTCGCTGCACTCCCTCCATGGCAAGAACATCCTTCCTCAGATAAGGCGACCAAAACTGCACACAATACTCAAGGTGTGGTCTCACCAAGGCCCTGTACAACTGCAGCAAGACATCCTTGCTCCTGCACTCGAATCCTCTCGCAATGAAGGCCAACATACCATTTGCCTTCTTAACCGCCTGCTGCACTTGCATGCTTACCTTCAGCGACTGGTGCACAAGGACACCCAGGTCTCGTTGCACTTCCCCTTTTCCCAATCTATTGCCTTTCAGATAATAATCTGTCTTCCTGTTTTTGCCATCGAAGGGGATAACCCCACATTTATCCACATTATACTGCATTTGCCATGCATCTGCCCAATCACCCAACCTGTCCAAATCATACTGGAGTTTCTCTGCATCCTTCTCACAGCACACACGCCCACCCAGCTTCGTGTCGTCTGCAAACTTAGAGATATTACATCTAGTTCCCTCGTCTAGATCATTAATATATATTGTGAATAGCTGGGGTCCTAGCACCGATCACTGCGGTACCCCACTAGTCACTGCCTGCCACTCGGAAAAAGACTCGTTTATTCCAACTCTTTGCTTCCTGTCTGCCAAACAGTTTTCTATCCAGGTCAGTACCTTACCCCCAATCCCATGTGCTTTAACTTTGCACGCTAATCTCTTATGCGGGACCTTATTGAAAGCTTTCTGAAAGTCCAAATACACCACATCCACTGGTTCTCCCTTATCTATTCTACCAGTTAGATCCTCAAAAAATTCCAGTAGATTAGTGAAGCATGATTTACCTTTTGTAAATCCATGTTGACTTTGTCCGATCCTGTCACTGTTTTCCAAGTGCTCTGCTATTACATCTTTTATAATGGCCTCTAGCATTTTCCCCACTACCGATGTCAGGCTTACCAGTCTATAATTCCCCGTTTTCTCTCGATCACCTTTTTGAAATAGTGGGATTAGATTAGCTACCTTCCAATCCATGGGAACTGTTCCAGAGTCTATAAAATTTTGGAAGATGACCAGCAATGCATCTACTATTTCTAGGGCCACTTCCTTAAGTACCCTAGGATGTAGATTATCAGGCCCTGGGGATTTATCGGCCTTCAATCCCGTCAATTTCCCTAACACCATTTCCCTACAAATACTGATTTCATTCAGTTCCTCCCTCTCATTAGAAACATAGAAGCATAGAAGATAGGAGCAGGAGTAGGCCATTCAGCCCCTCGAGCCTGTTCCGCCATTTAATGAGATCATGGCTGATCATCCAAATTCAGTACCCTGTCCCTGCTTTCTCCCCATATCCCTTGATCCCTTTAGCCTTAAGAAATATATCTAACTCCTTCTTGAATATATTTAATGAATTGACCTCAACTGTCTTGTGTCGTAGAGAATTCCACAGGTTCACCACTCTCTGGGTGAAGAAATTCCTCCTCATCTCAGTCCTAAATGGCCTACTCCTTATCCATAGACTGTGACCCTTGGTTCTGGACTCCCCCGCCATCGGCAACAGCCTTCCTGAATCTAGTCTGTCTAGTCCTGTTAGAATTTTATAAGTTTCAATGAGATCCTCTCTCATTCTTCTAAACTCTAGCGAATATAAGCCTAATCGACCCAATCTCTCCTCATACGTCATTCCTGCCATCCCAGGTATCAGTCTGGTGAATCTTCGCTGCACTCTCTCCATGGCAAGAACATCCTTCCTCAGATAAGGTGACCAAAACTGCACACAATACTCAAGGTGTGGTCTCACCAAGGCCCTGTACAACTGCAGCAAGACATCCTTGCTCCTGTACTTGAATCCTCTCATTATGAAGGCCAAGATACCATTTGCCTTCTTAACCGCCTGCTGCACTTGCATGCTTACCTTCAGTGACTGGTGCACAAGGACACTCAGGTCTCATTGCACTTCCCCTTATCCCAATCTGTTGCCTTTCAGATAATAATCTGTCTTCCTGTTTTTGCCACCGAAGTGGATAACCCCACATTTATCCACATTATACTGCATTTGCCATGCATCTGCCCAATCACCCAACCTGTCCAAATCATATTGGAGTTTCTCTGCATCCTCCTCACAGCACACACACCCACCCAGCTTTGTGTCGTCTGCAAACTTGGAGATATTACATCTAGTTCCCTCGCCTAGATCATTCATATATAGCCTATGTTCCCCGACATCTCTGGGAGTTTATTTGTGTCCTCCTTTTTGAAGACAGAACCAAAGTATGTATTTAATTGGTCTGCCATTTCTTTGTTCCCCATTATAAATTCCCCAGATTCTGACTGCAGGGGACCTACGCTTGACTTCACCAATCTTTTTCTCTTCACATATCTATAGAAGCTTTTACAGTCAGTTTTTATGTTCCCTGCATGCTTACTCTCATACTCTATTTTCCCCCTCTTATTTAATCCCTTTGTCCTCCTTTGCTGAATCCTAAACTGCTCCCAATCCTTAGGTTTGCTGCTTTTTCTGGCCAATTTATATGTGCTCTCCTTGGATCTTATGCTATCCCTAATTTCCCTTGTTAGCCACGGTTGAGTCATCTTTTTTGTTTTATTTTTATGCCAAACAGGGATGAACAAATTCTGTAGTTCATCCGTGCGATCTTTAAATGTTTGCCATTGCCTATCCACCGTCAACCCTTTAAGTAACATTCCCCAATCCATCCTAGCCAACTCCCGTCTCATACCATTGTAGTTTCCTTTATTTAAATTCAGTACCCTAGTCTCTGAGTCAACTACTTCACTCTCCATCTTTGGCCCTCCATTCACCACAACATTTCTGCAGCTACCAATCTGCTTAGCCACACCCTCACCACCACCTTTGACCCCTAGTCCCTATTAAAGCAATTACTCGCTCTCACCCTGGCCGTTCCCCCTGGTACAGCCCTCATCTTCACTCCCTTAAGTCCAAGGGACACAGACTTGAATGGATAAGATGGACAACTGGTTTAGCCATTCACTGCCAGATCTGGTTGGACCACATAAAGCATTATTGGGTCCTGCTCTCATCTGTCAAAATTGCTCACTATTCCAGAACCATTCTGGAATGCAAAGATAAACCCCGGCTACTATTCTCCACTGCTAACTACCTTCTTAAACCCCTCTCCCGTCTCCTCCACCCTCACCTCCCACAACAAGAGTGAGGAACTCACGGACTGCTTTGTCTCTAAGATTGAGACCATCTGTTCAGCTTCCTCTGCCACTTCCCTTCCTTCCCCTAGCCCACCGGGGCAAACTTCCTCTAAGGTTCACCCCTGCCCTAGCCCTAAACTCACATCTTTCTCCAGTTTCTCTCCGATCTCCCTTCATGACCTCTCTGCGCTCATCTTGTCCATGAGACCCACTTCCTGCTCCCTCGACCCTATTCCCATCAAACTGCTGACCACTCAACTTCCTTTTCTGGTTCCCATGTTAGCTGACATTGTTAACGGTTCTCTCTCCTCAGGTACTGTCCCCCTCTCCCTCAAATCTGCCGTCATCACCCCTCTCCTCACAAAAACATTCCTTGACCCCCTCCATCATTGCAAACTACCACCCCATCACCAACCTCCTTTTCCTCTCCAAAGTCCTTGAACGTGTTGTCACCTCCCAAATCCGTGTCCATCTTTCCTGAAACTCCATGTTTGAATGCCTCCAATAAGGTTTCCGCCCCTGCCACAGTACCGAAACGGCTTGCATCAAAGTCCAAATGACATCCTTTGTGACTGTGACAAAGGTAAACTATCCCTCCTCGTCCTTCTTGACTTGTCTGCAGCTTTTGACATGGTTGGCCACTCCATCCTTCTCCAATGCCTCTCCACCATCGTCCAGCTGGGTGGGACTGCACTCGCCTGGTTCCATTCTTATCTATCTAATCGTAGCCAGAGAATCACCTGCAATGGCTTCTCTTCCCGCTCCTGCATCGTTACCTCTGGTGTCCCCCAAGGATCTATCCTTGGCCCCTCCTATTTCTCATCTACATGATGCCCCTTGGCGACATCATCGGAAAACACAGCGTCAGTTTCCACATGTACACTGACGACACCCAGCTTTACCTCACTACCACTTCTCTCGACCCCTCCACGGTCTCTAAATTTTCAGACTGCTTGTCCAACATCCAGTTCTGGATAAGCAAAAATTTTCTCCAATTAAATATTGGGAAGACAGAAGCCATTGTTTTTGATCCCTGTCACAAACTCCGTTCCCTAGCCACTGACTCCATCCCTCTCCCGAACATTTGTCTAAGGCTGAACCACACTGTTTGCAACCTTGCTGTCATATTTGACCCTGAAGTTAGCTTCTGACCACATTTCCATGGCATAACTAAGACTGTCTAATTCCACCTCCGTAACATCGCCCGTCTCCGCCCTTGCCTCAGCTCATCCACTGCTAAAACCCTCATCCTTGCCTTTGTTACCTCTAGACTTGACTATTCCAATGCTGGCTGACCTCCCACATTCTACCCTACGTAAACTTGAGGTCATCCAAAACTCGGCTGCCCATGTCCTAACTCGCACCAAGTCCCGTTCACCCATCAATGACCTACATTGGTTCCCGGTTAAGCAATGCCTTGATTTCAAAATTCTCATCCTTGTTTTCAAATCCCTCCATGGCCTCACCCCTGCCTATCTCTGTAATCTCCTCCAGCCCCACAACCCCCCGAGATATCTGCGCTCCTCTAATTCTGCCCTCTTGAGCATCCCTGATTATAATCACTCAATCATTGGTGGCCGTGCCTTCTGTTGCCTGGGCCCTAAGCTCTGGAATTGCCTGCCTAAATCTCTCCGCCTCTCTACCTCTCTTTCCACCTTTAAGATGCTCCTTAAAACCTACCTCTTTGACCAAGCTTTTGGTCATCTGCCCTAATTCCTCCTTATATGGCTCAGTGTCACATTTTTTTGTCTTATAATACTCCTGTACAGCACCTTGGGACATTTTACTATGTTAAAGGCGCTATATAAATACAAGTTGTTGTTGTTGAAACCACAGTTTATGACTCCGCTCCTAAAATCACATTTGCCCATTGAAGTAAGATATAATTATGCCCATCAGACATCTTGAGACATAATTTGAGAGAACTTTTGGCACATTTTAAAGATGGTTCAGGTGCCTGGATATTCTGGAGTGCATTGCTGTATACTGCTCCAAGGTTTGTGAAGTATTTGTGGCATGCTGTGTTCTCCACAGTATGGTTACTTGGTGTGGAACTTTAGCAGGCGTTCCTGAGGCTAGATGAAATGTTATTATGCAGAAAATCAGTTAAGCTCAGCATGCTTGGGATAGATGACCAGCTTTGTTGTTAAAAGTCCAGGAAAATTAGAGGGAAAAATTCGGTTGCTTTGCGCCTCCCATTAGCGCCCTAAGAGGGCGCAAAGCAGCTAGCGCCCAGGCGCGGCGCCACAAACGCCTCCCGTGAAATTCAGCAGGGAGGTTAGTGGCGGCGGCAACCATTAGCGCCCTGTGGCGCTGCAGCTCCGGCAATTACGTCATCGCTGCGCTCAGTGTTCCGCTCACGCCCTGGCCGCCATCTTTGGTAGCGCCCCCTGACTTACCGCCGGATGCTATGTCCGACGGGGTCAGGGGGACCTACCTGTGGCCGGGGCGGTGCTAATTAAAGGCGAGGTGCCGGGCGGCCATTTTTGTTGCTGGCCGCCTGCCAGCACCTGCCCCCGTTGCCTTCCCTGGCCTCCTGAGCGCCGCCCCCCCCCCCCCCCCCCCGTGGAGTGCCGGCTGCGCTCTATGAGCCCGGCACGCCTCTTGAGTGCCGGGCTTTTTTGCTGGCAGCCCAATCCCTGGTGGCCCAGCTGGGCCCCGGGTCGCGCTGCGCAAGGCCCCTCCCCTTTTAGAAGGGGAGGAAGGCCTGCAGTACCGCGGCGTGACGGGCCACAGCGCATGGCGCTGCGGCATGTAGCACCGCGATATTCCCTCGCAGCGCCCCAAGAGGGAGGCCGGTGTTGTACTGGGGTGGACAAAAGTGAGAAGTCGCACAACACCAGGTTATAGTCCAACAGTTTTATTTGAAATCACAAGCTTCACCTGACGAAGGAGCAGCAGCTCCGAAAGCTTGTGATTTCAAATAAAACTGTTGGACTATAACCTGGTGTTGTGCGACTTCTCACAAAAGAGGGTGTTACACAAGTGTAACGCTCATGGGATTAGGGGTAATATATTAGCATGGATTGAGGATTGATTAACAGACAGAAAACAGAGAGTAGGAATAAACGGGTCATTTTTGGGTTGGCAGGTTGTAACTAGTGGGGTGCCGCAAGGATCAATGTTTGGGCTCAGCTATTTACAATCTATATCAATGATTTAGGTGAGGGAACAGAGTGTAATGTATTCTAGAACGGTCCTAGTGGATTGGAAGGTAGCAAATGTAACACTGCTGTACAAGAAAGGAGAGAGAAATCAGAGAACTACAGGCCAGTTAGCCTGACATCAGTCGTCGGGAAAATGCTGGAATCCATTATTAAAGAAGTGGTAACAAGGCACTTAGAAAATCATACTATGATTAGGCAGAGTCAACATGGTTTTATGAAAGGGAAATCGTGTTTGACAAAGATTAGAGTTTTTTGAGGATATAATTAGCAGGGTAGATAAAGGGGAACCAGTGGATGTAGTATATTTGGATTTCTAAAAGGCATTTGATAAGGCGCCACATAAAAGGTTGTTAGGCAAGATAAGGGCTCATGGGGTTAGGGGTAATATAGTAGCATGGATAGAGGATTGGTTAATGGACAGAAAACAGAGAGTCGGGATAAACGGGTCATTTTCAGGTTGGCAGGCTGTAATAGTAGAGTGCTGCAAAGATCAGTACTGGGACTTCAGATATTTACAATCTATATTAATGACTTAGATGAAGGGACCGAGTGTAATGTATACAAGTTTGCTGATGATACAAAGCTAGGTGGGTCAGTAAGCTGTGAGGAGGACACAAAGGCCAGAATTTTCATTACCTGAGAGGGTTGGGTGCGGGTGGTCGGCGTGGCGATCGGAAACGTGTTCTTTTTATCATCCTGCTCCTCAGAGTGACTTTCTGTTAACGGCGCCTATTAAGGCAAGCCTACGCATTACCTGGCCCTATTAAATGGTGTGGGTGTGATGATGTTATCGATGACTCATTTCCAGCTGGGATATTTAAAGCAGCCTTGGTCACATTGCATTTAAAGCTTCATCAAGGAGTGTACAGGGAGGATATATCATCATCTGGTTATTGCTCAGCCTTGCAGAGATGGCTTCACAAAGACAGAGGGCTGCATGCAGGTTTTCAGATGACTCCCTACATACTCTTGAGGAGGGAGTCAGAGCACGCAGGGAGGTCCTCTTCCCTGCTAATGGGTGCAAGAGACCTCCCCAAGGAGTCAAATTGCAGAGGAGGTGAACAGCAGGGATGTTGTGGGGAGGACCTGGGTGCAGTGCCGGAAGCGCTTCAATGATCTCATGAGATCAGGAAAGGTGAGTGCAAAGCCACACTCAACTTCATCCTGCTGTCATCACATTCCGATAACTCTGCCTTCCCAAGACTACTCCTGAACATCATTACTCACACCAACGTACCTTGCACATCCACCCTCCTCTGACTAACCACCCCTTCCACTCACCCTCATCCTAATGCAATCATACCAACTAACACCACACAAGGAGGCCATTTGGCTTTGCCACACCACTTTGTCACAGTCACCTTCTACAGATGTAACCCACACAATCCTTACACTCATGCCATCACTCTCACTCAAACTTCTCTTCTTTCCCTCTTTGCAGGAGAAACGAGCGTGCAATGACAGGGAGCGGGAGAGAACCGGAGGTGGCCCTCCATCCTTCGCCACTTTGACAGCAGCAGAGGAGGTCGCCCTGGAGGTGTCAGGAGTTACGGAGCAGCTGGTGGTGGGAGACAGAGAGAGGGGGACCTCACAGCAACCTGGTGACAGAATTACATCTCCTACAACCACATAGCATACAGCAGTCACTCATATGGTGACTGATGTCAGCAGCCCATGAATGTTCATCATGTGCATAATGGTATTGTTACCCATTCTTAATATAACATTTCTAAATCATCGCTTTACTCTCTCCCACAGGTCCATCAAGAGCACCCCCCCAACTGTCCAACCAGAAGAGGAAGACGACTCCTCAGAGGAGCCTCCAGCCTCTGAGGGTGCACCATCACCAGACCTATGCAGACCCAGCACCAGCGCAGATATGCACTCTTCGGTGGGTCCTACGCGATATAGACCTGATGTATCACAAGTCACAAGTGAGCAAGAGGAGATGGTGGAGACAGGGACAGCAGTGGAGAGTCCTCGCTGGAGGGCACAGGACGCCCTCAGCTCTGCCAAGCTGCAAGCAGATGCTGAACCTTGGGGGCCATCCAGAAAGAGGGCAATCCTGGAGGTGCAGGAAGAAGTTCAGGAGGCTCTGACAGGTTTTGCGACCATGATGTCTGCAAATGTTTAGAGATTGGAGGAGTCCATCTCTAACATGAGCACCACCATGTCACAGGCGATGGGGATAGTACGCTCTTCCATGGAAAGAATGGCCACCTGCATGGAGCAGCAAATGTGCCACTCACACGTGCACGTGCTATCTATGGAGAATAGATGGCAGAGGCTCATAGATCTCTCTAGGAGGGATGTCAATGTAGACATGTGTCCTCATGGCCCCACTGCTGTGCAGCAAGGTGCTCTCTAGCTCCTTGCTAGCAGGGAAGTGCGGGTGGCCCATGAGAGGGATGATGGTGAGAGGGGAAATGGAAGTGGGGGCTCCCCTCAAAGCGCTCAGACTTCTCCCCGATGCCTCCCCCTCAATCAGAACCCCAGATGCCTCCTCGGATCGCAATGGCCGAGTCTGCCCCTGCAGAGTCACAGGAGCAGCAGACTTTGGCAGGGCCATCACAGGCTCCAAAACCCAGAGGACGTCCGCCAAAAGTGTTTATGCAGTCGCAGCAGGGAAGTGAGCAGGCTGCCTCTACCTCTACTGATGCCACAGGGGTTGCACCTCGTAGAAGCACGTGTAAACAAAAAATAACACAGAAGTAGATGCACAAGGGTAAGCACAAGGGTGTTTAAAGAAGTGTTTTTGTTAAGGTTCCGTTACTGTTATGTCACATATAAAACTATTTTCACCACTTTCCGGTTATGCTGATTTTTGTCTGCTACTTTAGAAGTGGCATAGTGAGTTGGCGTGTCTGGTCAGACATAACGTTAACTCCAGCAATGTGGGTCAGTTTGAAAGGAATGGCTTGGTCATTGTAGGGATGCTTTATGGTGTTGTTGGGGGATGCGGCGGGGGTGAGCCTGGCACAGCATGTGGCAGCCATATGGGTGTAATGCAGGAAGTTAAGTAAATCTGGCCCTGATGAGGCCATCCCTGGCCTCCCAGGTAGCAATGTGCTCCGGTGAGGCTGGCATCTGGACCTCAGGTTCCTCCTGCTCCTCCTCCTCATCTTCCAGCTGATGCTCCTCCACCTCCTCCTCCTCTGAAGAGGCTGTGTGCTCTGCGCCTTGCTCCTCATGCAGCACTAATCCTTGTTGCTCCGCTATGCTGTACAACGCACAGCAGATGACGGCGATTCTGGCGACCCTGACGTGCCCCTCCAGATCTGTCAAGGCACCTGAAGCGCATTTTCAGCATGCCTATTGTTTTCTCTATGACACAACTGGTGGACATGTGGCTTTCATTATATCTCTCCTCAGCCTCAGTACTTGACCTCCTCAAGGGTGTCTTGAGCCACGACAAACATACTGGAGTTTTTTGAGGATGTAACTGGTAGAATAGATAAGGGAGAACCAGTGGATGTGGTGTATTTGGATTTTTAGAAGGCCTTTGATAAAGTCCCACATAAGAGATTAGTGTGCAAAATTAAAGCACATGGGATTGGGGGTAATATACTGGCATGGATTGAAAACTGGTTAACAGACAGGAAACAGAGAGTAGGAATAAATGGGTCTTTTTCGGGGTGGCAGGCGGTGACTAATGGGGTACCGCAGGGATCAGTGCTTGGGCCCCAGCTATTCACAATATGTATCAATGATTTGGAAAGGGAACTAAATGTAATATTTCCAAGTTTGCTGATGACGCGAAACTAGGTGGGATTGTAAGTTGTGAGGAGGATGCAAAGAGGCTTCAAGGCGATTTAGACAAGTTGAGTGAGTGAGCAAATACATGGCAGATGCAGTAAAACATGGATAAATGTGAAGTTATCCACTTCGGTAGGAAAAACAGAAAGGCAGAGTATTATTTAAATGGTGATAGATTGGGAAATGTTGATGTACAAAGGGTCCTGGGTGTCCTTGTACACCAGTCACTGAAAGCAAACATGCAGGTGCAGCAAGCAGTTAGGAAGGCAAATGGTATGTTGACCTTCATTGCAACAGGATTTGAGTACAGGAGCAAGGATGTCTTACTACAGTTATACAGGGCCTTGGTGAGACCTCACCTGGAGTACTGTGTGCAGTTTTGGTCTCCTTACCTAAGGAGAGGGAGTGCAGCGAAGGTTCACCAGACTGATTCCTGGGATGGCAGGACTGTTGTATGAGGAGAGATTGGGTCGAATAGGTCTGTATTCACTAGAGTTTAGAAGAATGAGAGGGGATCTCATTGAAACATATAAAATTCTGACAGGGCTAGACAGACTGGATGCAGGGAGGATGTTTCCCCTGGCTGGGGGGTCTAGAACGAGGGGTCACAGTCTCAGGATACGGGATAGGACATTTAGGACTGAGATGAGGAGAAATTTCTTCACTCAGAGGGTGGTGAACCTATGGAATTCTGTACCACAGAAGGCTGTGTAGGCCATGTCACTGAATATATTTAAGGAGGAGATAGATAGAGTTCTAGATACAAAAGGCATAAAGGGGTATGGGGAGAGAGCGGGAATATGGTATTGAGATAGAGGATCAGCCATGATCATATTGAATGGCGGAGCAGGCTCGAAGGGCCAAATGGCCTACTCCTGCTCCTATTTTTCTATGTTTCTATGTTTCTATGTCTTCAGTGAATAGCCCTTGTCTCGAAGCAGCCAGCCGGTAAATCTGTTTGGCGGTGCAGAGAGCTGAGGGAGGGTGGACTGGCGCAGGACGAAAGAGTCACGGCAGCTGCCAGGGAAGTTGCACACATGCATGATGATCTTCCTATGGTTGCAGACCAGCTGCACATTGAGGGAGTGGAAGCCCTTGCAGTTCACAAACACTCCTGGGTGAAGATGGGGTGCCCTGATGGCTACATGTGTGCAGTTGATGATGCCCTACACCCGTGGGAAGCCAGCCAGAGTGGCAAAGCCCAGTCTGCATTGAGTAACGCTGGCTTCATTAGTGGCAAAGTTGATATAATTGACTGACTTGTCAAACATGGCATCGGTGACCTGTGTGATGCATCTGTGGGCGGCCGATTGCAAGATACCGCAAATGTCTGCTGCAGATCCCTGGTAGGAGCCTGAGGCGAAGAAGTTGAGAGTGCTGGTGACTTTGGTAAGGCATGTCCACCAGGTCCTCTGGGCTACAGGTCTTCCTCCAGCAAGCTGCAAATGTGTGCAATGACCTGGCGCGATAGACTGAGCCTCCTTTGGTACTGCTGCTCAGTCATGTAAAGGAAGCTCATCTTCTGCCTGTATACCCTTTGTTGGGGGTAGCGCCTCCAGCATGCTGCAGCCCTGCACTGATGCCCTCTGCCCTGTGGAACATCAGGTCGTTTAGGAGAAGGTTGTTGGTGTTGTTGCTGCTGCTGCTGGTGTGCCTGGTGTTGTTGCTGCTGGGGCTCATCCTGGACCAATTCTGAGGACCAAGGTGAGACAGTATAAATGGCAGATGGCAGGTCAAGTAGAGATCAGAGAAGCAATCTGTTAATGGTGCGATAGTTAGTAGCAATGAGGTGAGAGTGGCTTCCGATGTTGCAGAAAAGACTTGCAAACTGTAGACACCTAAATCTGTTCTCAAAATGCACCCAGCAAGAGCCTTACCCTTACGCAAGTAAGCAGGTGTCATGTGGGAGTATTTATTGTGCTTTCCATGCTCTGCAGTAATGTCCTCGATCAATGGCCACTGAGCTTCCACCTCACATTGACAGACATGGTTCCCGAGCTGCGTGATTCCTGTTATCATGTGAAATTCAAAAGGTCTGGTTAAAAACACTGTTAAGGGTCTGACAACAAGGTATTAATGAGCTAAATTAGGTCACCCAGCTTTGCCGTTCGAGTCCGTGCCACGCTGTTAAAGGCATGAGGTGGCGGGATGACAGTGGGTTCCCGATGTGCTCCCATTTTTTGCAACTTTTACTCCTGACCCGCCACCAATCCCGTATGCATGGCAGTGGGAAAATTCCGGCCAACGAGTCTGCAAAGAGATATAGGCAATGAGGTGGCTGATGGGGTATAATGTGGGGAAATGTGAAGTTATTCACTTTGATAGGAAGAATCGAAGAAACAGAATATTTTTTAAATGGTGAGAAACTTTTAAATGTTGGTGTTCAGAGAGATGTGGGCGCCTTCGTACAAGAAACACAGAAAGCTAGCATGCAGATACAGCAAGTAATTAGGAAGGCAAATAGTATGCCGGTCTTTATTGCAAGGGGGTTGGAGTTTAAGAGTAAGGAAGTCTTGCTGCAATTATATAGGCCTTCGGTGAGACCACACCAGGAGTACTGTGCACAGTTTTGGTCTTCTTATCTAAGGAAGGATATACTTGCCTTAGAGGGAGTGCAACAAAGTTTCATTAGATTGATTCCTAGGATGAGATGGTTGTCCTATGATGAGAGATTGTGTAGAATGAGCCTATACACTCTGGATTTTAGAAGAATGACAGGTGATCTCATTGAAACATATTATATTCTTAGAGGGCTTGACAGGGTAGATTCTGAGAGGTTGTTTCCCCTGGCTGGAGTGTCTAGAACTAGGGGGCATATGTGAAGGAATAAGCCATATAACCTATTCAGAAAAATACACCATTCTATGAATGAATTCTGGCCTTATTAAAACATGACAAACTGGGTCTGGAAATCTAGAAACCTAACTGAAAAAGCTGTGATAGCATTCTGGCTATAGAGATAAGATAGTTGTTGACACTGAATCAATAACCTTATTGAAACAGAAGGTTAAAGACTCTCAACAGTCTGAATCTTTGGGAACAAACAATGGTTCACCCTGTGCAAGGTGTTCTAATTTACACTTCGTAAAGAAGCACAAACATCTGCCTTCGTAAAAATGACATCAAGTAAAAAAACACACCTGCTGTTACACCGTTTTTTATGGTAAACTTAGAGCACCTAGAGGAGAGACACGATTCTGTAATGCTACCAGCTGAGGTGACTAAGAATTGTAGTAGTCAGCAGAAAAATGACTAGAGATAATTAGCTTACATCAGCAGAAAACCTTAAAGGAAATACCACTGGAAAAGGGTATAAATATTGAACTCACAAAAGGGATTGTAGACTCGCTGTAAAGGGGCAAAGCAATTCTCAGGCTTCAGAGGTGGCTCTGTAAGTCTCCAACTCTTTGTACCTCGGGGATCAAAGGTACTGCATTTGATTTTGGTGGATATCCTGAATAAAACTAAGAACTGTAAAACTGTAGCGAAGTTAAGATTTGAGAATAAGGATCTCTGATAATAAGATTGTAAAGCTTTCTCTTTTTGGAACTGTTAATGTTGCGATTGACTCACCAACTGTAAATTATGTGTCGGTTCTTTAATAAATCTATATATTTTTAGAATTGTCTCACATAAGACTTCTGTATCAAACTCGCGAACTCAATCTCTGTACACTCTTTGGTGAGGAGTTGCAGAATTCTGGGGGAGTTTTCCAGACCCTCATAATATCCGGAACGTTACAGTCTAGCTAAACTTATTAAAAGTGCTATCTGGAGGACGGTAACATTTTCAGGTTGTTCCTTTCCTTTAGGGAGAGATAGTCCGGACCTTTAGACTCAATTAATTGTCTTTAGGATTTGGCTACCTCAAACTTTAGCTAAAAGTGAACGTCTGAGGAATATGCCTGATCTGGGGTAGCCCTAAATGGACTAGGACTAGTAATTATCCCTTCACATAGTCTCAGGATAAGGGGTTGGCCATTTAAGACTGAGATGAGGAGGAATGTTTTTCTCTCAGAGGGTTGTGAATCTTTGGAATTCTGTGCCCCAGAGGGCTGTGAATGCTGAGTCGTTGAGTATATTCAGGGCTGAGATAGATAGATTTTTGGACTCTAGGGGAATCAAGGGATATGGGGATATGGTGGGAAAGTGGAGTTGAGGTCGATGATCAGCCATGATCTTAGTGAATGGCGGAGCAGGCTCGAAGGGCCGTATGACCTACTCCTGCTCCTATTTCTTATGTTCTTAGGTACCTGTTTCCTGATGCAAAGGTTATAAATATTGGCAATTAAAATGGGTACTTTGAGAAATATTCAGTATTTCTTTTGAAATGTTATGCAGTTATGCACTTGTTGAGATTGCAAGAGATGTTGGCAAATTAAGGTACAGTTACACGAACATGATCATGTAGATGCAGAATGTTTTCAGGTGTACATTTTGATGTGAAAATGGCAGTCCCCGTGTACAGTAAAGCCAAGTGCTTTGCTATGGCCTTAAACTAAATTTCTGTTGCAGTATACAACATTGATCAGGGCAGGAAAAAAAAACAGGCAATTGTTTTGACACCACAAAAGATCATTTTGTTGTGGCGTACAGTTACAAAACTATTGAGGTTTACACCAGTTTAAAAGCAAAAAGCTAAAGGGAAAATCAGAGATCTGGCTTCAAACTAATTCTCAACTATTCTTCTATGACAAGTGTGGATGGATTCCAGTGCTAGTATACAGTTAGGAGTATTGAATAGATGGCAAGATAGAAAAAAAAGAGTTGTTATGATTTGTGAATTCTGTTGGTAGAAACTCTATGGCAGAACTGTAACTGAAAGGACCAAGAGATTGTAATGGTGTTGGTATAATTAGGAACCATGTGATTAGTAATGAGAATATTTCTGGGTTCCAGTTACATAACCCAGCAGTAGCATCAGTGGATTAGCCACGTTATTTTGCATTTTATTGAATATTTTCTATTTGAGTCGCATGTTTTAACATGGAATTGTAATTAGCTATGCATATCTTCAAAAATGCATTGAATAATGACTGGTGTAATAAACAAAGAAAAACTTTCAGTCAAAAAATCATTCACCTAACCTTTTGATCAATGAAGGAATGCTTTTGTTCCAATAGGGAAGGACAACTTGTTTAGTTTATTAAAAAGTACTGTTTAAACCTTATGTTTGATGTGTTTTAAAGACTCAACCACATAGAGGTGGTTGAAAATGTATCAATAATGGAGGTAGAAATGGACTTGGGTCACAAAGCTGTGTAACTGAACCAGATTAATTCTGTCAGGTTGGGGTAAAGCAAGCCATGTTCTGTAAAAGATGAGGTAGAAATTGGACCTCATTACACCACGTTTTACGAGTATAAAATGGGCACAACAAGACCCAATTTCAGGGACCAACATCCTGTACCCCAAGCACACCTGAAAGACATCTGACCCAAAATTGGGTCGGTACAGTTTTTAGGTGTCCCTGACGACAGCCTAATACAGCAGTTAGGACCTTTAAATATGCAAATGTGTGGCCTAATGCCTGTTTTAGGAACCCTTACAGAAATTGGTCCACGATGAGTGAGGCTAGGCAGTTAAAATTGCCCAGGTTATTTACCTGCCGGAAAGCCACGAGGAACCCATTGGGGGAAAAATTGGTTCGCTCCCACTCCCTCTTGGGGCTCTCCCATTGAATATCGCGGCACTATGTGCAGCAGCCCTATGAGCGTCAGCACGCAGTGCCGGGGTACTACAGGCCTCCCTCCCCTCATTAAAGTGGAGGGGCCTAGTGCAGCGTGCACCGGGGCCCTGCCGGACCCCTGGGGAGCAGGGTGCCGGCAAAAGAGCCTGGCACTCAATAGGAGTGCCGGGCTGACCGATCGCGGCCGGCACCCCGCAGGAGGAGGCCAGAGGGGGCAGGTGCCGGCAGGTGGCACAAAAAAATGGCCGCCCGACACCTGCCCTTTAATTTGCATCATCCCGGCCACAAACACGCCCCCCTGACCCTGTCGGACATAGCGTCCGGCGGTACGTCAGGGGGCGCGAACCAAGTTTGCAGCCGGGGCGCGAGCGGGGCACTGCGCACGGCGATGACATCATCGCTGGAGGCGCAATGCCACGGGCCGCTACCAGCTACCACCGCAGCTAACCTCCCGCTGAACTTCATGGGAGGCGTTAGCGGCACCGCGCCTGGGCGCTAGGTGCTTTGCCCCCCGATAGCATCCACTCGGGGCGCTAACGGGAGGTGCAAAGCAACCGAATTTTTCCCCCATTGAATTTTAACCTGCTCTCCTGAACAGCTGGCATGTCAGGTGCCGATGACTGCAATTCTAACTGGTGGCCTGAGAAGCTGCTATGGCTTTCCCGCCAGGTGAAGACAGTGGGAAGATGAGCTGGGGATGTAAGAGGCCCAAACAGGTATTTTTTTCCCTTTGTGGGGCTAAGGGGAGCAGGAGTGCTCATCTGGGCCACACAAGGAAAGCTTCAGTTACATTAACTAAATGTCCTCTGCCATGGACTCCCTTTTCGAATGTGAGACCCCCGCAACATGGGCCTGAAGTCGATACTGCCACCAACTTTATGTCAGCAGCGGCCTCTAGACTGAATGATTTTCCAGCTCTTCTTACCCGGAATGGGCGAGAAGTCAAATGATAGGATTTAAATGAGGCCCGGGAGTTGAAATAGCATGAGTCTCATTTCCGGAGCAGCAGAACTCACCTCCTACCCGCCCGTCCAAGACACGCCCGGAGTTAAAATCGCAGCCAAATTTTTTAAGGTGCAAGTGTAGGCAGAAAATACCATAAAAAGGCAAATTGGATTCTGGGTTTTATACATAGGGACAGTTAATTTAAAAGGAAGTGATGTTGAATTTCTACAAGACATTGGGTAGACCATAGTTGGAGTCTTGTATGCAGTTCTGGGCACCCCAACATAGGAAGGGCATGGAAAGGGTACCGTGAATGATAGAAGGAATAAGAGTTTATAGTTACAAAGAAAGACTTACACAATTGTTTTTTTCCCACTAGAATATAAAGGATTAAGGGAGAACTGCTAGAGGTTTTCAAGATTATGAAAGATATTGAAAGGATAGAAAGCGATAGATTGTTTGCACTGGTTGGTGAATCTGTAACAAAAGGACATACTGAGGATTATCACTAGAAGAATTGAGGGGAAATGAGAAGAAACTTTTTCACATAGAAGGTTATTAGAACATGGAATGCTTTCCAACAAGGGACTATTAAGGCAGAGATTATAACATAATTTAAAATGGAATTAAATAGGTATTTTAAAATGAATATGGCTACAGGGAAAGGGCAGTAAAATGTCACTAGAGCAGATTGTTGTAGATAGCTAAAGACCTAGCTCGAGCACAGGAACAATGAGCTGAATGGCCTCCTTTCCTGCTGCATTTTTTATAATTATATAGCTTATTCAGTTAAAATATTTTTTGTAATAAGATTATAATGACAAAGTTTCAATAAAGCAGTTCTACTGCATTTGTTCCAATTGCCCAAACATTTTGTGAATATTTGTTTATTAGGTTCATCTATTCAGACATTTTCTTTTTTGTAAAATAATTAACCGACCATGGAGTTTCTATTTGGTCCAATTGTCCTATTACACTTACCCAGTATCTAACTTTATCTTTTTGTCTTTCTGAAGTTTTACTCTGATTTTGGCAGTGACTGGAGCAAAAGAAATATTGTGAGATTACTATGGTAATGATGACAATAGAAGTAATAGTTCAAAGTATTACCTAAGGCACTGGGATATTTCCGACTGTTAAGATTCTCAAAGGAATTCTGTAAATAACCGTTTGCTACAGAGTTACAAATGCTCAATTGTCAAATGAATGTGTTAAATTTTGAAAATGTTTACTTTTGTGTGTAAAGTGTGCAGATTTTAAAAAACAAAATGGTATAGCACAGAATACCAAGCGCACTAGTATTCCTCAAAGGACTATCTCATTCAGTGAAGCTGTTTCTTTGTACTATAAAGTAATCTTGTGATGGCTGGAATGTGCATATTATTCTAATGCCAGTTTGCACATTTTGTTATGATAAATATATTAAACTTTAATGGTTTCTCTGTTGATTTAGGAATGTCTGAGTTTAAAAAGAGAAAGTAAGTATTATTGTCAATCTTTCTCATCTCCTATCTGCCCTGAAGAGGCTGTCAAAATTGGTTGCTAGAAAAGAGTTACCAGTCAAACATTAAAATATTAGAAAGAAGCAGTCATAGTATATCTGATGCACAGATTCATATCAAATCATTTACTCTGAAATTAAAAAGGGCAAGAATGCTTAAGGACAGCAGTTATTAAGGGTATTGTGCCTGTTTGAACTAGCAATGCTCTGGCCAGTGAGATTACTAGTCACACCATAGATTGGTTTCTATTTCAATTTGAATCACATCAGCAATTGTAATTCTGACATATTGTCACAAATTGCTGACATGGGATTGAATCATCTTGTGATCCTGAAACTTGATTTGTGACAAGTGTAAGCTGATGGTTCCCATTGAAGAAAAGCAAAATGACAATGTGATTGACACTAAAGTGATATATTGTGCAGTAAACTAGTGCATCTGTACAAAATTCTGGACAATATATGTACAAGATTCTGGACAATAGAAATTCTGAACAAAAGTGTGCGTCAGATTTTAATAAGTAGCCCTGTCCATACCCATTTTATTTACAATTTTAGGTTGATAGCCATTTGGCCTGTTCTCCAACCCACGCTCCTTTAAGTCTGTATAGTCACAAAACTGAAGCTCATAAGTGCAGACTGACTCATAAGCCTCACTACATTGCCAGCATCATCACCACCTCCACCGTCCCACCTTACATCAGACTGGCAGCAAATACATACTATTCACCACTGTACTGTCATGGATTACACATAAGGGTAGAAATTGTTATGCATTACACCCATTTTCCGGACATAAAAAAGAGGCCAAACATACCAATTTAGCAGTAGGACAGCCAATGCACAATCTGCTGGTCATGTTGGAGAGTTAAGAGTTAATAATCAAACTGAATTGTATAACTATAACAGGTCATGGAGCAACAGCCTTTGTAGAGATAACAGGAGAGATGGAACAGTACACTGCCTATGAGTGGGCCCTTTAACTGGCTGCAAATCCATTCAATTTCTCGCACATGTGCGATTATTCAATTGTAAAGCCATTGAGAAGCCTGCATGGGACCACTAGACCACTGTGCAACCGCGCGGGCGTGCAGCTTAACGGGAACATTGGTAGACAGAGATGTTTTCACTTGTATGGGATTCAAAAACTAGGGGCCATAAATATAAGGTAGTTGCTAATAAATCCAATAGGGAATTCAGGAGAAACTTCTTTACGCGCTACCACAAGGAGTAGTTGAAGCAAATAGCATAGATGCATTTAAGGGGAAGCTAGATAAGTACATGAAGGAGAAGGGAATAGAAGAATATGCTAATAGGGTTAGATGAAGAGGGTGGGAGGAGGCTTGTGTGGAGCATAAATGCTGGCATAGACCAGTTGGGCCGAATGGCCTGTTTCTGTGTTGTAGACTCAATGTAAGAATGGATGTCTGTTACAATTGAGGTAAATAAACTGTTCTTGGGAAGGACAGCTAAATCATGAAGTCTTATATATGAAATGTACTTTTGAAGTAAACAACTAGGATATGTGGAGCATTTCCAGGCTTAGTTAGGTAGCTGGAGAGGGTGAAACCCAATGCTACCCTCATGCTGTATAGATTTATCACCTATGCTATATGAATAAAGTCCGTATACTCAATTATGCTGTGAACATCTTACTCAAAGCGTGTTGCTGAGAACCATAGAAGGAAAGAGGTTGAACCAATAGGTCCCACTGCTAAATTTGTGGGACCCTTTTTTTATGCATCCTGTGTGGACCAAAATTACCTCCAAACTGTCTCCATTGGTCCAAATTTAAACATGTTGCTGCATTAACTCAAACAGTTCAATTTAGGTTGTCATGAGCTAGTAATCTGGTTGACCACTCCTCTTCAATGTTAGGCATATTATTCTGAAGGATATGTCTTGGTACAGAATAATAAATTATCTATAAAACATTAAGTGGAATCAAATGTATCATAAAATCCAATGTATGAATTGCAGCTTCATAAACTGCTTAAGAACTGTTTAAGAACTACAAACTGAAGGGGTGGGGGGAGGGGGGTAAAGTTTATGCAAAAACACAATCACAAATGGTAGGTGTGACCTCTGCACACATGTGATGAATATGCTGAATTTTATGGCAATCTTTTCAAAAGTGAAATCGCCAGCAGGTACAAATCAATAAATGAAAATGGCCTCCTGCAGAAAAAGTGCTGAGGAGCTTAGAGACTTTTCTACTTACTGAATATTTTAGCTATGTAATTACATTGTGAAAAATGAGCCGGCAGCTACTGTCCCTACAATTTTCTTTGGAATTCTTCTTAGTGACGGTTCTGTACTTACCTCTGCTTTTGTCTACAGAAATATGCAATCATTTTGACAACTGCCATTAGAAACAACTTCCGTTAGAATACTTGGTTTTATTTTATCTATTAGTTTTTATGTTGGACGTGTTGATAGAATTATTTTTTTGTCATAAATTAATCATAAACTAGTTTTATTTGTAATTTAAAATAAAACTTTTGTATGAAATTCTGTGAGTTGACCTAAAGTAGCAATTTTCCTGACTTTGCGCTACCAGCAGGGAGCCTCACCTGATTAGAAATTTGAGTGGCACCGTGCACGATTTTCCCACCATTTTAAATTAATAGCAGGAAAACCAATGTGGCTGGATTTCCAATACGTGTCACTGGCAGGTGAAGCCTCTCCTCCCCTCCGCCGGCAGCACAAGCTCAGAAAATTAGCCTCATAGTGAACACTTAGAGAAATGAGCTGTAGGTTTTTATTGCTCACATTATCTGTAGAAGGCCAAACATTTTGTGCTCAGATTTATACCCAATTTAAGTCTATGCCCTTAAGGAAAATGCTATTAAAACATCTTCAGGCTTTCAATAGTTGTCAAATTTTTGGTGGCCAATGTTGTACTTGCTCACAATTCCACTTTTTCAAAAACATTTCTCGAGCATTTAGCATTTTAGCTGCTTTGGAGATGAATTTGCACAGGTGTTTCACTTCACGCTGTATTCCCGATATGTTCCTGCGCCCCCCAATCTTAAGTTGCCTGAATTCAGGCATGAGTAGGTGACCTGTCCTAGAGGAGTAGGGGCCTAATTTAAATGGTAATGTTGTGGCCCAATTACATAATTTTAACCACGAGTGAACTGAAGGCTGCACATTCTTGAACCCGCCAGCGAAAGTTGGCAGCCAGCAGGATCCTGGCCTCAGGAGACCCGAGTGAGTAAATAGTTTTTTATTTTTGATGAGTGCTCCTCCTGGCCCTAATAAGGGTTCCTTGGACCTTCCCTGCTCTGGATTTCTCCCCCCACCCCACCCCCACCCGATCACGAACTTTACCCATCCTCACTTAGCTCCATGGGTCTCTGTCTGCGGCCTGACCCTCCGTGAATTACGACTCCCGTGGTGATGTCATTGCCACTGGCTTCGGGCTGGAGTCAGCATCCTGACATGCAAATGAGGCCCAGGAATTAAAACAGCCCAAGCCTTACACTAAACTCCTGCTCCTGATCTACGGTCACCCGGTGCGGAGGGGAGCGGGCAGGTCGGAGGACCTCCTCGTGGGACTGCTCCTGGGCCTGGCCAAGAAGTCCATTAATTGGTCCAGGCAGCGGGCGGTCGAGGGGGTCGTTCGGCCCGATTGCCTGCCTCTCTTCCGCGGCCATGTTCGCGCCCGGGTGGCCCTGGAGATGGAGCACGCGGTGTCCGCCGGCACGCTTGAGTTTTTCCGCGACTGGTGGGCGCCGCGGGGACTGGAGTGCATCGTCACTCCGGGCTACCAAATTTTAATTTGATTTATTAAGTTTTATTTAAAGTTTTATTGATTTACAGTTTTTGATTTGGTACCCATACAAAAAGAGTACACTAAACTCCTCGCAGGACGTTTCACTCCCGCCCTGCACTCCGCCCGCCCGCCAATTCCCTCCCCGAGTTAAAGTCAGGGCTAATTGCTTCTTACTAGCCTCGAGTATCAGATTTTGAAAATGTTGTTACAACTCCAGAGAAACCATAGGGTCTACTGTATTAATTTTCTGCAGATCCCTTTTGATTTGGCAGGAATCACTTTCTGTGAGAAATTAAAGAGAATTTTTGCAGGCAAAAATGGCAACATTTTAGCACAATCGCACAAAAGGGGAAACTTATCATTTCAAAAAGCACAGCACAAGAATTAGTAAACCCATTTCCTATATAAGTTATCATTGTGGATTTTAGATACAGCTGTGAAAGATAAACAATATGAATGGGCAAAATGAAAATGCTACTTAGAATTTCTAAAGAATTACGTAATGGTTTAACAGTAGATTTTCTTGATGGTAATGTTTTAATTATGTAAATTGTTAAAAAGAAATTCTGGCTCTAGCAAATAAGGTGCATTAACTCTACAACCATTGAAGCAGTTTTGTTTTGCACCAGCACTACAGTTATAGGCCGCGAAATTCGGGTCCTTTGCGCCTGCCGTTAGCGCCTCCAGGGGGCGCTAACAGGGCGCAAAAGGCTTATCGCCCAGGCGGGGCGCCTCCCAAGAAATTCAGCAGGGCGCTACTGAGGTGCTAGCCGATAGCGCTGTTCCCCCCGCCGGTAGCGCCCCAGGCCACAGCGCCGCCGGTGATGACGTCGTCACCGCGCCCTGTCGCAACCCCTTACCGTCCCGCGGCAGAAATTCGGCTGCACCCGGCGAGGCTGCCACGGGTGGTGTCAGCACTAGCCTCGCGGATTGCGAGCCGGGCTGACCTCCGCTTGTGTGGTGCTAATTAAATGGAGGTGCAGCCGCGACCTGTGCCGCCATTTTAATTTTTTTGTATGACCTCCAGGTCAGCCCTCCTTGGTGGCCCTTGGCGTGGTCCATGGCTGCCATTGCGTAGCCACTGGACTCGGGAAGAGCAGGACGATGGTGGGTGGAAAGGAGCTCAAATTCCACAGCTTGAACAGGGGCACCAAATGGTGATGACCACCTAAAAAGCAAGCAGTTGGCATCTATGCTCATCCAATAACCAAGTGGCTATTCTCCATGTACGAAGCTAGTCAGTGCATGTTGGTAGGCTGTTCAACCATGGGGCATCACAGCCAAGTCCAATCCTGTCCTCACCCAATGTCCATCTGTGTACTTTCCAGCAAGACTCAGTAGATAATAATCAGAAATGGAAACTGTCCCTTTTCAAGATTTTGTGACTATCTTTTTGACAGAAAGGATTTGGAAAAATCAATTATTTTTAATGTTGGGTTTCTAAAAACATATGCCAGTAATTTCCATAGGAACAGGAGTAGACTATTTAGCCTGCTTCTAATAGAATGACAGAATGGGCTCAAGGGCCTACTCCTGCTTCTATGTTCCTATGTTCCACAGAGGTTCTTCCAATCTCCTGCTGTAACTATAGCAGAAACGCCGGAGAAGCAACTTAAACGGCCATTTACACCATTTCTTTGGAGTTTTTGCCGAAGTTACGCCAGGAGATCGGAGAACCCCGGCGGAAATTCTATCTCATGGTATATTCATACATTTAGAAGAGAGGTTAGGTAGATAGGTAGTTCAGATGCTAATCACCTGGCATTGATGTTGCTTATCCATAGACTGTTAATAACTAACATTAGACTGTTTCGGCAATCAGAGACCACCTCACCCCTATTGTATTGGAAAGCCTTTGATCCTTTGATCCTTTTTTGGCTGTGAACAAGGTGATATAAGATATAGGCTTCTGGGAAACCGAGTGCTGCACAGGCAGTCAGATTTTAAGAAAGAAAGCTACAAGGACTTGAGGTCAGAACTGCTGGAGGACTAGTTAGAAGGCATCTCGTTTAAGTCACATAAGGTGATCCACTATATGGGATGTATGCCATATGTTCTCCATTTTGTCTCTTCACATGAAGATAAATTGTGCTGTTTGAACTAAGTGAGTCTGATAGCTACTGTTCTGTATGTACACCTTAGCTTATCAATTCATATCAGTTCTTGTCTCACCAAGTATTTACTCAGTCTGTCTTCAAAGAGATTAAAGTAACAAATCTGCAAAAGGCATGAATATCCATTCCAAATCATAAGAGGAGGCTATTGTTATGCCCTTGGATTCACGCAATCGTACAGGTAGATATAGAGCTGTGCAAGTCAACTCCCATAAAAGGACGATGCTCAGATCACTTACAGGAGCGAATAAGTTCACTGAATCTGAAAAGATATTTATGACAGAACCAAATTTGTAACCAGAACCATGGCTGATTTTTGTTATCTTCCTAGCCAAGGGGCAGCAAACTGCTCCCACCACTGCCTCAGTTGATATCAGCTAACTCAGCAGACCAGGGATTGAATCTGAGACTGTTGTGGTCAGTTTAGCTCAGTACAGCACTGGACAAGTGCGGTTGTTAGCTAAATCATTGAGATAGCGGTGACATTATTTTGATCAAGAATGTAGAACAGTGTTTAACTGTCACACTGCAATCAATGTTGCATTGGAAAGGGTTTCACTCTTTGGGCTGGATTTTCATAGGGCCGTTGAGGCGGGATTGGAGGCGTGTGGGGGGTTAAAATTGCAGAAACTGGCGGGCAGGCCCAAACCCGCCTCCATGCAATTTTGATGAAATTGTGTCTCATGGTCCCATTTCTAACCTACCTACCTACCTACCTACCTACCTACCTACCTACCTACCTACCTACCTACCTACCTACCTACCTACCTACCTACCTACCTACCTACCTACCTACCTACCTACCTACCTACCTACCTACCTACCTACCTACCTACCTACCTACCTACCTACCTACCTACCTACCTACCTACCTACCTACCGACCTACCTACCGACCTACCTACCTACCGACCTACCGACCTACCGACCTACCTACCTACCTACCTACCTACCGACCGACCGACCGACCGACCGACCGACCGACCGACCGACCGACTTAGGTCTCCTGCTCCAAAAGGTTGCAGACCTTAAATGCAGCAGCAATGATGACATCATCAGAGGCAACTTTCAGACTGAAAAACTAATTGGGTCATGGTATCCCACATGCTGGAACTCAATTGCCCAATTAGGGGAAAATCACATAATTCTCCCACATCCAATTGCAGTCGGGTGGATAACACGAAAAGCGGATGACATGACCCCAGCCCTTAGTGTCCAAAGCTACCAGCCATAGCAAAAATCTTTGTCTGTTTTTATCCTCAAAGTCTTTAAAAGTATAAATTCAAGGTTAGATGGATGAATCAGTCCTTTCTGTTGTTTAGTGTCTAATACTAGGCTGCCAGTTAAAATGGTCATATTATTCCACCAATAAACCACCAAATATGTGACACCCAGCACCACTCCTGCATCTGAACAGTCTGACATTCACACTAGGCTACCAGGTTATGAAACCAACATTGCTTTCACTTCTGGCTCTAACCATAGATAAGAACCATTCACCAGTAAACTATCACTTTTCCTCATCTGAACCAAAGTTTTTCAAAAACAACTCTTAAATTGTATCGTTCAGGATTCACATCTGGAATTTGAGTCAGTGGTATGCCATAGTGGATGTAAGATTTTGGCTAATTATTAAGCAATGTTTATTCTAAACACAAGTATGCTTGCATCAGACACTCTGCTGACATCTTCCCCAAGCATCAGATCCTTAATCTGCACTGGATTGCCAATCACAGTGTTGACTAAAAACAGTGCTGGACCCAAGAATGGGAGGGCACGTACCAGCAAAGCATCTGCTACATTCATGTCAACTGTTTTCTGTTCCTGTTTACGCTGCTCGCACAGGACCCTGAAAATCAGCTAATTTGGGGTTTGACAAAGTCTCCCCATAATCCACTATGGCTCACCTGTTCTGTGCCTGCCTGTTGTTTCATTGCATGTACAGAAGCAATGGATTATGGGGAAACTTCAAAGTGAACAGAATCAGAGAATTATACAGCACAGAAAGAGATGAATCCGGCCCATCGTGTTTGGCAGGCTCTTTGAAAGAGTTATCCAATTAGTCCCATTCCCACGTTCTTTTACCATAGCCCTGCAATTTTTTTCCTTTTTAAATATATATCCAATTCCCCTTTGAAAGTTACTATTGAATCTGGTTCCAGCACCCTTTCAGGCAGTGAATTCCCAATCATAACAACTTGCTGTAAAAATATTGCTACTCATCTCCCCTCTGGTTCTTTTGTCAATTATCAAAATCTGTGTCCACTGATTATCGACCCTCTTGCCAGTGGAAACAGTTTTGAGAAGCTGAAAAGTTGATATCTGTGCAAAAGTGGAGAGTCAGCAACTATGTGTATCCAGCCTTTAGCCAAGGATGGAAGCTTCCTCAGCACCTCCTCCATTGTGAGTTCATAGTCCTGCCTGTAAATCTTGGGCTCTTAGCTTTCTTTATTGAACAAAAAGGCTTTCACTTTTCTTTTTATGTCTCACAGAACCACCTCAAAATATTTCACGTATAATTAATACTTCAAAATGCAGTGACTGTTGTTATGTAGTTAATTATCCACGGCGACCACATCTGCAGCAAATGTTGGCTGCTCGAGGAACTTCGACTCAGAGTTGATGAGCTGGAGTCCGAGCTTCGGACACTGCGACATATTAGGGAGGGGGAGCGTTGCCTGGACACTAAGGGCGAAAAATTCAGTTGGTTGCGCCTCCCGTTAGCGCCTTAAGAGGGTGCTAATGGGGCGCAAAGCAACTAGCGCCCGGGCGCGGCGATGTTTGCGCCGCTCGCGAAATTAACTAGACATTTTGCGGCGGCGCTAAACAGTACCGCCACGATCTCCTGCGCTGGCAGATTGTGACGTCAGTCGAGTGCGCAACGCCCCGGTAGCGCCCCGGAGCAGATATTGAGTGGCGCCCCCAGCCTTACCGCCTGCCGCTAGCAACGACAGGTTGAGGGGAGTATTTTGCAGTCAGGAAGGGACTGGGGGAGCGCTATTTAAAGGCGACCGCTTCCTGCCTTTTTTTGTTGGTGACATTTTTGAACCACGCATTCTGAGAGAGAGAGAGAGAGAGAGAGAGACTTCTGGAGAGATTCAATGCTGTGTGAAGGAGTTTTGGGTACTGAGCAGCACTTTGCAGGTTCATTTTGATTTGCCCTTCCTTGTATTGATTTAGAAGAAAAATGAGAAGTCGCACAACACCAGGTTATAGTCCAACAGATTTATTTAAAATTACAAGCTTTCGGCGCTGTCGCCCCTTCCTCAGGTAGAGTTACAGTAACTCTACCTGAGGAAGGGGCGACAGCTCCGAAAGCTTGTAATTTTAAATAAATCTGTTGGACTATAACCTGGTGTTGTGCGACTTCTCATTTTTGTCCACCCCAGTCCAACGCCGGCATCTCCACATCATGATTTAGAAGAGACTGTGGGGGCTGCACTCTGAGCTCTTTCCCTGGGCCTCTCCATTGTTATTTCCAGCAGATTTGATGTACAGGTCTCTCCAGGCCGAGATTCAAGGCTGCAATGAGCAGGATGTGGATGGAAAGCAAGATCAACCCTCCCCTTTAAGAACTGGCCGGGGCCATTGTGTCTGTGTTCCATTGCTGACTGACATCACATGAGCTTCGCCAGCGCTCTGAGTAAGCGCCTCGCTCCTCAGCCTTTGTGCCTTAAGACAGATGTGTAGCACCTGATTTAACGCTCCAATCAGCTCCAGGGGCGATAAAAGTCAAGTTTGCAGTCGGAGGCGATAATTAGCGCCAGGCGCTAATCTTTGCGCCCGGCCGATAATTGCACCCCAAACGGGGCGATACTGAATTTTTCCCCCTAAGTTACAGGAGGCAGTCACACCCACTAGAGTAATTACATCCAATTTGGCCCATGGTCAGGGACAGGAGGGTGTGACTACAAGCGAGGCAGGTATTGGGATCCAGGAGGTAGTGATGGAGGAGCCTCAGCCCTTGGCCTTGTCTAACAGGTACGAGATTCTTGCTCCCTGTGTGGACGAGGGCAGGGACTGCAGGGAGGATGAACAATCTGACCACAGCACCGTGGTACAGGGAGCCATTCAAGTGGGAGGAGTAAAAAGAAATGTTATAGTGATAGGGGACAGTATAGTTAGGGGGATAGATACTGTTCTCTGCAACCGAGAGCATGAGTCCCGAAGGCTGTGTTTCCTGCCAGGTGCCAGGGTTAAGGACATCGCCTCTGGGCTGGAGAGGAACTTGGAATGGGAGGGGGAAGATCCAGTTGTCATGGTCCACATAGGTACCAATGACATGGGTAGGACAAAGAAAGAGGTTCTGCTGAGGGAGTATGAGCAGCTAGGGGCTAAATTAAAAAGCAGAACCACAAAGGTAATAATCTCTGGATTACTACCTGAGCCACGAGCGAATTTGCATAGGGTAAATAAGATCAGAGAATGAACGAGTGGCTCAAAGACTGGTGTGGGAGAAATGGGTTTTGATTTGTGGGGCACTGGCACCAGTACTGGGATAAGAGGGAGCTGTTCCGTTTGGACAGGCTTCACTTGAACCATGCTGGGGCTAGAGTCCTGGCGAATCGAATAACTAGGGCTGTAGAGTGGGCTTTAAACTAAATAGTAGGGGGGAGGGTCCAGGTGAGCGGGAATTTAAAAAGTCAATGAGAAATGAGAAAACAATAGAGCAGGATAGAGATGGGGAAATAATAACCAGAGTGTGACAGGAAGGGACAAAATGTTTAAAAATAAGAGTGCAACAGAAAATGGGGCCAAAACAAGGAGAAATGGTAAAAAGACAAAGTTAAAAGCTCCATATCTGAATGCACGCAGCATTCGTAACAAGATAGATGAGTTGATGGCACAAATAGATACAAATGGGTATTATCTGATCGCCATTACAGAGACGTGGTTGCAAGGTGATCAGGGCTAGGAACTGAATATTCCAGGGTATTTGACAATTCGGAAGGATAGACAGAAAGGAAAGGGAGGTGGGGTGGCTTTGTTGGTAAATGATGGGATCAGTGCAGTGGTGAGAAGTGATATTGGCTCAGAAGATCAAGATGTAGAATTGGTTTGGGTGGAGATAAAGTATAATAAGGGGAAAAAGTCTCTGGTGGGCGTAATCTACAGTCTCGCGAACAGTAGCAATACTGTTGGACAGACTATAAATCAACAAATAAAGGAGGCCTGTAAAAAAGGTACGGTAATAATCATGGGTGATTTTAATTTCCATATTGATTGGACAAATCAAATTGGCCATGGTAGCCTTGAGGAGGAGTTCATAGAGTACATCCGGGATGATTTCCGAGAACAGTATGTAATGGAACCAACCAGGGAGCAGGCTATCTTGGATCTGGTACTGTGTAATGAGACAGAATTAATAAATGATCTCATAGTAAAGGATCCTCTAGGAAAGAGTGATCATAGCATGGTTGAATTTCAAATTTAGTTGGAGGGTGAGAAAGATATATCTCAAACCAGTGTCCTGATCTTAAACAAAGGCAATTACAATGGCATGAGGGCAGAACTGGAAAAATAAATTAAAAGGTCAGACAGTTGAAATGCAGTGGCGGACATTTAATGAGATATTTTATAACTCTCAACAAAAATATATTCCAGTGAGAAAGAAAGATTTTAAGAGAAGGGAGCACTATCTGTGGCTAACTAAGGAAGTAAAGGATGGTATCAAATTGAAAACAAAGGCATACAATGTTGCCAAGATTGGTGGGAAGCCAGAGGATTGGGAAATTTTTAAAAAGCAGCAAAGGATGACTAAAAAAATAATAAAGAGAGAGAAGATGAATTATGAGAGTAAACTGGCAAGAAACATTAAAACAGAAAGTAAGAGCTTCTACAGTTATATAAAAAGGAAGAGAGTAGCTAAAGTAAACGTTGGTCCCTTAGAGGATGAGAATGGGGAATTAATAATGGGGAATGGGGAAATGGCAGAGACTCTGAACAAATATTTTGTATCTGTCTTCACAGTAGAAGACACGAACAACATCCCAATAATGGATAATCAAGGGGCCACAGGGAGGGGGGAACTAAAGACAATCACTATCACTAAGGAAAAAGTACTTGGTAAAATAAAGGGACTAAAAGACGACAAGTCCCCTGGATTAGATGGCCTGCATCCCAGGGTCTTAAAAAGAAGTGGCTGCAGAGATAGTGGATGTATTGGTTGCAATATACCACAATTCCCTGGACTCTGGAGAGGTCCCAGCGGATTGGAAAACTGCAAATGTAACACCCCTATTTCAGAAAGGAGGGAGACAAAAAGCAGGAAACTATAGACCAGGTAGCTTAACATCTGTTGTTGGGAAAATGCTGGAGTCCTTCATTAAGGAAGCAATAGCAGGGCATTTGGAAAATCATAATGCATCAAGCAGAATCAGCATGGTTTTATGAAAGGGAAATCATGTTTAACAAATTTGCTGGAGTTCTTTGAGATGTAATGAGCAGGGTAGATAAGGGTAAGCCAGTGGATGTGGTGTATTTGGATTTCCAGAAGGCATTCGATAAAGTGCCACATAAAAGGTTACTGCATAAGATAAGAACTCACAGAGTTGGGGGCAATATATTAGCATGGATAGAGAATTGGCTCACTAACAGGAAGCAGAGAGTCGGGATAAATGGGTCATTTTCCGGTTGGCAAACGGTAACTAGAGGGGCACCACAGGGATCGGTGCTGGGGCCTCAACTATTTACAATCTACATTAATGACTTGGATGAAGGGACCGAGTGTAATGTAGCCAAGTTTGCAGATGATACAAAGATAGGTGGGAAAGCAAGTTGTGCAGAGGACTCAAATAATCTGTAATGAGACAGAATTAATAAATGATCTCATAGTAAAGGATCCTCCAGGTAAGAGTGATCATAACATGGTTGAATTTAAAATTCAATTGGAGGATGAGAAAGTTATATCTCAAACCAGTGTCCTGATCTTAAACAAAGGCAATTACAATGGCATGAGGGCAGAACTGGCTAAAGTGGACTGGAAAAATAAATTTAAAGGTAAGACAGTTGAAATGCAGTGGCGGACATTTAAGGAGATAGAAGCATAGAAGCATAGAAGATAAGAGCAGGAGTAGGCCATTCGGCCCCTCGAGCCTGCTCCGCCATTTAATGAGATCATGGCTGATCATCCAAATTCAGTACCCTGTCCCTGCTTTCTCCCCATATCCCTTGATCCCTTTAGCCTTAAGAAATATATCTATCTCTTTCTTGAATATATTTAATGAATTTGCCTCAACTGCCTTCTGTTGTAGAGAATTCCACAGGTTCACCACTCTCTGGGTGAAGAAATTCCTCCTTATCTCAGTCCTAAATGGCTTACCCCTTATCCTTAGACTGTGACCTCTGGTTCTGGACTCCCCCGCCATCAGGAACATCCTTCCTGCATCTAGTCTGTCTAGTCCAGTTAGAATTTTATAAGTTTCAATGAGATCCTCTCTCATTCTTCTAAACTCTAGCGAATATAAGCCTAATTGACCCAATCTCTCTTCATACATCATTCCTGCCATCCCAGGTATCAGTCTGGTAAATCTTCGCTGCACTCCCTCCATGGCAAGAACATCCTTCCTCAGATAAGGCGGCCAAAACTGCACACAATACTCAAGGTGTGGTCTCACCAAGGCCCTGTACAACTGCAGCAAGACATCCTTGCTCCTGTACTTGAATCCTCTCATTATGAAGGCCAACATACCATTTGCCTTCTTAACCACCTGCTGCACCTGCATGCTTACCTTCAGCGACTGGTGAACAAGGACTCCCAGATCTCATTGCACTTCCCCTTTTCCCAATCTATTGCCGTTCAGATAATAATCTGTCTTCCTGTTTTTGCCACCAAAGTGGATAACCTCACATGTATCTACATTATATTGCATCTGCCATGCATCTGCCCAATCACCCAACCTGTCCAAATCATACTGAAGTTTCTCTGCATCCTCCTCACAGCACACATGCCCACCCAGCTTCGTGTCGTCTGCAAACTTAGAGATATTACATCTAGTTACATCCAGCATCTGCAGTATTTTGCTATGATATTACATCTAGTTCCCTCGTCTAGATCATTAATATGTATTGTGAATAGCTGGGGTCCTAGCACCGATCCCTGCAGTACCCCACTAGTCACTGCCTGCCACTCGGAAAAAGACCCGTTTATTCCAACTCTTTGCTTCCTGTTTGCCAACCAGTTCTCTAACCAAATCAGTACCTTACCCCCAATCCCATGTGCTTTAACTTTGCACGCTAATCTCTTATGCCTGACCTTATCAAAAGGCTTCTAAAAGTCCAAATACACCACATCCACTGGTTCTCCCTTATGTATTCTATCAATTACATCCTCAAAAAATTCCAGTAGATTATTCAGGCATGATTTACCTTTTGTAAATTCATGTTGACTTTGTCCGATCCTGTCACTGTTTTCCAAGTGCTCTGCTATTACATCTTTTATAATGGACTCCAGTATTTTCCCCACTACCGATGTCAGGCTTACTGGTCTATAATTCCCCGTTTTTTCTCTACCACCTTTTTTAAATAGTGGGGTTACATTAGCTACCCTCCAATCCATGGGAACTGTTCCAGAGTCTATAGAATTTTAAAAGATGACCAGCAATGCATCTACTATTTCTAGGGCCACTTCCTTAAGTACCCTAGGATGTAGATTATCAGGCCCTGGGGAGTTATTGGCCTTCAATCCCATCAATTTCCCTAACACCATTTCCCTACAAATACTGATTTCATTGAATTCCTCCCTGTCATTAGACCCTATGTTCCCCGACATCTCTGGGAGTTTATTTGTGTCCGCCTTTGTGAAGACAGAACCAAAGTATGCATTTAATTGGTCAGCCGTTTCTTTGTTCCACATTATAAATTCCCCTGATTCTGACTGCAAGGGACCTACGCTTGACTTCACCAATCTTTTTCTCTTCACATATCTACAGAAGCTTTTACAGTCAGTTTTTATGTTCCCTGCAAGCTTACTCTCATATTCTATTTTCCCCCTCTTAATTAATCCCTTTGTCCTCCTTTGCTGAATCCAAAAGCTCCCAATCCTCAGGTTTGCTGCTTTTTCTGGCCAATTTATATGTCCTCTCCTTGGATCTTATGCTATCCCTGATTTCCCTTGTTAGCCACGGTTGAGTCACCTTTTTTGTTTTATTTTTATGCCAAACAGGGATGAACAAATTCTGTAGTTCATCCATGCGATCTTTAAATGTTTGCCATTGCCTATCCACTGTCAACCCTTTAAGTAACGCTCCCCAATCCATCCTAGCCAACTCGCGCCTCATACCATCGTAGTTTCCTTTATTTAAATTCAAGACCCTAGTCTCTGAGTCAACTACTTCACTCTCCATCTTAATGAAGAATTCTATCATATTATGATCGCTCCTTCCCAAGGGGCCTCGCACAACAAGATTGCTAATTAATACATTCTCATTACATAATACCCAGTCTATGATGGCCTGATCTCCAGTTGGTTCCTCGACATATTGGTCCAGGAAACCATCCCGTATACACTCTAGGAATTCCTCCTCCAAGGTATTGTTACTAATTTGGTTAGCCCAATCTATATGTAGATTAAAGTCACCCATGATAACTGCTGTGCCCTTATTGCACGCGTCTCTAATTTCCTGTTTAATGTCATCCCCAATCTCAGCATTACTGTTTGGGGGTCTGTATACAACTCCCACTAACGTTTTCTGCCTCTTGGTATTTCTCAGCTCTACCCATACAGATTCCACATCATCAGAGCTAATATCTTTCCTTACTATTGTGTTAATCTCCTCTTTAACCAGCAATGCTACCCCACCTCCTTTTCATTTTTGTCTGTCCTTCCTGAATACTGAATACCCCTGGATGTTGAATTCCCAGCCTTGGTCACCCTGGAGCCATGTCTCCGTAATCCCAATTATATCATATCTGTTTACATCTGTTTGAGCAGCTAATTCATCCACCTTATTATGAATGCTCCTCGCATTAAGACACAAAGGGCTGGATTTTGTCTTGGGGTTGGGTTGGGGTCGTGTAATCCGCATTTCGTGTTTCCCTCCTGACTCCAGATTAATGTGGATGCCTGATGCAATTTTCACCTAATTGGGCAATTGAGTTGGAGCATGTGGGAACCCATGAACTAATTAGTGTTTTCAGTCTGAAAGCCACCTCTGATGATGTCATCATTGCTGACTGGCTAGTCTCAGAGACTGTTGGTGAGAGAGGACCTGCCTGGCTTTTGATGTGGGTGGACCTGGATGCAAAAATGGGGGTGGGGGTGGGGGGGGGTGGGGGTGGTGGTGTAGGACAGAGAGAGAGAGAGAGAGAGAGAGAGAGAATTTTTTTGCCAAGCAAGTCCTCCCAGGCAGTCTCTCAAGACATTCAATGCAGCAGCATCAGAGGCGGCGTTCACACCTAATACTACTACAACCTTCATCACATCTCCGTTGTAATAGTGGACCTGCAACCGATAGTCAGCTGTCCACTTGTGCTCCCGCCAGGTTTCACTGGAGTGTTTCACACCAGGCGTGCTTCACGTCAGAAGAGGGTTAAACTAGCTACAGCGTTTCAAAATGGCATTACAGAGCCAATTTAGAGCTTGTTAAGGGCTTTAATGGCCTCTCCCGCCTCTTGAAGGCGGGACGGAGTCGGGAACCCCGCGACTGATTATGTCAAAATTGCGTGGAGGCGGGATGGAGTCAGGATGGGGTCGGAAACCCTGACCCCGCAAATTTAACCCCCCACACACCTCCAAACCCGACTCCATGGGTCATTCAAAATCCAGCCCAAAGCCTTCAGGCTTGTTTTTTTAACACTCTTCGGGGGAAAAATTCAGCTGCTTGCGCCTCCCGTTAGCGCCTTAAGAGGGCGCTAATGGGGCGCAAAGCAGCTAACGCCCGGGCGCAGCGCCGCCCACGCCTCCCGCAAAATTCAGCGGGAGGTTAGCGGCGGCGCCAGCCGGTAGCGCCCTGTGGCGCTGCGGCGCCGGCGATGATGTCATTGCCGTGCGCAGCGCCCCGCTCGCGCTGCAGCCGCAATCTTTGGTAGCGCCCCCTGACTTACTGCCAGACGCTATGTCCGACGGGTTCAGGCGGCGTACGTGCGGCCGGGGCGGCGATATTTAAAGGGGAGGTGGCAGGCGGCCATTTTTGTTGCTGGCCACCTGCCAGCACCTGCCCCCATTGCTGTCCCCGGCCCCCGTGAAGCTCCCCCACCGTGAAGTGCCGGCTGCGCTCCAAGAGCCCGGCACTTCTCTTGAGTGCCGGGCTCTTTTGCCGGCACTCCCGATCCCTGGGGGCCCAGCTGGGCCCCGGTTCGCGCTGCACAGGGCCCCTCCCCTTTAAGAAGGGGAGGAAGGCCTGCAGTACCGCGGTGCGACGTGCCGCAGCGCCTAGTGCTGCGGCACGTAGCGCCAGGATATTCCCTCGCAGCGCCCCAAGAGGGATGCGGGGTGCTTCCAGTAGCGCCCCGCTTCCCTCTTGGGGCGCAACCACTCAAGTTCCGGTGCGGGGGCGCTAATTTTTTCGGGGCGCTAAACGTAGCGCCCCGGCGAGGTTAGCGCCCCAAATGGGGCGCGACTCAATTTTTAGCCCTTAGTCCTTTTAGAATTATTATTTACTGTAGCCCTGTTTGATTTACACCCTTGATTTCTCTGCCTTCCACTTTTGCTTTTCTCCTTCCTGTCTTTTGATTCTATCCTTGCTTCCCTTTCCTCTGTTTCCCTGCACAGGTTCCCAACCCCCTGCCATTTTAGTTTAAACCCTCCCCAGCAGCACTAGCAAACACTCCCCCTAGGACATCAGTCCTGGTCCTGCCCAGGTGCAAACCGTCCAGTTTGTACTGGTCCCACCTCCCCCAGAACCGGTTCCAATGTCCCAGGAATTTGAATCCCTCCTCCTTGCACCATTCCTCTAGCCACGTATTCATCTGAAATATCCTTCTATTTCTACTCTGACTAGCACGTGGCATCGGTAGCAATCCTGAGATTACTACCTTTGAGGTCCTATTTTTTAATTTACCCCCTAACTCCCTATATTCAGCTTTTAGGATCTCATCCCATTTTTTACCTATATCGTTGGTACCTATATGCACCACGACAACTGGCTGTTTACCCTCCCCCTCCAGAATGCCCTGCAGCTGCTCCGAGACATCCTTGACCCTTGCACCAGGGAGGCAACATACCATCCTGGAGTCTCGTTTGCGGCCGCAGAAACGCCTATCTATTCCCCTTACAATAGAATCCCCTATCACTATAGCTCTCCCGCTCTTTTTCCTCCCGTCCTGTGCAGCAGAACCACCCATGGTGCCAGGAAGTTGGCTGCTGCTGCCTTCCCCCAATAAGCCATCTCCCTCAACAATATCCAAAGTGGTATATCTGTTTGAGAGGGGGATGTCCACAGGGGACCCCTGCACTACCTGCCTGTGCCTACTACTCTGCCTGGTGGTCACCCATTCCCTTCCTGCCTGTGCAGCCTTTACCAGCGGTTTGACCAACTCCCTAAACGTGCTATCCACGATGTCCTCAGCATCGCGAATGCTCCAGTATGCACCCATTCACAGCTCCAGTGCCGCAATGCGGTCTGCCAGTAGCTGCAGCTGGATACACTTCCCGCACACATGGTCAACAGGGACACAGGACATGTCCCTGATTTCCCACATAGTGCAGGGGGAGCATGCCACGGGGCTGAGCTGTGCTGCCATGACTTACCCTTTAATTGATTTAAATTAACTCAAATCAATACCACAAATTACACTACAATTAAATGATATACTCAAGGCCCCTGTATACTAGCACTCCCTGCTGCACAACAGAGACCTTAGAAACTATAACCACAAAAATTAGGACCTTCTAAACTTTATAAACTATTAACCTTAACTGTCAAACTATAGAGTAGTATAAATACTCACTTGGCCATACTCACCCAATCAGCTGCTTCCTCTTGTCTGCGTCACTTTTTGAATTGTGACATGGCTCTGGAACACCGCCGCCGGTCTGTGAGATTGGTAAGCCTCTGAAAAAAAGCCCGCAAAAGTGAGTTTAAATACTCACTGAACTGCCACACTCTGCTCCTCCGGACACTGGCCTCTGTAAATAAAAAAAGCACACGAAAGTGAGTTCAAATACTCACTGTGCTGCTGCTCTCTCCACTCCCGACACTGGCCTCTGTAAATAAAAGCCCGCGAAAGTGAGTTTAAATACTCATTGTACCGTCGCTCTCTCCGCTCCCGACACTGGCCTCTGTAAAAAAAAAAGCCCGCGAAAGTGAGTTTAAATACTCACCGTGCTGCTGCTCTCTCCGCTCCCGACACTGGCCTCTGAAAAAAAGCCCGCGAAAGTGAGTTTAAATACTCACTGTGCTACTGCTCTCTCCGCTCCCGACACTCTCAACGGAAATATATTCCAGTAAGAAAGAAAGATTTTAAGAGAAGGGAGCACTATCCGTGGGTAACTTAGGAAGTAAAGGATGGTATCAAATTGAAAACGAAGGCATACAATGTTGCCAAGATTGGTGGGAGGCCAGAGAATTGGGAAATTTTTAAAAACCAGCAAAGGATGACTAAAAAAATAATAAAGAGAGAGAAGATGAAATATGAGAGTAAACTGGCAAGAAATATTAAAACAGATAGTAAGAGCTTCTACAGGTATATAAAAAGGAAGAGAGTAGCTAAAGTAAATGTTGGTCCCTTAGAGGATGAGAATGGGGAATTAATAATGGGGAATGGGGAAATGGCAAGACTCTGAACATATATTTTGTATCTGTCTTCACAGTAGAAGACACTAACAACATCCCAATAATGGATAATCAAGGGGTCAAAGGGAGGGGGGAACTAAAGACAATCACTATCATTAAGGAAAAAGTACTTGGTAAAATAATGGGACTAAAAGACGACAAGTCCCCTGGACCAGATGGCCTGCATCCCAGGGTCTTAAAAGAAGTGGCTGCAGAGATAGGGATGCATTGGTTGCAATATACCAAAATTCCCTGGACTCTGGAGAGGTCCGAGCGGATTGGAAAACTGCAAATGTAACACCCCTATTTAAGAAAGGAGGGAGACAGAAAGTAGGAAACTATAGACCAGTTAGCCTAACATCTGTTGTTGGGAAAATGCTGGAGTCCTTCATTAAGGAAGCAATAGCAGGGCATTTGGAAAATCATAATGCATCAAGCAGAATCAGCATGGTTTTATGAAAGGGAAATCATGTTTAACAAATTTGCTGGAGCTCTTTCAGGATGTAACGAGCAGGGTAGATAAAGTTGAGCCAGTGGATGTGGTGTATTTGGATTTCCAGAAGGCATTCGATAAGGTGCCACATAAAAGGTTACTGCATAAGATAAGAGCTCACGGAGTTGGGGGTATTATATTAGCATGGATAGAGAATTGGCTAACTAACAGAAAGCAGAGAGTCGAGAAAAATGTGTCAGTTTCCGGTTGGCAAACGGTAACTAGTGGGGTGCCACAGGGATCGGTGCTGGGGCCTCAACTATTTACAGTCTGCATTAATGACTTGGATGAAGGGACTGAATGTAAGGTAGCCAAGTTTGCAGATGATACAAAGATGGGTGGGAAAGCCAGTTGTGCAGAGGACTCAAATAATCTGCAAAGGGTTATAGACAGGCTAAGTGAGTGGGCAAACATTTGGCAGATGGAGTATTATGTGGGAAAGTGCGAGGTTATCCACATTGGCAGGAAAAATAAAAAAGCAAATTATTATTTAAATGGAGAGAGATTACAAAATGCTACAGTTCAGAGAGACCTGGGGGTCCTTGTGCATGAAACACAAAAAGTTAGCATGCAGGTACAGTAAGTAATCAAAAAGGCAAATGGAATGTTGGCCTTTATTGCAAGGTGGTTGGAGTATAAAAGCAGGAAAGTCCTGCTACAACTGTACAGGGTATTGGTGAGACCACACCTTGAGTACTGCATACAGTTTTGGTCTCCCTATTTAAGGAAGGATATACTTGCATTGGAGGCAGTTCAGAGACGATTCACTCGGTTGATTCCTGAGATGAGGGGGTTGACTTATGAAGAAAGGTTGAGCAAGTTGGGCCCATACTCATTGGAATTTAGAAGAATGAGAGGTGATCTTATCCTGAGGGGGCTCGACAAGGTAGATGCAGAGAGGATGTTTCCCCTCGTGGGGAAATCTAGAACGCGGTGGCATAGCTTCAGAATAAGGGTCGCCCTTTTAGAACTGAGATGAGGAGGAATTTCTTCTCTCAGAATTCTCTGCCCCAGAGAGCCGTGGAGGCTGGGTCATTAAATACATTTAAGGTGGAGATAGACAGATTTTTGCAAGATAAGGGAGTGAAGGTTTATGGGGAGCGGGCAGGGAAGTAGCTTTGAGCCCAAGATCAGCCATGATCTTATTGAATGGCGGAGCAGGCTCGAGGGGCCAAGTGGCCTATTCCTGCTCCTATATCTTATGTTCTTATGTTATCATCTGGACACTTTGTATGTGATTAAGCTATTGATATTACTAACAACTTATAGGAGGAAAAAGCCTTAATTGTCGATAGTTAAGCTGCTTCCACTAATTATTAAACATTTTAACATTGATGACTTAACATCGGTAGTAAATTATTGTGCAAAAAAAACATATTAATGATTAGGCAGTAAATGCATATAATTACCATGCAGTTAGCAAAGAAATAACTTCAACAATCACAGATTGCGAACTTTTAAATTATTTATAATTATTTTTAAAACTTTGCATAAGTAACAAAAAAACACTGTAAATCTTGCCAGATGAGCATAATTTTATGCACTTCATTCTCTGCATAAAGCTTTGCACCAGCAGCACAATTTCATAAAATGTAACCTTTACTGTCTAATCATTCAACCTTTAATAGCACAAACATGTTTATTTGATAACCTGCCACCAATATTGTAGCATGAGTCATCACAATTCAACTTAGCAATAAAAATATCTGATAGAATTAATAAAACAAAATACAGATTCTATGACTGGAATTTTTACTTTGAAGAGAGTGCGGGTTTGCAAGGGGGTGGGCAGTTAAAAGCGCTCAAATTGACAGCGCGTCGGGAAGACAGCTTCAACCCGCTGACTTCCGTCTTCAACGCGGGCGTGTTAGGCAACGCACCAGAGATCTGCTTGGGAGAGGTGAGTGACCTAATACAAGTAGTTGAGAGCTTGTTAAGAGGCTATTTACAGCCTTTTTAACCTGATGTTGGAGCTTTTACTGGCTGTCCACGGGATTCACGGGCTTGCTGAAACTCGCCAATGAAAGCAAGGTGAGATTGTGGGAGTTGAACAATTGATACTAAAACAAAAATCACATGAATACTCACAGCTGACACCTGCTTCCTTGTCTAAGGGAAAGACTCTGCTGACACCATTTGTGCTGCGAGTTTGCTTTCAGGTGTTTGCAGGTAATTTCTACAACTCCAGAAGTTATTCTCACTACATTGGAAGGCACTCTCACTACATTGGGGGATTGTGCCTCTGATCTCCACTTTACCTGGCATCTATCAGATCAGCATGGGTGCTGCTTATGTTGTTTCACCTTGGACCTCAGACCAAGATGAGCACCGGCAGCAACAACACCAGCAACACCAGCAGCAGCAGCAGCCTTCTCCTCATCGACCTACTGCTCCACAGGAGAGGGAATGAGCACAGGGGTGCTCCTCACAGGAGGCTACACCCCCAACCAAGGCTACATGGGCAGAGTATCAGCTTCCTGGACATGACTGAACAGCAGTGCCTCAGGAGGCTCAAGCTATCGTGTCAAGTCATGGCAGACATTTGTAGCCTGCTGGAAGAAGACCTGCTGCCAAGTGAACCTGGTGGACACTCATTACCAGTGGATGCCAAAGTCAACTTCTTCACCTCAGGCTCCTTCCAGGGATCTGCAGGAGACATCTTGCAGGATGTTGCAGTCGGGCGCCCACAAATGCATCATCCAGGTGACCAATGCCATGTTTGACAAGTCAGACACTTATGTACACTTTGCCACTGATGAAGCCAGTGTTACTGAGCGGGCGCTCAGCTTTACGGCTCTGGCTGGCTTCCCACAGGTGCAGGGCATCATCGACTGCACACATGTGGCCATCAAGGCACCCCCAGATCACTCAGGAGTGTTTGTGAACCATAAGGGTGAAGGGATAATTACTAGTCCTAGCCCTTTTCGGACTACCCCAGATCAGGCGTATTCCCCAGACGTTCACCTTCAACTAAAGTTAGAGATAGCCGAATCCTAGAGACACTTAATTGGGTCTAAAGGTCAGACTATCTCTCCCTAAAGGAAAGAAATGGCCTGAAGATGTTACCGTCCTCCAGATAGCACTTTTAATAAGTTTAACTAGACTGTAACCTTCTGGATATTATGAGGGTCCGGAAAACCCCCAAAATTCTGCAACTCCTCACAAAAGAGTGTACAGAAATTGAGTTTGCGAGTTTAATACAGAAGTACTCTGTGAGACAATTCTAAAAATATATAGATTTATTAAAGAACCGACATATAGTTAACAGTTGTTGAGTCAATCGCAACTTTAACAGTTCAAAATACAAATAGTTTACATTTCTTATCAGAGATCCTTATTCTCAAATCTTAACTTCGTTACATTTCCACACTTCTACTTATTCTTAATCCAGAATATCCACCAAAATCAAATAAAAGTACCTTTTGATCCCCGAGACTCAAAGAGTTAAAAACTTACAGAGCCTGCCTCTGAAGTTGAGAATCGCTTTGCCCCTCCCAGCGACTTCTGACTTCCTATCTGAAAGCTCCATATTTTATACTCTTTTTGCAGTGGCATATTCTTTGAAGTTTTCTGTTGATGTAAGCTAATTATCTCCAGTCATCTTTCTGTTGACTTCTTTCTATTCTTACTGTCAGTTCAGCTGATATCTTGCAGAATTCTGTCACTATCTTTAGGTGTTTGAAAGTTATCATAAAAATGGTTATGACAGATTTATCTATTTGATGCTCTTCTTACGAGGTCTTCCATTCAATTTTTAAATCACCTCTGCTGGTTGTAACACAGACTCCTGTCTCCTTGTGTTCCAAGTTTAACACATAAACAATGTGATTGCTTGGTACATCTATTGATGTAATATTTACAAAGTCTTCTGTTTGTACCTTTTACTATATGTAAATCAAAAACACTTCAATTGAGTACTTGATTGTTTCCTAGCCATCTTAGTTGGTTGTATTACAAACTTATGTTTCCTGTCTTTCATTTGATGTTACTTTTACAAAGACACATGGTTTTTTTAATGTTCTGTGTTTCTATTCGAAGTGTTAGCTTTTAACACTTTAAACTGGATATAGCTATTGTGTTGGTTCCAAACTGCAGACTTCTTGGAACCTACAACCCTCTGTTTCAATGAGGCCATTGTTTTAATATTTACAACCATTTCCCATTTCAAAAGCTTGTATGGTGTTTACAGCTTTGTGACTCATCTTATCTCAGAAGCCTGTATTTACAGCTTTGTGTCATTGAGGCTTTTAGATTTTTAAACCCAGTTTGTCATATTTTAATAAAGTCAGAATTCTGTTCATAGGATGGTATATTTTTCTGAATAGGTTTGGTTCATTCCTTTACAAGGGCTTCCACGCCCTCAATGTGCAGCTTGTCTGCAATCATAAAAAGATCATCATGCATGTGTGTGCCAGATTCCCAGGGAGCTGTCATGACTCTTTCATCCTGCACCAGTCCACCCACCCTCAGCTCTTCGCACCTCCAATCAGACTTACTGGCTGGCTGCTTAGAGACAAGGGGTATCCACTGAAGATGTGGCTGATGACACCCTTGAAGAGGCCAAGCAATGAGGCAGAAGCGCACTACAATCAAAGCCAGATGACAATGAGATGTGTCATAGAGCAAGGAATCGGGATGCTGAAGATGCACTTCAGATGCCTGGACAGATCTGGAGGAGCCCTTCAGTACACACCAGCCAGAGTCTCCAAAATGATCGTCGTCTGCTGTGCTCTGCACAACATAGCGCAGCAGCGAGGATTGGAGCTGCAGGAGGAGCAAGGCGCAGAGCGCAGAGGCTCTTTGGAGGAGCAGGAAGAACATGAGGAGGAGGAGCACCCTTAAATGGACATGGCAACAGCAGTGGTGCATATTGCTGTCTGGGAGACCCAGGATGGCCTCATAATGGCACGATTTAGTTAGGTTGTTCCAGTGCACCCATATGGCACCCAGATGCGGAACCAACTCCCCCCCTGACCACACCACCACAAAGAAGTCCTAAAATGACCAAACCATTCCGCCACACACACCCATTGCTCGAGGTTAAGTAATGTCTCACCATTCACTTCAACTGACAAGGCCACTTTCCAGGCAGCAGGCAAAAATGGACAAGATGGGAAAATGGTGCAAAGAAATAAATTTATGTGGCTCAAAAATTCAACAGAAACGTAACCCTCTAACATTTTATAACACACCCATGTGCATCCCATTGTGCATCTACAATTGTGTCCTTTTTCTTTTTCTACCACTTCTACGACGTGGTTTCAGCAGAGGTCGAGGCAGGCTGCTCAATTCCCTGTTCCGACAGCTTAGACACTTTTGGCCGACGTCCTCTGGGTTTTGGAGCCCGTGAGGGCCCCGCCAAAGACAGCTCCTCCTGCAACTGTGCGGGGGCAGACTCGACCATCGGGATCTGAGGCAGCATGTGGGGCTCTGACTGGGTGGGGGTGGGGGGCAATGGGGGAGAAGTGGGAGCGCTTTGAGCAGAGACCCACTTCCATGTCCCCTCTCACCATCATCCCTGTCATGGCACACCCGCACTTCCCTGCGAGCAAGGAGCTGGAGAGCACCTTGCTGCACATCAGTGGGTGATGAACGGCCAACTCGAGGTTTCTATCCATCCTGGATATGGCTGCAAGCTGTTGTTTGCAGCAAGCATGCTTCCTGCACTGGATCCATGACCTGGTTATCACACTCCTGCTGCTCACTCTTGTCTCGGCTGCTGGCCTCTTCCTCCTGTCACCAGGGAAGAGGACCTCCCTATGGGCCCTGACTCCCTGGAGCAGGATTTCCAGGGAGGCAGTACTGAATCTTGGGGCTTCATTTTGGTGCTGAGTCTGCATTTTGCTTATCAATCTGTATAAATTTATATACCAACAACGAGCTTACTCTTTCAACAATGCACTCCCTCCCCCACCACCCTCTCCTATACCTCCACCAACCTTCAGCTGTCATCTGTGCATTGCTGCTTTAAATCGCTCAGCTGAAGCCGAGTCATCCGACCTGCTCCAGTTAATTAGTCGGGAAACCCGGAAGTCTGATTCAATTGCAGTGGCTTCATTAAAAAGCCACTGCAAGACGCGTCGCTTCAACATCCGGGTTCCTGACGCGATGCACGCCACCCGCCGCCCCACCGCACCCATCCCGACGGCAAGGTAAAAATTCGGCCCTATGTTAGGAATATTCAGTTCAAAAATAAAAGCCTAGAAATTGGTTGATGCTGCACCCATTTTATAAGCATAAAGCGGGCACCAAAGTGTCCAATGTGGCCGGCATTGTGGGCGCGCACATTCCGCACTGGAAGTGCGCTACCCATCATATTGGTAAAGGCAGAAAAAGAGGCTTCCAGGGCCCATGCCTGAAACATGCTTTAGGCCTTTTACATACGTATTTAAGGGGTCTGAAGCATGTTTGAAGCCCCCTTTGAAAATTTGTCTCTCCTGAATGCAGCTGTTGCCGGGCGCAAGTCCCAGTATTGGGTGTGCCTCAGGCCTACTCGTTCCAGTGCAAGGATCAGTTCTCGCCGACCTGCCGGCACAAACCAATTTCTGCGCCTAAGAAACCATTCGAGCCTTCAAGTAGTAATAACAAGTTATTTTGTTTTTTTATGGAATCAACAGCAATTTACATTTATATAGTGCCTTTAACATAGTAAAAGGTCCCAAGTTGCTTCACAGGAGTGATTATCAAACCAAATTTGACATTGAGTCACATAAGGAGATATGCTTGGTCAAAGAGGTAGGTTTCAAGGAACATCTTAAAAGGAGGAGAGAAAAGTAGAGGCAGAAAGGTTTAGGGAGGGAATTCCAGAGCTTAGGGCCTAGGCAGCTAAAGGCACAACCACCAATGGTGGAACAAAGAAAGTAGAGGATGTGCAAGAGGCCAGAATTGGAGGAGCGCAAAGGTCTCAGAGGGTTGTAGAGCTGCAGGAAGTTATAGAGATAGGGAGGAGCGAGGCCATGGTGGGGGTGGGGGTGGAATTTGGAAACAAGGATGAGAATTTAAAATCGAAGCATTGCAGTACTGGGAGTCAATGTAGGTCAGTTAGCACGGGGGTGATGGGTGAACGGGACTTGGTACAAGTTAGGATACGGGCAGCAGAGTTTTGGATGAGCTCAAGCTTACGGAGAATGCTAGGTGGGAGGCCAGCCAGGAGAGCATTGGAATAGTCGGGTCTAGAAGTAACAAAGGCATGGATGAGGGTTACAGCAGCAGATTAGCTAAGGAGAGGCGAAGACGGGCAACGTTACAGAGTTGGAAGTAGGCGGTCTTGGTGATGGAGGGGATATGGGGTCTTTTATCTATTACCTCATACTTTCTTTTAATGCAGCAGAGCATAAAGGTGAAAATTAGAGAAGTCATTTTCCGACTCCAGATTCCAGCTGGGGAACCTTGCCCACCAGGAGCGTGCATCGGAAATTTGGGCAGACACTGCACAGGATTTTCTGACCATATAAATGAATTGATGGAAAATTGGGCACAGTGCATGCCTAAAGCATGCATGCTCCTGAGTGTGACGTTGGTGAACCTTAGGGTGTTTAATGTAAAAGTAACATTATTTAAAGCAAAAAGATGTAATTTTATGAATTTGTTTTCCTGGCATGAAATCTCACTTGGCTGGAGCACATATCAAAAACTTAGCCACATGACCCTCACAACTTTCCATCTATTAGGATTAAAATTAATTGCTGAAAAATCATAGGGGGAATGCTCTTGAATTCTCAATATTCACATCCATCAATTCAAAAATTAACCTTGAAATCTTAAAGCTGTGATTGAGTGGTGTACTGGGACAAGATATGAATTGAGTTTGGGTAGTCCACATCTAATTCCTAATGCGTGTGGTGCCACAGCACAAGACTGCTCACAATTCAGAACAAATTGGTATGAATTTGACCTCCTTCAGAGAAGTCATAGGATGACTGATAGCAGAATTGCAAGGTCCATCCTGCTGCAGTGGAGGTAAAGACACATTATTGGAGTACAGAGAGCTTTACGCTGCACAACTCATACCTAGCCTGAAGACACTTGCAGGGGGGGTGGGGGGTGAATTTCCATGGGGGCTTTCCCACTCATCTGCTGTAACTTTGTTGGGAAAGCCGTGGGAACTCTGAAAAAGCAGCCTGAAGAGCCATTTTTCCGGGTTTTCCATGGGTCTTCCACTGAAGTTATGGCAAGCGATTTTGAAAACCTCGGCGGAATTTCATCCCCTTGGTGCCAAGAAGTGGAAAAGTTTCTTTCTCAGGATGGATCTCCTTTAACAGCACGGAAGTTCACAGCCAAACATGTACTTCACTATGGTGATCAGCCAGGACCACTAAAAGACAAATAAGCTTCAAAATAAAGGAAGTTGTAGTTGCTCTTAATACCATGGGAGCCCTATAGATCAGAGGAGCATATTCCATCACATCTCTTAGGCAGCAAGAAAGGTACACTAGGAGGAAGTCGATGGTCATAAACTCAGGAGGAGGAGCAAACCAATGAAACATAAAAGCTAAAGCTGTTTGGATTCTGCAGGCAATTCCTATATTAAATTTTCTCAGAAAAAGAATGAAAATATCAGTATTTCTACTGAGATGTTAGTTGCCCTTACAGTGACATCAACCATCGATTTTGACACTACTTTCGAAACAACTTTTACTGTTTTACAACAACAATTGCATTTATATAATGCTTTTAATGTAGAAAAACATCCCAAAACACTTCATCAGATAAAATGGATGCCAAGCCAAAAAAGGTGATATTGGGAATGGTGAACAAAAGCTTGGTTTTTAAGGATGATTTTAACTGAGGAGAGGAAGGTGGAGAGGCAGAGAGGGAGTTTCAATGGAGTGGCACCCCTACTGACCAGTCATGTACATGCTGTTTGCCGCCTCTACTGCTGGCTTAGGCCCTAGATGTGAACCCACGTGCCAAATATTTGCTTCCCCTGACTCCATAAGTGTCAGTGGGGTAAGCTGCAGCAGCTGAAAGGAAGCACATCCTGGCATTTACGCTGGAAAGTGGGCTCCCACAGATTTTCTAGGTCTATGTTAAGTCTGTTCATCCCGTCTTCCTCTTCACTTTCTCTACAAGTGCCAGATGATGGGGAGCCAGACCTCAGTACATCCAGCTCTTGCTGCTAATTCACAGTACATACCGACACTCAATCTCTGGGGTAGATTTTAACACCCCACCCCCCCCCCCCCCCCCTCCCCGGCCATGCCCAGCAGGAACTGTGCAGGCAAGGGGGTTAAGATTGTGCAGTGTTCCCACCTCCCACCATCTTTACTTACCTTAATTAAGGGTAAGTGGGGGCCTAGTTTACATCGAGAAGTCGCAGCCCAATGATGTCATTCTAGTCTGAAGAGATCAAAGTAGATTTTTCAAAATGACTTGGTTGTGGGATCCTTGTGGGCCAGGAGGGGCAGAAATGCTCCCCCAGGCCCTGCAAGTAGTCGTTGAGCCTCCCTAGTCCCAATCTTGCTTCTCCCTTCCAGCACCAGCATCGGTTTCCAAAGCCCCTGCTCAGTGCTAATTTTATGGCAGGGACCATTCCCTTAGGTCCCCGGCATCCTCTGGCTCCCAACCCCACCGGCCCTGACATCACTCCCAACAGATTCTGGTCAGAGACTGTCCTGGATTATTTTAATGAGGCCCAGGATTTAAAATGGCCCGCGCCTCACACTGAGATCCCAAGGTGGGTTTCTCTCCAGTTAAAATCAACCCCGCTCCCTCCCAATCACCAGCTTAGATTAGCCATCCATTATAGGGGAGTTAGAAAGTGAACTAGTGGAGAGTGTATTGTGTAAGATGCAGAGCACGAGTGATCAGGTATTGCTTGCGATACACTCCAACTAATGAGCCTGGGCATCTGGATCTCATAGTATTGGGGGATGTGCAAAACAGTACTACATATGGAAGCTTGTGTGGAGGGGTCTACGAGCCACATGTGCATTATCTTACAGGACTGATTCATAATACTTGTTAAGCCCACCCCGCGAGGCTCCCAGCCAATTAATAGGAAGCGGGTCTGATGGTGTCATTTGATGACGCGTCATCAGCCGGTTTCCTTAAAGGGACCATGTCCAAATTGATCTTGACAGTTCTGCTGTCAGTATTCTACAGCATTGAGGTGCTACAAACACTAACAAGCACTGCACAAATGTGGACGGCTGCATCCAGCCTCTCCCATGACTCCCTCCATATGCTTATGGAGGGAGTCACAGCACGCAGGGAGGTTCTCTTCCCTTCCCATGGCGGAAGACACCTCCCCAGGAGATTAAAGCAGCCTGGTTGTACATTGCACAGGAGGGCACAAGCAGGGATGTCATCAGGAGGACCTGGCTGCAGTGGTGCAAACCTTTCAATGATCTCAGTAGATCACGAAGCGTTACTACCAAGCCACACTCAACCTCATCTTGCTGTGCCACTCATCACATCCCCATCACTCTGCCTTCCCTACCCTACTCCTGCACATCCTTACTCACACCAACTTACCTTGCACCTCCACCCATCTCTCTCTATCTACATTATCACTTCCCCATCTCACTAGCCACCCCTCACACTCACCCTCAATCTACTGCAAGCATAACAACTAACAACACACAAGGGTAGGCACCTGGGTGGTTTAGCCAATGTTCATGTGAAGTTTCTGTTAATGTGTTGTCAAACATTGAAATCTATATTTTCAACACTTTACCTTATTGGACAGATCTGTGCTCACCTTTGGAAGTGTCTTAGTGAGTTCCAGTGAATGTTGAGACATAATTTCCCCCCACCCCAATTGTGATGAGTATGAAAGGAACGGCTTGGACATTATAGGGATGCTTTATGGTGCTGGTGTGGGATGGTGTCAACCTGGCGCATCATGTGGCAGCCAGGGTGTACAGCATCAAGTGAAGTAAATCTGGCCATGGTGGTGCCATCGCTGGCCTCCCGGGCAGCAATGTTGTCGGGTGCTGATGCCCTGTGTCCTGTGCAGCATCAGGTGATTGCGGAGAAGGTTGGTATTGTTATTGGTGATGTTGGTGTGCCTGGTGATGTTGGGGTTGGGGCTGATTGTGGAGGGATTCAGAGGACCAAGGTGAGATTTTTTCAAGGGTACCGATGTTGCTGGAATAGATAGCGGCTGAAGTAGAGATGACAGAAGCGTACTGTCACTGGTGAGAGAACTTGCTCCAAGGAGGTGACAGTGGATAGAGAGTTTACTCTAAACACTTCCAAACTGCATAAAGCTCAAAAGTGTCTTCCAAGTCCTGAAGCCTGAAGGTTGTGACATTGGAAAGTGACCAGCTGTGAAATGGTAGCTTTCATACCACTTTTGCAGCTGTCACCTAGTCACTGCAATGGGGAGACATAGAGAACCCGACCTACTTACCTGACGTGATCTCTGAACGACATGAACCCCGTTAAAAAAATGGGAAAATGGAAATAGGCTGGCAAAATAGCCGTTAATAAGCATTTAACTATCTTAAATGCCTCCCTCGCCGCTTGGTGTCGGGTCTGTTCTGAAATCGCAGACCCAAGACTTTGGAAACTTACATGGAGGCGGGTTCGGAGCGGGCTGTCAATCATTTCAATTTTGATAGCGGACCCGCCTCCAAACCCGCACTCTGTGTGCCGGCAAAATCGCGGCACTGTTTTAGTGACTAAAAAAGCAATATACAACTTTTATTACACAAGGTTACAGGATTTTCCAAGATTCTCTATAGAAATTGGGAATCATATTCTGTGATCTCATTCATAGCTTCCATGCAGATTAGTGGCCTTGACCATTAGCACTCTGCAAGGAATCATACTGAAAGTCAAAATATGTAATTCCAGTAAATACATTAACCTTTCATCATTCCATGTTGTCTTAAATTTATCACCTTTGCTCTGACTGAAAATTTATGAATTGTTCCTTTTATGAAGGAGTACGGTGTGTCTCCATACTGTGTCAGGAGGATGACAACAATGACCTCACACATTTTATGGTGAGTTATGCTGTCACTATGCCACAAATGAAGAGTTCTTGATACCTGTTGCTCATCTAGCGAGGGCTCAAACCCATGCTTGTTAGTTGTCCAATAGCCAACTAGTTACTATGTTCCTTGGGGGGAAAATAAGTAGGGTTTCATTCAGATTGAAATGGCTCTAAATTGCCACACTGGCAATGAAAATTTGGAACTAAATCAATCCTCCATGATCAGATATGTGAACCAGCCTGGTCTGCAATACTCAGCTCACAAATGGAACCCAGGAGGGATAGAATTGTTACTGAGGACTAACATTTCTCCCACTCAGCTCCAGATAACCCTGGAGGCCACTGCCCCAGCAGATATGGTGGTACCGTCTGGACAAGCAGTGGGAAGATTGACAACCAGTGCAGAATTAGGGGCAATACTGTGACATAGACACATGACCATTTCATTGCTCTGTATTGGTTTTAGCTGGTTAAACTCCAACAGTTGCCCTATGCACAAGTGGGGTTCCTAAACCTTAGCTTTGCCAACCTGCACTTAAGCTGTCTGAAGTTACCTAAGTGTGGGAGGGGTGTCCTTTATGAAGAGAAAGTGGGCACTCTGACAAAAAGAAATTTGACAGATGTTGATTTCTCCTCAGCTTGGTTTGGAGACTCTGGGGTGGACTTTCCCCGATAGCTGAATCTGGGCGGTTGCCCAGTAGTTCCGCTGGTAGGCCCAGTCGAACATTGCCGCAGCCAGTGATGGCAGCAACAGCGTGGTAGGTCTTTGCCCATCATTTTCCGTGCGCCTGAAAATTCAGCCCTCTTAAACATGGCACATGTCAAATACCCGATTGGCCACAAGGCAAAAAGAAAGAAAAGAAGCAAAACCCAGAATTTGCGATCTGTCAAGGTAAGCCTTGACAGATCATGCGAACCGACTAGAAAATCACTTTCACTGGTGCAGAGTCGGGCTATTTGCCCAACTACTGCCCAGCAATTGTCCACGAAACTCTTATGGCTGGTAAAAGCAGGCATAGGGCCTGCCTTCACCAGCTTAAGGGTTGTTATAAATCTTAAACTAAAAATTAAAAATGATGCACAAACACTTACAATTAGCTGATGCAAATATTGGCCAGGATTAAAATGTTTGAAACTATTTTTCCAAAAATTAAATTTTTATTCTATTTTCTGTAATGAAGGGACTTTTAATTACATTTGAAAATCAGAACATGTATATGTATTACAGTTGTCTAAATTGTTTAATTATTTGGGGATTCCAGTAGGGTTTTTAGGGGATTCCATTTGGAAATGGATTCCTCCTTTCTCATTGGAGAACCTGGCCCACGTGATCCCGGGGTAACTTCCAAACCGCCTGCATCCCTGGGATCCGTGGGCATTTACGCAGGCATACGCCTGGAGGCCCAAGACCTGAACTCTCTGCAGCTTTAGAGCCAGGAGGTAAGTTCGTAGATCTTTTGCGGGTTGGAGGCGTACTCCGGAGGTTCGCCTCCGGCCGCAAATCCAGGGCCATTATTGTACCACATTATAGATGTCAATAGAATCGCCAGGATTATACTTCTGGCTATTTTTAACGGCTGGAAATATGTTATGTGTTCCAAATTTCTAACACGCTTCCTGAAAATGTATTACCTGGGAATCAAATTCAGGCCAATGAGAATTTTGCAAGGGTAAATTACTTCAGTACAGCTATGTCATCTCATTGAAGAATCTAACCCCAGCTGACTGATGTCACAGCATATTAATGTGTCTGATGTCACAAAATTAAAGTGTATTTGGATTGATGAGAACGTGCTGCGGATTCTCTTAGTAACTTAGTGTAACCAATTAATTCACTGACATTTTGGACAAATTGGGGGCGGGGGGATTAATAAATTGATTGGGATTTTGTTTGTGGTTGTAAAAGCTTCTGAGGTATAAATGTAGACCAGCTACATGTCTGATGCCAAGAACTACAACTGCAACTAAGGAGGCATGTTCAGTTCCATTCACAACTACTCAGATAATGAAGCAGTCCATGCCCTGGACGACATTCAGGCTTGGGCTGAAAAGTGGCGAGTAACATTCACACCACACAAGTATCAGGCAATGACTATCTCCAACAAGCGAGAGTCTAACCACCGCCCCTTGACATTCAACGGCATTACCATTGTCGACTCCCCCACCATCAACATCCTGGGGGTCACTATTGACCAGAAACTTAACTGGACCAGCTACATAAATACTGTGGCAACAAGAGCGGGTCAGAGGCTGGGTATTCTGCGGCGAGTGTCTCACCTCCTGACTCCTCAAAGCCTTTCCACCATCTACAGGGCACAAGTCAGGAGTGTGATGGAATACTCTCCACTTGCCTGGATGGGTGCATTCCAACAACACTCAAGAAGCTCGACACCATCCAGGACAAAGCAGCCCACTGGATTGGCACCCCATCCACCACCTTAAACATTCACTCCCTCCACCGCCAGCGCAACGTGGCTGCAGTGTGTACCATCTACAAGATGCACTGCAGCAACTTGCCAAGGCTTCTTCGGCAACACCTCCCAAACCCGTGACCTCTGCCACCTAGAAGGACAAGGGCAGCAGGCGCATGGAAACACCACCACCTCCAAGATCCCCTCCAAGTTACACACCATCCTGACTTAAAAGTATATCGCTGTTCCTTCATCGTCGCTGGGTCAAAATCCTGGAACTCCCTGCCTAACAGCACTGTGGGAGTACCTTCACCACACAGACTGCAGCGGTTCAAGAAGGTGACTCACCGCCACCTTCTCATGGGCAATTAGGGATGGGCAATAAATGCTAGCCTTGCCAGCGACGCCCACATCACAGGAATAAATTTTTAAAAATTCACTGCAGGATAATTAGGAGGTGCATGAAACCAATATATTCTGCAGAAAATTAACTCCCAAATGTTCTTTTTTGCTGACATTAATTCTATTTTACACTCAATGTAAATTATGCTAAAGTTTCAACATTGTGATTGGCCTGATGCAATTTACAGACAAGCAACTGTGTGGAAAATAATTGTTAATGAGCTAAGGTTCTGACCTCCTATCCTCTCCATCACAAAGACCAAATGTTATCTTAAATAGCATTTTAAGAATTTTGAGGTAATTTATTTTAAGTCAAACAGATATCCTAAACAGAGATGGAACTGAAGCTGGAACTGGAGCTGGAGCTATCCAGAATTATTTGACTAGATTCTGTTAAATCATAAAATGTGACATGACTGGAATATGCCACCTGGTTGATCTGGAGGTGCTCGGAGTGCCATGTGTGTGCATTCAATGGCACCCTGTACCCGTGGAAAGCCAGCCAGAGACGCGGAACTGAGTGCCCACTCATTCTGGCTATTGTGATCAACAACAACAACTTGTATTTACATAGCCCCTTTAATGTAGTAAACAATCCAAGGCGCTTCACCGGAGCGTTCTAAAACAAAATTTGACACTGAGCCACATAAGGAGAAATTACAGAAGATGGCCAAAAGCTTGGTCAAAGAGGTAGGTTTTAAGGAGCGTAATAAAGGAGGAAAGAGAGAGAGCGGCGGAGAGGTTTAGGCAGGGAATTTCAGAGCTTAGGGCCTTGGCAGCTGAAGGCATGGCCACCAATGGTTGAGCGATTAAAATCAGGGATGCTCAAGAGGCCAGAATTAGAGGAGCGCAGATATCTCGGGGGTTGTGGGGCTGGAGGAAAATACAGAGATAGGGAGCGGGAGGCCATGGAGGGATTTGAAAACTAGGATGAGAATTTTAAAATCGAGGCCTTGCTTAATTGGGGGGCCAATGTAGGTCAGCGAGCACAGGGGTGATGTGTGAATGGGACTTGGTGTGAGTTATGACACGGCAGCACAGTTCTGGATGACCTCAAGTTTACATAGGGTAGGACGTGGGAGGCCAGCCAGGAGTGTGTTAATAGTCAAGTCTAGAGGTCAAAAGGTAAGTTTACATAACTCCCAGCCAATGTTTCCGCTAAGCTGCGTGGCCACATGGCTGCACAATGGTCTGGAGGTCCTGTGCAGGCTGCTCATCGGCTTCTACTGGGATGAAACCGCGCATGCGCAAAAATTTGAATGGGCCACACACCCAGTTAAAGGGCCTGTGCCCTAAAAAATAATTATAGGGAAACTTGCTCCCAGCCCCGGCAAACAATCCATCTGTTACCGACCTTATTCATTTATGTGCAGCCGACTGGGAGATCCTCGATATGTCGGAAGGAACCAGAGGCAAATAAGAGGAGGGCGGTGGTGGCTTTCACAGTCACCACTAATGGGTAGCCACTAGGTCCAGCAGGGAGCAGGTCTTCTTCTACAATGCTGCAGAAGTCTGTGAGCACCTGACGTGACAATCTCAGCCTTGTTCTTCTGAGAGGTCAAGGAAGCTGGGCCTCTGTCTGTACACCCTGTTATGTGGGTAGTGCCTCCTGCAAACTTCACCCCTCTGTTGCTCCCCTCTCTGTTGCTCCCCTCTCTGTTACTCCCCTCTCTGTTTCACCCCTCTCTGTTTCACCCCTCTCCTTTGCTCCCCACTCTGTTGTCCACCTCTCTGAGCCCCGGGAAACCCATGCTGGAGGCGTTAAGACCAAATCTCGGTGAAAAGCTCATTAAAGCACCCTAATTCAAATATGATAAGCACTAACCCACCTCTCCAGAAAAGGTTACTCACACGCACCTAAACCTGCCGATGTTAAACGGGAAGCAAGTGCGTTCACAGTGTTTTGGGTTCGGCTTTTTGATTTTTGCCAATTTAATGCATGACTCTCTCCCACCCGTCGTTGGGGAGGGAGGAGCGGTTAAAATTCCTCCCATTGTGTAGAATTTTGGGCACCCTAATTTAGAAAACATATTGGGGCCATGGGAAAAATTGGCACACAAATTCGCAAGAATGAATGGTAGGGATGGTAGATCAAAGTTATAATGAAAGATTTGAAAAATTAGGGCTGTATTCATTAGCACAGAGAAGATTTGGGTGCAATCAAATTGAAATGTGAAATGATTTTGGAAAATAAATTGTGGAGGATTATTTCCACTGGTCAGAAAATTGTGACAAGAGGCATAATTTCAGGATTTATATCAGAAACAAAAACAGAGAGATTAGAGGAAATGTTTTCATGTCAATGGTTGAAGCTGAGTCAATCATAGCATTTAAGAGGGAATTAGAAGAATAAAGAAAGGCATGAAGGATACAAGGAGAGGGGGGAAGTTGGATTAGAACAGATGGCTTCAATGTGCAGCTAGTACTAGCAAAGAGATCAGAGGCTAAACTGACTCTTTCTGTGCTGATTCTGCTATGATTTTAAATTGGGCCAACAATGCCTTCCTTCAATATACGTCTACCCCCAGTGTTTCTGAATTACCGTGACATTTTTTTGGGAGGGTTAAAGGGTTATTGTACTTTCTGAAGGAAAACAGTTCCATTGTAATAATTCACACCCTCTTAATTCCTGAAGGTCCAAATTGAAGTTTTTAAGAAAATCCAAAGTCATATTACAGTTACGGTCATGTCGATTTGCAACACCAAATTTCTGATTGACTCCCTTGGAGGACAAGACCCGATTTCTGACTGGTTCCCATGGAGGACAAGACACACCCAACAGTTTGTCTGGAATGTGTAATGTGATCCTGCCTGCTGGAGAGTAATCAAGATCGCTGCAATGTGTAATTTGATCCATTCATTGTGGCAGCCAGGCTCCATAGCTCACAGTGCTAACACTACTGCTTTCAGAGAACAGACAGGGCTCACCCTGCCAGGTTTGGAACACTCACAGCGCTCACACTGCCGATTTCAGATAGGAAGGGGTGAGGCCACGGAGGGATTTTAAGATGAGGGTGAGAATTTTAAAATCAAGGTGTTGGTGAACAGTGTTTCACCTAATTTTTTAGGGGTTACACAGTCCCTTTAATAGGCTGTGGAGCCCATTCAAAGTTTCACGCATGCACAAAATCTTCCATTCAAAAGCCGGTAAACAGACTACATGGGACCTCCATATAGCTGCGCAGGCGTGCAACTTAGCGGGTATGTTGTTGGTGGACCATGAGCCAATGTAGGTCACCGAGCACAGGGGTGATGGGTGAATGGGACTTGCTGCGAGTTAGGATACGTGCAGCAGAGTTTTGGATGAGCTCAAGTTCATTGAGGGTGGAAGATGGAAGGCTGGCCAGGAGAACATTGGAATAGTCAAGTCCGGCAAATAACACACAAATGTAATGTTATGCATGTTATAGGACCAACACAGAATCAATGTTCCCTTTAATTTTGTTTGGCCCTGCACGGCCCCTTTAAGGGGCAGCACAGGGCATTCAAAATACCGCGTATGTACGGTTTTTGTATTGACAAGTTGGCTGCGTGGATTCCCTGGAGCCTTGTGCAGCCAAGCGGCCGTGCAGCTTACAGGGGACATTGCACAGAATACGCTCTCATTTTTAAAAATTCATTTATTTATTGCCCATCCCTAGTTTCCCTTGAGAGGGTGGTAGTGAGCTGCCTTCTTGAACCGCTGCAGTCTGGGAGGAGGGAGGAGAGGGAGAACATGGTGCAGGTGTAAAGGGGCTGGGGATGGAAGAATGTGATCCAGGCCTAACAGAGGGCAGGAGAACATGATCTATATTTCCATCTGGATCATGTTCTTGCTCTCATCCCCCTCCCACTTTAGACCTGGATCATATTCTTCCCCCCCCACCACCCCCCCACCCCGCTCCCCACTGTTCTCACCGTGCTCCCCATCAACAAGTTCCTGACCTTCTCTCCCCAAGTTCCGGGCCTTACCCCTCCCAAGCTACTGACCTTCTCCCCACCCCTGAGTTCTTGACCTCATTCTCCCCCACCGAGTTCCTGACCTTCTCGACCCCTCCCCAAGCACCTCTCTCCGCTTTCTGAACTCTACTCTCTTCGAACTCCTCTCCCCCCACGCCACCCCGCCGATCCCCTAGAACGATACATCATGGAACCAACCAGGAACAGGCTTTCTTAGATCTTTTATTGTGTAATGAGACAGGATTAATTAGCAATCGCATATCACTCTGGGGAAGAGTGATCATAATATGATAGCATTTCATATTAAGTTTGAGTGAAATACTTAAATCCGAAACAAGGGTCTTAAACTTAAATAAAGCTAATTACATAGGTATGAGGGGTGAGTTGGCTAAGGTAGATTGGGAAATTAGATTAAAAGTTATGATGGTAGATAAGCAGTGGCAAATATTTAAAGAAATATTCAAAATTCTCAACAAATTTACATTCCATTGAGAAATAATAACTCCATGGGAAAAGTGATCTATCCGTGGCTAACTAAAGAAGATAAGGATATTATTAGATTAAAAGAAGTTTAAAATGTTGTGAAGAATAGTAGCAAGCCTAAGGATTGAGAGAGCTTTAGAAACCAGCAAAGGATGCCCAAAAAATTGATAAAAAGGGAGAAAATAGAATATGAGAGTAAACTAGCAAGAAATCTCTCTGGATTTGAGGTAACTGAGTTTTTAAACAGTGTAATAAATGATATATTCTGTTCAACAACCTCTCTCACCCTGAAAATGTAATTTTACAAATGTGGAGTTTCATTGACTCAGTAGAAAATTAATGTTGCAGATTTAAAAATATACTTTTAATGTTTGTGTGTTTTTCTATTTAAATTTCTCCCTTAATCCCATGTGTATGTCCCAATCTTTATTTTGCTTTCTGTACAATGACTTAAATGTAATTTATACTTCCTGTTTTTTACTTCCTGCTTTTACATCTGTGAGGATTCTTCAATCTGATTGATTGAACAGACACAACAAATCCCCTGTAGAGGGCACCAAATTCAATCTGTTGCCTGAAGATGGAAATCTGCATTGACAAGCCCCCAAAAGGTCTGTGGGCAGCTGTGCGTGAGGTGAACCTTCACTGCGCTCAGCAAAATCTGGGCCATTATTTATGTTAGGCAAAAGTTTGAGAAAGTTCCGAAAGACAATAAAATGCTATTGAACAAATCTGAATGAGAGTTACATTCATATACAGCAACAATAATAAAAGTTCAAAAAGAAGTCAACAAAGACTGATTGACTGATTTGAGATATTTTGGGGGAAAATTCAGTTGGTTAGCGCCTCCAGTTAGCCCCTGGTGGGGGCGCTAATGGGGCGCTGATGCAGTAGCACCAGGGCGAGGTGAATCCAGCAATGCACGCCAAATCCGCCCCCCACCCCCACCCCGTAGTACCGCCGCTACGAGATACCACTGGGGACCTCAGCGCCAGGCAGATCGTGATGTCAGTGAGCGTGCAATGCTCACTGGGTGCCCAATCTGCAAAATTCATTGTCGCCCCCTGCCTTAGCACCTTGCCACGACAGCGACAGCGAGTGGAGGTGTCAAGCAGGCAGATGCCGGCTCCAGGGGCACTACTTAAAGGTATCATGAGTAATGAGTCGCAGCTGTCATGTTAGTGCTGTTTCACTGCTTCCTTGGCAGTTTGACATTGTGTAACAGTTTAATTCAATCATTTAAAGGTTGTTTAGTATTAGGAGTGTTGTGGTTACTAACAATTAGTTACATTTATTCTCACAACATATCAAAGTGCTACACTTGGTTACATTAATGGGGGCTGTGCTGGCAGTCGACCTCGCCCTCCAGGATCTACAGAGGGCTCCAGGAGGGAGCGGAGGCAATGAGAAAGATTGGAACATGTGGCCAGAGGGAGGAGAAGGGCCATGAGGGTTCTTAACAGGAGGCCTCACCCTCCGAGGGTATTCTGAGAGTACTTCTCCTACCTCCAATTAAGTGAGGAGCAGTGTACTAGAAGGCTCCGCTTCAAAAAGGAGGTGGTCACAGAACTCTGCCACCTCCTGCAACCAGACCCGCAGCCTCAGATCAGGGTGACCATGGCTCTCTCAGTGGCAGTCAAGATCACTGTCGCCCTCATCCTGTTCGCCAGCGGTTCCTTCCAGTCTGCAACAGGAGATATAGCTAACATCTCGCAGTTTGCCGTCCATCACTGCATCCGGCAGGTCACAGATCTACAGCAGGAGAAGGGACTACATTTCCTTTCCCATCACCAGAGAGAAGCAGGACGAATGTGCATGTGGCTTTGCCAGGATAGCAGGCTTCACCATGGTGCAGGGTGTCATTGACTGCACCCACGTGACTTTGCAGGCACCGCATAAGAATCCTGAGATCTTCTGTAACCGCAAAGGCTTAATGTGCAGTTGGTGTGTGACCACACACAGCAAATCCTCAATGTGAATGCCCGCTATCCTGGCAGCAGCCATGATGCCTTCATCCAGCACTCTTCCAGCCACCACGTCAGGCTCGCGGCTGGCTGGTCGGAGACAAGGCTTATCCGCTCTCCACCTGGCTCATAACTCCCCTCCACAACCACAAAACTCCTGCCCAGCTTATATAATGAGAGCCATGCCGCCACCAGGAACATCATCGAGCAGACCATCGGGGTGCTAAAGCAATAGTTCCACTGCCTTGACCGCTCGGGAGGAGCCCTCCAGTAATCGGCTGAGTGGTTGTCCCATTTTGTGGTTGTCCCATTTTGTGGTTGTCTGCTGCATGCTCCACAACTTGGCCATCATGAGGACCCAGCCCTTGCCACCATGGATTACAGGACCACCTCAGGAGGAGGAAGAGGGAAATGAGGCAGGGGAGGAGGAATACGAGGAGGAAGTGGAAGACGAGGAGGTGGAGGAGGAACAAGAGTGAGGGAGGAGGCAGCCACTCAATCGGCCTTCCGGAAGGGCGTGACCACCTCATCAGACTGCGGTTCCAATAAATTAAACTCCAGATCCCCATTGCTCACCACATCCCCATTATTCCATCCCTGTTGCAGGCCATATCACAGCGCAAAGCTGAAATGAGAGACACCACAACATTATCAAAACTGAATTAATAAATTGATCAATAATCAGTGAACATTCGAGGCATTGCTGCACCGGGAGCCAATGTAGGTCAGCGAGCACAGGGGTGATGGGTGAACGGGATTGATTTTTTTTTAAGAAGGGAGTAGTTTTGGATTGTCCTTGTTCTCCAGGGTAATCCTGGAGTATTAGGATGCTTTGGCCATCAAGCAAGAGTTGCAATACCCATTGTGGTAGTCCAGGCAGATTTAGCAGTGGCCAATCAGGCCAATAATAAACCATGTGCACTCAAACATCCATAATATCACCCCTCTCTGCCCCTGCCTCAGCCCATCTGCTGCTTAAGCCTCCAGACTCAACTATTCAATACTCTCCAGTCTCCCATCTTCCACCCTTTGTAAACTTGAGCACATCCAAAACTCGGCTGCCCATATCCTAACTCGCACCAAGTTCTGTTCACCCATCACCCCTGTGCTCACTTTGGCTCCGGGTGCAGCAATGCCTCGAATTTTAAATTATCATCCATATGTTCAAATCCCTCCATGGCCTTGCCCCATCCTATCTCTGTAACCTCTGCAGCCCTACAACACTCTGAGAGTTCTGCGTTCCTCCAATTCTGGCCTCTTGTACATCTCTGAGATATATCACTCCACCATTGGCACCTATGCCTTCAGCTGTCTAGGCCCTAAGGTCTGGAATTCTCTCCCTAAACCTCTCCACCTCTCTTTCATCCTTTTAGATGCTCCTTAAAATCTACCTCTTTGACCAAGCTTTTGGTCACTTGCCCTAATTTCTCCTTATGTGGCTCGGTATCAAATTTTGTGAAGCAGTCACCACCCATTTACTTTAAACAAGTTATGAACTCCATTTAAACAACACACAAAGGAATTTTAGCCTAACTAATTAACCAATACACTACCAGAGAAAATTAAACTCCTCGGAGTCATGTACACTGAATTGAGATATGATATTCTCAGAAAGGAACATGAAATATGTAAAGGCAGAAACTAAGAGGAAAATGCAATGCACACAGACAAAAAGAATGTTGTAGGTCTTTGTTTTCTGCAGTGAGACAGAAGAAATGACAGAAGTATATTAAAACTAAAAGTGAATATGAGAACACCAAAAACAGGCACCAGTGCGACACAACTCCAAGTAGTTGGATCCAGTTAAGGAGAACTGCAATTACATTTCCAGCCTGTCCTATAATCCACTTTCTTTTCAGTCTGCAAAACCAATTACTCATGTATAATTGGATGAATGATAAATCCAACTCGTATATTACAGAATACATACGGTTGCTTTATGATCTAATATAGAATTCAAACACTTGGTAAAATCTAATTTTATTTTCTTGGATCAAGACCGTAAAATCTACTGCAGTAGATTTCTTTTTAAAGTTAACTTGATATTCTAGTAAATATTGACAGCAGTTAGATAGGTCTGAAAATAGAGAGTAAAATACTATAACTTAGCTAGAACTACAATTGTTGAAGCATATTTGTTTCTGCTCCTTTCGACTCGAGGCTACTACATGCTCTCCTCACTCCACTCTACCTTCAGTAGCAGAGCCTTCAGCCATTTTGCACTTGCATCATGCATCTGGAATATCCGTTTTATATCAATTCTCCTTGCTAAATCTCTCCCCATCTTCACAAGCTTCCTTAAAGACTATTGCTTTGCTCTTCAATCACCACCTCGTCTCCTAGCTCCTGTTCAGTGGCCAGTCCTTCCCTCTTCCCTTCTTTTTCTGAAGCACCTTGGAAAGATTTGCTACATTAAAGTCATTGGCCCAAAAATTTGTGTTGATACGCGAGAGTACGCACTGTGTACTCTCGCGTATTCTGTCTCCAATTACCGGTTTTCTGCATGCACTGCGCATGCGCTGAAAACCGGCACTTGGTGAATGGAAAAGGGGGCGGTTCCTAGGTGAACCGCATGCGCGCTACAGGCTGTGCGCATGCAGTGCACTTAGTGGTTTCAACGCGCAGGTAAGTATGGAAGATTTTACACATAAAAAAAGGAGTAAGACCCACTTTTAACAAGGTAAGTAGTGAATTAAGTATTATTTTGAATTTTTTTTTACAGGTATATCTTTTTTAGAGACTTTAAAGACAGGTAAGTTTATTTTTATAACTTTTTAAAAGATTTTAAATTTTTTCAAAAATTTAATTTTTTATTTAAAATGGTTAATTTATTTAACTATACTTATTTTATTAATGTGATGTTTTTTTAAATTTAATTGAGGTTTAGCTGTTCTTTTGAAGGGCTATAGTATTCATAGCTTTCACAGCACTTATGTGAAAGTTATGAATGGAAGATGGTGTGCTGCCATTGGCTCTAACTGAGTCACGTGATCCCACAGCTCGCACGAATTAACTACGCCTGTGGGATATGAAAGCACTGCACAGCAGCTGTCCAGAACATCAAGTTCGTGCGAGCTGGAACTGAAAAAGCCAACGCGCAGTGAGAGATCGCCGGGAAGCCTTACCCTCGCACGAAGGCTTCCTCACGAATTTTTGGGCCATAATATAGAAAATGCCAGGCTCCATTGCCAGTGTAGAACCTTGCTAGAAACAAGTGTAAATCAAAGTTTGGGCTACAAACACAGTAGTGCATTTCTGTCCTGTGTTCAAAACTAATACGATTCTGCACTAGCAACAGAGCATTATCATTCCTGCCCTTATAATTGTAATTGGTTTGTTGGTGATGGTTTGCAATTAGAATCATAGAATGGTTACAGTACAGAAGGAGGCCATTCGGCCCGTCGAGCCCGTGCCGGCTCTCTGCAAGAGCACTTCAGCTAGTCCCACTCCCCCGCCCTTTCCCCGTAGCCCTGCAAATTTTTATCCTTCAGGTACTTATCCAATTCCCTTTTGAAAGCCACGATTAAATCTGCCTCCACCACCCTTTCAGGCAGTGCATTCCAGCTCCTAACCACTCGCTGCATAAAAAAGTTTTCCCTCATGTCGTCTTTGGTTCTTCTGCCAATCACCTTAAATCTGTGTCCTCTGGTTCTCGAACATTTCACCAATGGTAACAGTTTCTCTCTATCGACTCCGTCTAGACCCCTCATGATTTTGAACACCTCTATCAAATCTCCTCTCAACCTTCTCTGCTCTAAGGAGAACAACCCCAGCTTCTCTAGTCTATCCACGTAAGTGAAGTCCCTCATCCCTGGAGCCATTCTTGTAAATCTTTTCTGCACCCTCTCTAAGGCCTTCACATCCTTCCTAAAGTGCGGTGCCCAGAATTGGACACAATACTCCAGTTCATCATAACTTCCTTGCTTTTGTACTCTATGCCTTTATTTATGAAGCTCAGGATCCCGTATGCTTTTTTAACCACTTTCTTAACCTGCCTTGCCACTTTCAATGATTTGTGCACATATACCCCCAGGTCTCTATCCGATCTATATCACTGGCTTCAACTTTGCTGGCAAGCCTATTATGTGGCACTTTATCAAATACCTTTTGGAAGTCCATGTACACCACATCAACCGCATTGCCCTCAGCAACCCTCTCTGTTATCTCCTCAAAAAACTCAATCAAGTTAGTTAAACATGATTTGCCTTTAACACATCCATGTTGGCTTTCCGTAATTAATCCACACTTGTCCAAGTGAGTGTTAATTTTGTCCCGGATTATCGTTTCTAAAAGCTTCCCCACTTCTGAGGTTAAACTGACTGGCCTGTAGTTGCTGGGTTTATCCTTACACCCTTTTTTGAACAAGGGTGTAACATTTGTAATTCTCCAGTCCTCTGGCACCACCCCCGTATCTGAGGAGGATTGGAAGATTATGGCCAGTACCATCACAATTTCCACCTTTACTTCTCTCAGCATCCTAGGATGCATCCCATTCGGTCCTGGTGACTTATCGACTTTAAGTACAGCCAGCCTTTTTAGTACCTCCTCTATCAATTTTTATCCCATCCAGTATCTCAATGTAAGGGGGACATGTCTCAGACGGTGCTGGTGCGAGGTTAGGCCTTCGTTGCCTATACTATTGCTTGCTCTGGTCTCCGGCCAGCCTTTTTGCAATAAGCACCTGTGAGTGGTTCGACCCACTCGCCCTTACGGTTCTGACACCTGGACTTAGATGCAAGGAGCAGTAGTGCAGAGAAAACTCAAATAGACCCGGTTGAATAGTTGGAAATCTTTATTGCATGGCGTCTAAAATCATGAAATACATGTCATAGGCGCAAATCAAAGAGAGTACATGTATACATACATTCATAAAGCTTGGTCTATGGAAATGGAGAACACACGGCACATCGTTAAAAGGGGAACACATTATACCCTAACCTAATAAAAACCACCCTCCCTTAACAATACCTAAACTACGTCTGGATTTGTAGGATCGGAAATCATGCTCACCACTCGTGTTACTTCGGAGATTTTTAAAGTGAGGCACTCAGCTCGTTTCGCTGCAGCGCCTGACTGTCACGTGTTTGGAAGGGTTTCTGCACCCCACTTGTTTACTTTCGCTGCTGCGAAAAGCAGGCCAGACTCCCTGTTGTCATGAAGAAATCGATGGAACTCAAAACGTTGTAAAATTCAAAGAAGAGTCTTCCTGTGTTGCGGTACAGGTAGAAGTCTGTAGAACTCAAAGAAGAGTTCTGTACTTATATTTTCGGGCACGGTCGGGGTTTACTGACCGTGGCGGCACGTGGAATTTCTTCTCGTCTTCTTCTCTTCTCGTCTTCTCGGGCCTCCGGGTCCAGACACCGTTTACCGACACTCGGGATGGTGTACCCTGTTACTTGCCCTTGTCGGGGCGGCTCGTACCGATTGAGCTCCACCCAACACTCGAATAACCGACCAGTACAGCTAAGAGTCAAGAGTCAACAAAGTCCAGAGAAACACAAGAGCCCACAAGTCAAGCGAGTTCAGCAAGAGGCAAGCGAATAAGAGGAATAAGAGAGCGATGGACATTTGTTCTCTATAGTTATAGTGATGTGTCCGCTTTATCTCCCGCTCAAATCTTAATGTTTTTCCTTTGTGTGATTTTGGCGCTCAAAACTCCCAGCATGGGGCGATTATCTTCTTAACGGGTTTCGGTAGCACCTGAAACTGGCCAACTATCCGTTAATGTTTTCCCCATTGTAGAGCCAGCCAGGATGTGTATGAATCGTCTCCTCGACTGGTTTTGGGGCCCCCCGAATACTGGCTTAATCACCCGTCAATGTCTCTCTCATTGTAGAGCCGGGGGGGTATTTGTGTATTGATGTGTCTGGATGGGCCTTCGATTGCCCAGTTCAATGATCCTTACTGTGCATAGGAAAATGATTCCAGCACTTATATCATTGCTATTGTTCAAAATGCAAACGGGTTGCATCCTGTCTTTATCAATGTTTACCGAGTATGATCCAATCTCATACTGAATGTATATTCGACGCCATCTTGTCTGCCCACTGTGTTTCTGGAAGCTTCTGCCACGATGCGCGGCGGCCATTTTACAGGCTTCTGTGTCCTTTATTATCAGGACAGCATTTCGTTTAATAAAACTGATCAAATGAATCTGCTTCTCTCATGTTATTTTGAATCGCGATAATTGCGAAACTCTACATCAACTACCTTCTCTTTCACTATGAATTTGGCAGCATCTTCTTCCTTGGTAAAGACAGATGCAAAGTACTCATTTAGTACCTCTGCCATGCCCTCTGCCTCCATGTGTAGGTCTCCATTTTGGCCCCTAATCAGCCCCACCCCTCCTCTTAGTACCCATTTATAATTTATATGCCTATAGAAGACTTTTGGATTACCTTTTATGTTGGCTGCTAATCTATTCTCATACTCTCTCTTTGCCCCTCTTATTTCCTTTTTCACTTCCCCTCTGAACTTTCTATATTCAGCCTGGTTCTCACTTGTATTCTCAACCTGACATCTGTCATACGCCCCCTTTTTCTGCTTCATCTTACTCTCTATCTCTTTCGACATCCAGGGAGCTCTGACTTTGGTTGTCCTACCTTTCCCCATCGTGGGAATGTACCTCAACTGTAGCTGAACCATCTCCTCTTTAAAGGCAACCCACTGCTCCATTACAGTTTTGCCTGCCAATCTTTGATTGTAATTTACCCGGGCTAGATCCATTCTGAACCCACTGAAATTTGCCTTCCTCCAATTAAGTATTTTTACTCTAGATTGCTCCCTGTCATTTTCCATAGTTAATCTAAACCTTATGATACTATGATCACTGTTCCCTAAATGTTCCCCTACTGACACTTGCTCTACTTGACCCATCTCATTCCCCAGAACCAGATCCAGCAATGCCTCCTTCCTCGTTGGGCCGGAAATGTACTGTTCAAGAAAGTTCTCCTGAACACACTTCAGAAATTCTTCCCCCTCTCTGCCCTTTACACTATTACTATCCCAGTCTATATTAGGATAATTGAAGTCCCCCATTATCACTACTCTAGTTCTTGCACCTCTCTGCAATTTTCCTGAAAATTTGCTCCTCTATATACTTCCCACTAGTTGGTGGTCTAGTTGTTTCTGAATATTTGTTATATTTTTTGAATGGTATCAACTGGATTGAAACCAGCATTGGTAGACCATTTCTTTAAATGGAAAATTAATTCAATGAATTCAATTTAATTCCAACTAGTTGCCCTGAGGACCAGTATAATGGAGTGCCCCAATTGTAATGGTTACGTTCCTGAATAATTAAACATTGCACAGTAACTAAAGTGGATAATTTAATCTCCTGTAAAATTAATCAAAGCTCTGCAAACCATTCCAAGAATTGAGATTAAGCTAAGAAAGGCTTGTTCCTTTACATAAAGAATGGTTGTCATTTGAATCACTGTTCATCCAACATTCAAACATGAGGAAATAATTCAAAAGATTGAATTAGAGGCATAAAGAAAACAGATGAAATAAAGTACTAACACTTTCTAAGGTTTGTGGATACAAGGAAACCAAGAATAACAACAACCATTAATGTAGAAAAATGTCCCACATGCTTCACAAAGATGCAAGGAAAAAAATGAATGCCAAGCTAAAGAAGGAGAAATAAGGAATGATGACCAAAATCTTGGTGGCTTTTAAAGAGGGTCTTAAAGTAAGAGAAGAAGATGGAGAGGCAGAGGGATTTCGAGACAAAATTCCAGAGAGTGGGACCTTGCCAGCCCTGGGGAGGCGGGTATGGAGGCGGGACTGCCTGGAAAATGGCAGAATTTGGGGGCAGGTGCCCAACCCGCCTCCATGCTATCTTCCCAGGAGGCGGGTGGCCGTCCCGTGCCGGGACCCCTTTCCTTGGAGGCGGAAAGGGATTAAAGCCAATTAACTGCCTGTTAACAGGTAGTTAACAGGCAGAAAATAGGATTATCCTCTTTTTGCCCTCCCGAAGGCTCCGAAACCCGCCAGGTCAGCGAGGCGAGTACTGGGTCTGCGGGGGTCGGGGGGGTGCAAAAGTGTGCTGTGAAGGTAAGTGATGGGTGCAAGAGTGGAGAGGTGAGTATCTGAGGTAAGTGCAAAGTGTTAGGAAAAGTGTACTTACCTTTGTTTCTTCCTGCAGGCTTCAGTCGGTGGGTATGCAGAGAGTCTCGCACCTCCGCGTTGGAGATGACAGATGGCCGTTGCATTCTCCAATGCAACAACCATCTCATTTCTAAAAAGAAAGAGGTTTGATGAGGTCTTGAATTCAAGACCTCATCAAACTACAGAGAATGTCACTGTTTGACAGCTTCACAGAGCTGTCAAACGATGACAATTCATCTGTCAAAAATTTTGCCAGAGAATCACCTGCAATGGCTTCTCTTCCCGCTCCTGCATCGTTACCTCTGGTGTCCCCAAGGATCTATCCTTGGCCTCCTCCTATTTCTCATCTACACGCTGCCCTTTGGCGACATCATCCGAAAACACAGCGTCAGTTTCCACATGTACGCTGATGACACCCAGCTCTACCTGACTACCACTTCTCTCGAACCCTCTAAATTGTCAGATTGCTTGTCCGACATCCAGTTCTGGATGAGCAGAAATTTTCTCCAATTAAATATTGGGAAGACTGAAGCCATTGTTTTCGGTCCCCGCCACAAAATCCGTTCCCTAGCCATTGACTCCATCCCTCTCCCTAACATCTGTCTGAGGCTGAACCACACTGTTCGCAACCTTGGTGTCATATTTGATTCTGAAATGAGCTTCCAACCACATATGCGCAGCATAACTAAGAACACCTATTTCCACCTCCGTAACATCGCCCGTCTCCGCCCTTGCTTCAGCTCATCCACTGCTAAAACTCTCATCCATGCCTTTGTTACCTCTGGACTTGACTATTCCAACGCACTCCTGGCTGGCCACCCACATTCTACCCTACATAAACTTGAGGTGATCCAAAACTCGGCTGCCCGTGTCCGAACTCACACCAAGTCCCTTTCGCCCATCTCCCCTGTGCTCGTCGACCTACATTGGCTCCTGGTTAAGCAGCGCCTCAATTTCAAAATTCTCATCTTTGTTTTCAAATCCTCCATGGCCTCGCCCCACCCTATCTCTGTAATCTCCTCCAGCCCCACAACCCCCCAAGATATCTGCACTCCTCTAATTCTGCCCTCTTGAGCATCCCTGATTATAATCGCTCAACCTTTGGTGGCCGTGCCTTCTGTTGTCTAGGCCCTAAGCTCTGGAATTCCCTGCCTAAACCTTTCTGCCTCGCTACCTCTCTTTCCTCCTTTAAGTCACTCCTTAAAACCTACCTCTTTGACCAAGCTTTCTCCTTATGTGGCTCGGTGTCAAATTTCTTTGGCTTTTAATATCCTCTGAAGAGTCTTGGGATGTTTTACTACATTAAAGGCGCTATATCAATACAAGTTGTTGTTGTTGGTGTTACTGGACTAGTAATCTAGGGGCCTGGATGAATGATTCAGAGACGTGAGTTCACATCAGCTGGGGAATTTAAATTCAGTTAATTAAATAAATCTGGAATAAAAAGCTAGTATCAGTAATGGTGACCATGAAACTATCGGATTGTCGTAAAAACTCATCTGATTCACTAATGTCTTTTAGGGAAGGAAATCTGCCTTCCTTGCCTGGTCTGGCCTATATGTGACTCCAAACCCACAGCAATGTGGTTGACTCGTAACTGCCCTCTGAAATGGCCTAGCAAGTCAATCAGTTGTAACAAACCACTAAGAGAAACAACAATAAGAATAAAAACCGGACGGACCACCCGGCATCAACCTCGGCACTGGCTTCAGACACGACAACAGCACATCCGGCCCAGTCAACCCCCTGGAAAGTGCTCCTCACTAACATCTGGGGACTTATATCAAAATTGGGAGAGCTGTCACACAGACGAGTCAAGCAACAGCCTGACATAGTCATACTCACAGAATCATACCTTTCAGCCAACATCCCAGACTCCTCCATCACCATCCCTGGGTGTGTCCTGTCCCACCGGCAGGACAGACCCACCAGAGGTGGTAGCACAGCAGTATACAGTCGGGAGGGAGTGGCCCTGGGAGTCCTCAACATTAACTGCAGACCCCATGAAGTCTCATGGCTTCAGGTCAAGCATGGGCAAGGAAACCTCCTGCTGATTACCACCTGTCCACCCTCCCTCAGCTGATGAATCAGTACTCCTCCATGTTGAACACCACTTGGAGAAAGCACTGAGGGTAGCAAGGGCACAGAATGCACTCTGGGTGGGGGAATTCAATCTATCAAGCAGATGCAAATATCCATGACAGCATTGGTAGCAGTGACCACCGCACAGTCCTTGTGGAGACAAAGTCCCGTCTTTGCACTGAGGACATCCTCCATCGTGTTGTGTGGCACTACCACTGTGTGAAATGGGATAGATTCAGAACAGATCTAGCAGCTCAAAACTGGGCATCCATGAGGCGCCGTGGGCCATCAGCAGAAGCTGAATTGTATTCCACCACAATCTGTAACCTCATGGCCCAGCATATCCCTCACTCAACCATTACCACCAAGCCAGGGGACCAACCCTGGTTCAATGAGGCGTGCAGACGAGCATGCCAGGAGCAGCACCAGGCATACCTAAAAATGAGGTGACTATCTGGGGAAGCTGCAACACAGGACTACTTGCATGCTAAAAAGCGGAAGCAGCATGCTATAGACAGAGCTAAGCAATCCCACAATCAACGGATCAGATCAAAGCTCTGCACTCCTGCCACATCCAGTCGTGAATGGTGGTGGACCATTAAACAACTAACGGGAGGAGGAGGCTCCAAGAATATTCCCAACCTCAATAATGGCGGAGCCCAGTATGCGAGTGTAAAAGCCAAGGCTGAAGCGTTTGCAACCATCTTCAGCCAGAAGTGCCGAGTAGATGATCTATATCGGCCTCCTCCTGAGGTCCCCACCATCACAGAAGCCAGTCTTCAGCCAATTCGATTCACTCCATGTGATATCAAGAAACGGCTGAGCGCACTGGATACAGCAAAGGCTATGGGCCCTGACAACATCCCGGCTATAGTGCTGAAGACTTGTGCACCAGAACTAGCCAAGCTGTTCCAGTGCAGCTACAACACTGGCATCTACCGACAATGTGGAAAACTGCCCAGGTATGTCCTGTCCAAAAAAGCAGGACAAATCCAATCCGCCCAATTACCGCCCCATCAGTCCACTCTCAATCATCAGTAAAATGATGGAAGGTGTCGTCGACAGTGCTATCAAGCGGCACATACTCACCAATAACCTGCTCACCGATGCTCAGTTTGGTTTCCGCCAGGACCACTCAGCTCCAGACCTCATTAAAGCCTTGGTCCAAACATGGACACAAAAGCTGAATTCCAGAGGTGAGGTGAGAGTGACTGCCCTTGACATCAAGGCAGCATTTGACTGAGTGTGGCATCAAGGAGCCCGAGTAAAATTGAAGTCAATGGGAATCGGGCGGAAATCTCTCCACTGGCTAGAGCCGTACCTTGCACAAAGGAAGATGGTTGTGGTTGTTTGAGGTCAATCATCTCAGCCCCAGGATATTCCTCAGGGCAGTGTCCTAGGCCCAACCATCTTCAGCTGTCTCATCAATGACCTTCCCTCCATCATAAGGTCAGAGGTGGGGATGTTCACTGATGACTGCACAGTGTTCAGTTCCATTCGCAACTCCTCAGATAATGAAGCAGTCCATGCCCGCATGCAGCAAGACCTGGACGACGTTCAAGCTTGGACTGATCAGTGGCAAGTGACAGTCGCACCACACAAGTACCAGGCAATGACGATCTCCAACAAGCGAGAGTCTAACCACTGCTACTTGTCATTCAACGGCATTACCATCGCCAAATCTCCCACCCATCCTTTTGGTAACCATTGACCAGAAACTTAACTGGAACAGCCCCATAAATACTATGGCAACAAGAACAGGTCAGAGACTGGGTATTCTGCGGAGAGTGTCTCAACTCCTGACTCCCCAAAGCCTTTCCACCATCTACAAGGCACAAGTCAGGGGTGTGATGGAATACTCTCCACTTGCCTGGATGAGTGCAGCTCCAACAACACTCAAGAAGCTCGACACCATCCAGGACAAAGCAGCCCGCTTGATTGGCACCCCATCCACCACCTTAAACATTCACTCACTCCACCACTGGTGCACCATGGCTGCAGTGTGTAACATCTACAAGATGCACTGCAGCAACTCATCAAGGCTTCTTCGGCAGCACCTCCCAAACCCACGAACTCTACCACCAAGAAGGACAAGGGCAGCAGGTGCATGGGAACACCATCACCTGCAAGTTCCCCTCCAAGTCACACACCATCCTGATTTGGAAGTATATTGCCGTTCCTTCATCGTTGCTGGGTCAAAATCCTGGAACTCCCTCCCTAACAGCACTATGGGAGTACCTTCACCACACGGACTGCAGCGGTTCAAGAAGGCGGCTCACCACCACCTTCTCAAGGGCAACTAGGGATGGGCAATAAATGCTGGCCTTGGCAGCAACGCCCACTTCCCAGGAACAAATATTAAAAAAAAATACCTCAGCTACTCTCAGGTAAAAGGCCAGAAAGTTTTGGGAGACATTTTGCTTGTATTACATAGTGATCCATTGTGATTACGACCTTTTCAAAGTGTTTGTAGTTGCCATAGAACATTCTGAGCTCTTAAAGGGCTTCTGTGAACGCATTTATTGCCATAACTGTTCTCAGAGGCCCGCCTGAACCCTGGCAGATCCGCTACTTGGACTGCAGGTGGGAATGGGAATTCGGCAGCAGGAGGCCACAGCAGGGAACTCAGGTAAGTGATGAGGGGGCACTGGATGCGATCGGAAGGAGGGGAGGAGCCCATGGCTAGGGATGCCCAAGGCTTCCTTGTGAGGCCTGGGGGAGCACTCCTGTACACCTGCACCCCCAGTCCTGGAAAATCTGGCCTAACCAGGTCTTGTACAAAGTTTCTCTCCTGTCCACCCTGGTAACATGTCTTTGCATTGCCAGGGCCCAAGGCTCTTATGTTCTGTTTCCCCTGAAGTGCAATTTTATGATGTTAAAACATTATTGCATTTGAAATCCAGTGGTTCTATAGCCAGCACAATTAATAGTTCTGACAACGAGTAATCGTATCTGGTATATTAAAGATGGAAAAAAGAAATACAATTCCTCTGACACACAAGGAAGTACAAGGTAATTATCCAAAATCTAAATTGTTCCCCAAAACCAAACTGACAGACAGCAAGCTACAGGAGTGATCGTACCATCTGATAAATGCTTGCTCATTGTCAATAAAACATTTGTGCCTGTGCCACAGTCTATACCTACAAAATGTCATACAACAATCTCCTCAGACCATCCTATCCAAGTGCCTATTTCATCACAGTTAATCAACTCCCATCAGAGAAAGGAATCTTCCTTCTAATTAGCAAGTCAGCAGCTTAGAAATGATGTTATAGCTGCATTCCTGAATGCAATAATTGCTGACAAAGTTCAATCAAAAAATCTTTATCCTTCTAATGTAGAATTAAGATCAAAGCAAGGTT